>VWPW01014082.1:1551-30612 GCA_013389825.1 Crypturellus undulatus | reverse complement strand
GCTCCACACGTTGTCCCCGCGTGAGTGTGCCCACGACACCCCGGTGCACGTGGGAACGGAGCCGCCTCGGCCACCGGGTCGGGATGGGCAGGAGCGTTCCAGCCGGGACGCGCAGCGCGGCCGGAGAGCCAGTAACCATGGCAACGCGGGCGCTTTCCACTGGCCACTCGGGAGCACCCCAGTGCCCAGCACCGCGCACAGGTTTGTCCCGATACCCCCCACGCCAGCCCCACGGCCGGCGCTCTGCTGCCGTCGCAAGGACACGAGCTGGGACACCCACTCCTCCAGCAAGATTCACTTATCAAAAATGACCGGGGCATGGATTTGTGGCAATGCCTTTCCCAAAAGCCTGATGCAAGAGACCTGTCCCCAAAGACCCTAGGAACAACTAAGAGCAGCTTAAATAAGATGGCTATTTGCGCTGCAGCATTTCATTGTTACCTATCGACGTCCAAACCGTTTTGTCCGTGGCAGCAACGTTTCTGTCATTGCTGCTGACAGGTTTAGGCGCAGCGGAGCCTAGAGCGGGGCGCGCGGCCGCGGTTCCGCCGGGACGAGCGGGGCGCACGCGGCTTCACAGGTTGGCTGAGCTTCTCTCAGCTTTTATTAAAAACAAGGAGTTTTTTCCTGTGTTTTCACCATCCTTCCATGGAAGGTGTGAGCAGACATTAGCACTACAGGATGTGATCGCTTCCATTTTCTGTAACTAATCACAAGTCTGCATAAAACCAGCACTGTTATTCAGCGTTCACATAGCAGGTCTAACAGGTAGGCCCTGACACCAGGGCACACTCTGTTAACGCCTCCATCCCTGACCTGCTTACAGCTGCTACCGAGGGCTGCAACCGGTGTGAAAGGGGTTATAAAAGTGAGGTCTAGAAACACAGGCAGAGACACATCTAAGTCACAGGCAGACAGGCATCATCATTTGCTTTCAGTAAATACAAAATCTAAGTTTATAATAATGGAGAACAGTAAAATCCATTAATAATGCAGGAAAATACAAAGCTCTTTTCCCCAAGAAGCTGCTTATTAAGTAAAAGTAGTGTTAGTTTTTGGACCAATTCTGACACCCCAGCTTGGCTGGGAAGTTACAAACTCCTGTAAAGATGCAATTCAAACCCTAGAAAAAGTGACATTTATTCTGTTCTCTGCTGTAGAGAGAATAATAAGCAAATACGAGAAAGAACTGTCCAAGTAAAAAGTGTCAATACAATGGCAAATCGTAGAACAAATCCATGCAGGCTGAAAATATTGCTAAACAGACGAGCAACAGTGGCACGACTGCTAGCTAAACTTGCATTACTTTAAGCCAGAGCTGGTGAAGTTCATGAAGAGGCGGCACAAAGGAAGTTTGCAGCAGAGGGGGTTGGCCGAGTGCTCCAGGGCCTTCCCGACAGTCCCGCATCTCTCTGCCCAGGCTGTGCCATCAGACACTCTTCCCAAAGTTGTCTGTCCAATCAGCCCAGGTATCCGTGACTAGCAGAGAAGCCGAGATCCATTAAATTCCATATTCTGTGCATTGTTCTATAAATAGCTTGAACATCATGTTCCTCAGTGTTGGAAAAGATGAAACGATACCCTGCATCTGAGATGATGTTCTGTTGCTTTAATGGTGCCAAGGGTAAGGTAAGATTAAAAGGAGAGACACAAAGGAGTGGAGGGGAATCTTTCATCTCTGCAAAGTAATGAAGAGGCCCAAAATAAGATCAAGGTCTGACTGTAAGTGGTTCTATCAAATTATATAGGAATATAATGAGTTCTACACTATCTAATTTCCATATGCAGCTCTACAACATCTCCCCCAAAGCAATAATGATGAATATTTAAACGTGGCTCAAAAGCTGTTTAATGTAAAGATTTGAGAGGAAGGAGAAGTCCAAATGTGCACTCTTTGCTTCCTAGGAGAAAGGGTTAGAATGACAGCAAGATGATCTGCAGAAATTAACTTTTCCAACTCGTTGCTCTAACTCCACTGCCTGCGTATTGCAATGGTCAGATGGAAGCAGGGCTGGCAGAATAAACAGTGTTTATTATATGAGCAATTTGCTATTCAAACAGCTATTTCACCCACTGCTGAAATGCTGAATTAATTTCTGAACTAGATGTTAAACTTAGTCAAAGGTGTCACAGATAAGACCACTTTAGGAAGTACTGAATATAACCACAAGAAAACACTGTCATTCCATACTCTGAGCCTTGTTAAGTCTGCAGAAACCCCATTTTAAATATGCAATCTGCTTGTTAGCTTTTCCATATGCAAGAAATCAAATGTGTTTCTTCCATCTAGAATTTAAGTGAAAACCCAAACTAGTAACAGATGCAGACAAACACTAAAGATCAGCAAAATCCTGCCCTTACTGAACGGTTGTGATATTGCACCTCGCTGCTGAAAACACAAATCAAAAGTATTCTCTTGATTATGCTTTAGAATAGCTTTATTTCAGACATGCAAGAATTAAAAGATCAGCAGTGCACACATATTCCACCACTGGACTCACTGCAGTCGTCACCAATAACACTACTGATATTCAAACTGCTAATTATTTAGCAATAAAGTAGACTATCTGTTAATTATCTCCTGTAGTTGCCCAGAATGCTCTCACTGTGATTTTCACAGATTAACTGTATCCTTCCTACCTAATCTTGTAACAGCTCCAAGCCTAAAAAGGGGGCAGATCTGGGCACAGGGCCTGTACACATAATACCTGGCACACAGGTACTCCAGCCCAACCCCATGATGGGCAGGACAGAGGGTCTGGCAACAGAAAATTATGTCAGAAATTGTAACTTAATAGCTTATTGCACCATATAAATCAAGAGTGAACATTATCTCCATAAGAACTAGATGAAAATCATTAATAAATATTAATTAGCTGTTTCCTGGGCCTGCCATCTGGTAAGGATTTTTCCTAGTCTGTAACTCCTGCTCCTCGCACTTCTCCAAAGCAACTGTAAGATGAAACAGCCCATTGCCTCTCTCCTTCGGTTGGGAAACGCAGATCCCTGGGATGCGGGTACCCACTTAAATCACCCTCGTCGCCGCAGCGCAGCATTCCCCATGCTGGGAATGGGGCTGGCTTCACCGCCCCTCCTGCTTATTGTGAGGCTCCAGTTTCTGTCTTTATCCCTTAAAAAGCAGCAAGGAGGCAGAAGTTGAGACCTGCCTCCCATCCTGCTCCCAGAAACACGTAGGCACCAAGATAACCAAATTAATCATTCCAACCTGTAAGTGGCTGTCATTAGTATTATTATTTTCATCCTATAAATTATCTTCCAGATTAGGTCATACGCGTTTCGAGATCCTGCCGTTTCCTAGCAACTCCTCTCACCGCTCCGCAGCAGACACCGTGTGCCGCTCGCTCTTCCCTTTTTAGACTCCCCGCGCGGGGTTATAACCAGCACCGGTGAGCTCAGGCCCTGGTGACCCCTAGTCAGTCACACTGGCGGGATGAGACCCCACCACGAGCCAGGGGTTCCTCTCCCGAGCGGATTTGGTGCAGATGGCCACAGAAACACGGCCCTGTCCTCGTCCGTCTGCGGCCCTGGAGACCAGGTGCACCCATCTCCGTAAACGCGAGTCCAGGATCGCAGGCTCCTTGCAGGGACATTTCTCACAGTGCAGCCCATGTGGAGCACTCTGCACAAACACGGGGTCGGAGCTCACGCGGGTTGTTCAAGGGCCCTTTTCCTGCCCACGCTGCTCCCCACTTGCGCTGGGCAGCCCCTCGTCGGCTGGCCAGACTCACACCCACGGATCCCGGCAGACAACACGGAATTCCTGTGGCTGCGCACGGCAAGACCGGGATGGCGGGATGCAGAGCTCGCAGGTGTGCCTGGGCTCAGCCTCCCAGGTGACCTCACTGTTATGGAAACTGTAATTCTGTTCACCAAACAACACACGTTCACACACAGACTCGTGCATGAACCAAGATGAACTGGGGCTTGATAGTTGTTTCTAGTCTAACTTTGGAAACTGTCTGGAGGGTCAGACCAATTTTAGGCCCCAATTTTAATTAACTTCTCTAGCTAAGTTAATCAAGATAGCTACCAAATTTAATCACGATGAGGACGCAGAGTTGGATGGTGTGACTATCCTAAAGAGTCTTTTGTGTAGGAAAATAGGATTAATTCCTACCCTGCCCCACTGACATTTTTTAAAATAACAACGTCTGTTCTAAACTACAAAGCTGTGGGGCTTAATTATTTAGATAGCTGGTGGCCCTGTTTCAAAGAAGAAAAGGGAACAGATCTTTGAGACGAACCATCTCGAGTCCATGTGGAGTACAGCTATTAATATTTGATCTCCTGCTAGCCTGGAGGCAAAGGGAATAATGTTCATTACAAGAGCCTAGGACTGAATCCACTTGAACAATTAACCGAACCGATGGTGATAGCAGCTGACGATGAGGATGAAACCTTTCCCGCTGCCGGTGAGGTGGGCAGGTTGGGGGGCTCTGTCTCCTGCAGCAAAGAGCCGATATTCTGTCCATCACAGAAAGGAAATAAGAGACTTCTGTGGTTGCCAGCAGAGCCTCAGTGAAAAGACCAACACTGGATCCAATACCCAGCCTGAAAAAGGAAGAGATAAGTTAATTGTGAAGAGTGAAGAGCAGAGACACAAAGGCATACCGCTTGAAAAGGGATTAAATAACTTGGTGGAAGTGTAATTAACAGGAAGAGAGGACTTCCATCCCCCAAGCACGTGGAACTGCCGCTCGCTCCCGCGCCCTCCGCTCGCCGCCTCCCCACGCTGGGCTGAGGAACGGGGTCCTGTTTCCAGGCTGGGCCCTCTGTGCCTCCCAGGCAGAGCTGCAAACTCCTGTTCTGCACGCGGTTTGCCCAGGAAACCGCCCGCTCCAGCAGAAGCTCTTGAGGTTAAACACCGAGAGCCAGAGTCACTCGTACGTGTAGAGCAATAGAGCTCCTGGCATTATTACGCGCTCCAGGCCCACTGCAGATATTTGCCTCTTGGCTTTACTCTTCCTACAGTGTATACCCATTAGCACCTCTAATTAGAAAGGAAAAATCACGAGTTCCATGTTATTTAAAAGATTACGCATTTTAAACTACAGCACAATGTAATTATTTTTAATAGTCACAGCTATTTCATGTATTTACTTTTAATGGTGTTTGAGTCATAAATTAACAGTAAAAAGAAAAAGGCAAATCAGCACTTGACAGAAAAGCAGGCAGCATTTGAAAAGACAAAGTTGAAAGGTAAAAACTAAGATCAGAAGGGGAGAGGGTCGTCTTGGTTTCTCTTCCTTGCCCTATTCAAGAAGATTTTTTTAAATCATTGAGTTTGTCTTTCCAGGGCCAAGAAGGTGAGGGATAAACAAACATTTGTTCTTTCCGAGTCCATTCTCCGTGCTGTTGCTGAGTAGCTCGTGCGGGGGGTCAAGCGCTGCCTGCTTTTGGATAAACACGGTCTTATGTTATCAGATACCAGAGCTAGGCGAGTACCGCTGCTGCTGCGGAGGATGCAGAAGGTACCTCTCCTGCAACAAAACGATACACGCAGCCTTCTTCATTAGCATTCCCATTAAGTTATCAACCTGTGTTACCTGGCTCGTAAGTGAAGCTAAGGACCAGCTANCAGATACCAAAGCTAGGCGAGTACCGCTGCTGCTGCGGAGGATGCAGAAGGTACCTCTCCTTCTGCAACAAAACGATACACGCAGCCTTCTTCGTTAGTATTCCCATTAAGTTATCAACCTGTGTTACCTGGCTCTCAAGTGAAGCTAAGGACCAGCCTTCCAGTACCTGTTATTGCCACGTGCTCTGCAGCATCCCCAGCCCCAAGGCGCTCGATGCTGCCCAAGCAGCCCGAGCGACAACACGGGCCCCAGAGCACAGGGTGAAGGATAAAGACACGGCTGAACAGAGCCCAGCAGATGGACAGCCGGCACCGAGACACGAGCACAGCGCACGCAGACCCGGGCGGCTGCTACGTCGCATGGTCGCCCTTGTCGCATAGCCCCACCGTGCCGAGAACACGTCCAAGCCAAGGGCTGCATGCGGCACCTCTCGCTCCCCGCAAAGCACTAAGAACACACGAAAAAGAAGTTGCAGGGGCCCCATTTCCGACCTCTGCAAAGAGCATGAATGCACGGAGGCAGACACTGCTCTGCAGATGGATGTGGTCCTCTGGGCCCGATAGACAAGCTGGAAACAGACCTAACGTTCGCTGCTCGACATCAGCTTTGTCTTGCCTCTGAACATCTTGTATTTCACCCCCAGGGTTTTTCTAGTGTGAAAAGAACCATCAATTTCCTTCCCCGCGACGGCAGCCCAGGAGTGATCACTGCATGTGCCCCAGGATAAACTCAGCTCTCTTGTCTCCACAGAAAGCCCGGCTGGCGAGGATCCGAGTGGCCAAAACGGGTAGCTCCAACGCTTACCTGCACAGCAAGCGCAACGGCCTCCTCAACGAAGCCCTGGAGCTGACGGTGAGTGCCCGGCCGGCCGCCCCTTCCGTGGGACAGCTCGGAGCTTCCCTATTCCCAGCCCCCTTGGCGGCCTCCCTCCCTCTCCCAGTCTGTTGCCCCCCAGTTGCTCGTTCCTCAGCGCGGCAGCCCCACACCGAGCGGCGCTGTGCTTAATCCATGCACCGTATGGCAGGATAGCTGGGATCCAGCTGCGGGACTGCACGGGAGCAGAAAAAGACAAAAAAAAAAACCCACAAGAAAAACCCCACACTTTGTTGAGCTAGGAGAGCATCCAGCCTTCATCCATATGAACACAAAGCTCTCTGTGGGTTCACAAAGCTCTGTGTGATGGAAGCTCTATCGAATTATGCCCCCAGCAGCCTGCCCTTCCTATAAATATCTACAGCCTTTTAACAAACGGTTGTTTATTTTTAAGAGCCCCTCCCTAATACGTGCCTTGTACGCTGGTTATTAAAGCACAGCGTTCTGCTCAGAAAGAGCTCGGTAGAGCCTCACCCGTCCGCGCTCTCCGAGGGGACATTGTGCACTCGCAGCGCAAGCAGGCGCACGCGGGATGAACGGGCCTGGCGCCGGGGCGGCCCGGCAGCGCTCCCGACCCGCCGAGCAGGACAGGAGCAGGGGAGCACAGAGGGGCTGATCCCCGCAGGGTAACCGCTCGCAGCAGCAGCTCTGGGGTTATTGCAAGCTCCTCACCGCTAGCTGTTGGCACAGTAACACCATCTGATCACAGGAAAATAATTCCCATTTCAGGCAATCTGGTGGCGGGTTCACTTTCAGCTGGAAGGCAGCTGTAGGCTAACAGCTATTCATGAGACACACAAGTTTTAAGAGTGTCAGGTTGCTCAGCAAAACCAGTGAAAACAGAGGTTATTACACTAAGCCCCATCAAGACCAGAGCAGGTATTAGCATATTTCAAGGATTTAATTTCAAATAAGCCAGTCCTTAGCGCACACAAGAAGCCAAGAGCAAGATAAGAACGTTTAACTGGGCGCCCAGAGCTGCCTCGGGTTTGTTGGCGCATCCTGACGTGGGGCCTAATCCCTGCAGCCCCCAGCGCAGGGCAGCGGCCCCCGCGTCGGGCGGGCGCAGGGGCAGGTTGTGCCCGGCAGCCGGCCCGGTTCCACCGGGGTGGGAACAGCCCGGAGCCAGGGACGTGTCCGGTGCTGGCACTGCGCAGGACCCGCCGGGTTCATGGGGCTGCGGTGCTGGCTGCGGCACCACGGAGCTAGTCCTGGTATCACCCGCTCCGCACGGGCCGTCGCACGGCACCGCCTGTGCAGAACCGCCCGCGAGCGCCCTGCAGCCGCACACCTTGCAGGTTCACCCACGGCAAGAACTGCCCCACACACCCCTCGTTGTGGTTCAGCAGTTCTACTAATAAACTGAGAATGAAGGACTGCTCAGGAGTCAGAAATGCACCCCAGAATTTCATTAGCACCAGAATGCATAGACTGAAATCACCTGTCAAGCAGCGCAACAGTGTAAGCTATCGAGCACGTCTTCAGGCTGCAGCCTTGCACCAAGGTAAAGAGAAAGCGAAGGAAAGACTTCACCCAAGGGCAGCAGCAGGAAGAACTTTTGCTCCTGGAGAAAATATAGGCTCTTACTTCAGGAACACGGGGATTTGTGACATTTCGCATTCACCATCTAGACACCAAGTGCTCAGAGCTTTCTCTTCTCATTTAGAGAAGGAAGCGAGTGGTGTTAGTGGCTTTTACGTCAGAAGTGCTCAAGGGATGGCGAGCTTCTTCCCGCGGCAGCAGCCTACATATCCTCTTACTGCTAATCTCCCTGTACAGCGAGCCGAAATTCCCTTTTAGCTAAACGCTTTCCTGGTGGATATCCTGGGGACACGGCTGTGAGGCCATGTCACCCAGGTGCCACCCCAGGGGCAGCGCTCCCTGCGCTCTCCTCTCCTCCTTGCACACAAGGGGGTTCTGGACGACCTTGTGGTTTTGGTTTCTGCAAGAGCTGGCCAAGAACAGGTGGAAGGAAGATACAGCAGGGATCGGGCTCCCTGGCGGGACCTGCTCTCCATCCCTGATCCGTTTGGAGCAGCTGCGAGTCGCTCCTCTTGCCGGGATGCAGAGGGCCAGAGCGAGCAGCGCTGCCAGAGCTTTACAGCTGCCTTGTCCTCACACAGGGGTAGGGAGGCCCTGCCCCTACCTTCTGCTTTCAAATTCCACTTGCACCTACTCGGGATCACAGCTGAGCAGGAGAGAGCCGGGAGCCCTTGGGATGCTGTTGGCAGTATCTGCTCTTTCTCCTTTTCCAGAGGGTCCTAGTGCAGCATCTTCCTTGCTTTAGGGGGAAGGAGCTCCATGGGGAGCGTTCCCGCGCAGCCTGCGGCAGGCAGTGATCTGCAGGGCAGGAGCAGAACCTGCTCCATGCGTTGGTTCACCAGGAAAGCTCTGAATAAGAAAGAGAGAACTGACCTTTTTTAGGCCACCTCCAAAAATATTTCCGAGGTGCTGCTCTTCCGAAACAACAACAGCAAAATACAGAACCTGCCTAAGCCGCTTCTCTATAGGAAGATCCTGTTTATACAGAAAGATCAGCTTTCGGCAGGAATCGGCTCAGCTGTGTTTTGGCATCTGTCAGAGGTACAGCTATTCCTCCGTTTAGGAATGCAGAACCATTGTGTGAACAGCATCCAGAACACTATTTTTCAGTGAATAACTAGGACATATGGATGTATTTAAAAATCAATGCGCAAAGCACAGCTGCATCTGACCCCCATAAGAGCAAAGGACAAAGTCCTGGCCCTTCTGCCAGGATTTCTGCTGCCTCTCCCATCCCGCCCCTAAGCAGGCAGATCCCACACTTCTGTCTCTCGGCAGATATTCAACGGACACACAGCATTTTTGACTTTCGTATTTAAGCACTGCAGAGGATACTGAGCACTCTTTATGCAGAGGGCACAGAGAAACATTTCCTAACCACTAATTGCCATTTTAATGCATCGCATTGTCTTTGAAAACGCTAATCACCACAGATCCACTCAGAGTAATGCACATAGATCTTGGAAAATATGCCATGAAATTATGGTGAATTTCAAGATCAGGAAGTTTAATTAATAAAAGAATATCCTAGGAGGGGCCAGTCCTTTCGTAATGGTTCATCTAAGTGCTCTCAGCTGCGCCCAGTCCCCTCCTAGAGCACGAGCTGCCTGTCTGAATCCAAACACACCCTACACTGAATTAGCTTCTAAACTTGTTATGCCATATTTGAACCATTTCTGTACACAGGGGAAATAAGGAAAAGCTGCACCCTGATTGGGGCTGTCAGGTGTTACAGTACAGTGAATATATTTGAAAATATTTGAATAATGAAAGCAGGATCACGCGCTCCTTGGAGCAGGCCTGCCCTGTCCTGCCCGGGTGCCGGTTGTGCACAGAGGGGTCCTGCTCAGCCCCAGGGCTCCCAGGCCCTGTGTTCACACAGCACAGCCACACAAGCTGCCCCAGGCAACGAGCCTCGTCTCCCCAAACAGCACCACGAGCAGGGCACAGCCAGGCTCCCGTTCCCTGGTCCTGCCCTCTGCCAAAACTCTCAAGGTTTGGGCAAGCCCCCGTGCAAGCGCCCATTTGCTTTATCTGCCAACACGCTCTAGAGCTCAGGGGACATCCTTTGGCATCCAAAGGTCACATTAAGCTTAAGGGTCTTAACAAGTTTTTGAAAAATAAAAATTAGGAGTTTTTTTCTTTACCTTCTGGTCCCCGAGCCTTCGCAGCATGTCAGCAGCGTCTCCCAGGCTTCTTCCACAGCTACAGAATAGCTGGAAACACACAGTTGCTGAATTAAAGCTGAGATCCGCATCTGAGTTGATAAACCACTTCATCAAGAAAAAATAAAAGAGGAAATGTAAGACTCATGATAAGAACCTAAGAGTTGGCAATACTGAAACTGTTACCGTTCCCCATAAAAGCTAACTCTGATAGTTGGATTGGTTTTCACACTTTTACAGCTGGTTTGGGATTTTTTTTCTCCCTTTTCTCTGGCTATTTAGGGATCCACAGATGATGAGCAGCACATGACTAAAGGCACCTCCCTAATTGAAAGCCAACATCACCACCTGCTGCACTGCCTGGAGAAAACAACCGTAAGTAGAAACACGGCCCTTGCCCGTCTCAACGGGTCTGTGTAGAACAGCGTGCACTGAAGCAGGCTCGAGAGCAGCAGCTTGTGCCCGGCAGACCCACACACAGCGCCAAGGCGGTCTGACACGTTCCCAGGAACATTCTGCAACGGGACAAATACACAAATACACTTCCATTTCACTGAGACTTTCTTAAAAAAAATAGGCATCGCCAAAAGCATCACCATGCAAAGGGATAAAGCGTGAGTGCTGCACCAGCATCCACAGCAGCACAAAGTCAGTAAGAGGTAGATTGCCCAAACTGCCCAGTTCAGCTGCGTTCAGATAAGATGTCAGCAGGCAAGGAGATACAGAGGTACGACAGATAAGGTGGATGTTAAACTTAATTTTCCCCCGAGCTTTGGAAGAAGAGCTCAGCTGCGTCTGTGCTGTGTTGTCGGTCGCAGTGTGGCTTGTGCCAGCTGGTGACACTGGGCAGTGCTGCTGTCCTAGAGCAGGAGGAGGATGTCAGTGACCCCACCTAGACACTGATGCAGATCAGTTGGCCAAAACAACCCTCAGCCCCTTGTAGGGGACAGAGCAGAGCAGGGCTCCTAACGGGTTTAGAGTCTGCAGAGCTCCGGGTGCAAGAGCAGGGAATCTATCTCAGAGCCAGTCAAGCAGTTTCCGCTGCGGTGACTTTCTGTTTGTGCCACGCAGTGGTGGAGTAAGAGTTTTATTCTTCATTATTGAGTGATTCTATATACGCAGAATTCTCTTGGAAACTTTCAGATATTTATCTCATTAATATGTTTTACTTGCAGGTCTGTATAAGAGTTTTTGCAGTAGGGGAACACAATCTATAACAGCATTTTATCATGGTTCATTCTAGAAGGAATAGAGAGAGGTTAACACTTGAAATATTAATGCTGTTTTCTATCTGCATCCATCATCAAATGTACTTCTGATTTCTGACTTGCAAGAGCTTTCTTTTAAGATAAATTGCCTCCACTTTCATAGTTTGGTCTGTGCTGGAGTAACACACGTAGGCAGCAGCAAAGCCCTGGGAGATGACGACTCGTTAATGCACTGACCTGCTGAGTACAGCTGGGTTATCACCACGAGAGGGTGGTCACCCTCCAGGGAGAGGGAACCGACCCCTCCTGTATCAGTACCCGAGTTTCTTCTGTAAGATTCATCTCGCCTTTGTTTCTAGTCATGCTGGATGCTACATAACACGCAGACATTCCACAATCTGGCTCTTTACTTTAGACCTCCATGCTTAAAAGCTTCACTACTGTGACGTGTATTTCACAAATAATACTTCCATTCGTAAACCTCATTTTGCATTGGGAGCTGCATGAGTCGCTCCATCACTGACGAGCCAGTTTGGGTGCTGGAAGTAACGGAGCAGTATCGTATCCTCCTTTGTGGATGTATTAACCTAATGCAAAAATAAGTCTAGACTGCCTCCAGCAGCCAAAACTACTCAAAGGGTGAGTCTCAGTGGTTGAAAATATTCCAAACGTTGTCTTTTTCTGTAAAGAGTAACAACAGAGATGATACTTTGAATTTTCATGAAAACCTAGCAGGAGAATCTGCACAATATTTCCCCTCCCCATTTTTCAGGCAGTTATTATGATTATGTTGCATCAAACCATGTAAGCAAGTTTGAATTTGTCTGAAATATCAATCAAAATAGCTCATTCAGCTTGTCTGGAAATTCCTTTCAATGCACATAATCTATTAAACTACTATGCAACACCTCTCCCCTCAAAACCTTAAATCGTAGTACAAGAATTTTTAAACACTGCAGAATCATTTTTGTGATGATGATACAAGTTGCAGGTGGAATGCAGTGAGGAATGTACCACGGTTGCAAACTTGTTTCAATGGGCAATTCACCTTTCCTTAAACTCAGCAGAAGGATTCTGAAAATACTGGATTTATTTTCATGGTATCTGCAGTTAGCACTGGAATAGTCTTACACAGAAACGGCTGTGAATGGCTCACAAATCTGGCGCCCCAGAAGACAAAGTGTCCCCGAGGTCAACGAGGGCTGCTCTGTCACACAGCACACGGCGTTTGTGCAAGCCAAGGGAGTCTCTTTGCTCCTTCCAGATGAGCATGGACATTCACAAGCTGTATTTTCTCCCACTGCTACGTGGGCTGACTCCAATCCTTCAGTCCAAACCTTTCTGCATATAATGAGAATCCATACCCATTGGTGATCCAATGACAAACAATTCTGATTTTGCTTACTTGTGTTGTGAATCAGCAGCACAAACTTTGTTTTCCTTTGCATTCTGCTCTCAAAAGATCTGAGTAATCAAATTGTCATGAGTCTTGTCTTGTTTTCAAGAAAGGAACATTAAGAAGCTTACGTGTAAGAATGAAGGAACAAAGGGGTCTGATTCAGGCAAGGTTTGGTGAAGAGAAGGTCCAGTTGCCCATTCAAACTTGAGCAATACAGCTGCAATACTGTGACAAAACGATGCAATGCTGGGACTAAGTTTCTGAATGCCAGAATGGACAATCAAATGTGTTTTTATCTTTTGTTGGCATGTTGTCCCGTAGGGATTGTCCTATCTTGTGGATGATCCCCTGTTATCTGTACGAACTTCCACCATCAAGGTATTTCCTTTTTAATTCAATCTGTTCTATGATCTGTGATGTGTCTGGAGTGTCTGGTTCCTTTCTCGTCCCCGCTCTTGTCCTCGGGAGTTTGTGCACGTGGTTTTTTTGCTCCCCGCTGCCTTTGTTTACCGTGAGTCTTAGTGGTTCCAGTGGAAGTCAGTGGCTGCCTCCACCCTGGTTGCTTTTGTTTCCCATCCTTTCTGATGCTGACAGGGCTGGGATGAAGTATGTGCATTAGAACGGTGGGGATGTTCATACATATGCATAAGAGTTCTTCCTTTCAGGATATTGTCTGTTTAGGACAAAAAGCACTTCCAAGATTCAGTTTTCTGAACTTTCTGCCCCTATCACTTCCCGCTACCAGCTCCATGTTCATTTCTACCAGTTCTGCAGACAGGCTTTGCAAGTGCAAGTGACACCCTCTAATACAGATATCTGACATGACAGTGCTCCAGATACAGTACCAGCCTGTCCCCAGGCACAAAGGACAAGGAGCCTGAATCTCCCCTCCTGTGGGGTTTAATAACCATGTGGCATCACAGACCACTTGAAGCCACTCTGGGATCCAGATATACGTGTGAAAGGAAAATCAGACAATATATTAACCATGTCAGGCTGTGTAAACGAGGCAGTATTGACAAATCATCATGCTTTTGTCACTGCAACAGCTTCTCTTATTCCCATATTGATTCAGGACAGCAAAATCATTTCTTGGTTGCAGCGAGTGCAAGGGCAAAGCCCTCTCTTTCCTCTTCCTGATGCATTTCTTTCCTGAGCTCTGCCTATTGCAAAGCTTTCCAGGAGCAGGGCAGAGAGCACCCTACAATACACGGGTCTGACCCATGCCACCAGCCTAGCACAGTGCGCTGCTCCAAGCAAACTGCTGGTGGTCGCAGCCGTCGCCACGGCGAGTAATGACACTGCTGTTTTTCCTGCCAGAACCACGAGTTCATCGACGAGCAGCTGTTTGAGCAGAACTGCATGGAGAGCTCCATGCAGAACTACCCGTCGTCGCGGAGCCCGTCCCTGTCGAGCCACCACGGCCTGGCCACGTCGTGCTGCTCGCGGCGCAGCAAGAAGAGCACCCACCTGCCCAACTGCAGCGTGCCGGCCACGCGGCTGCGCAGCATGCAGGAGCTCAGCACCATCCACATCCAGTGCAGCGAGCAGCCCTCGCTCACCACGAGGTACCGGCCCAGCCTCCCGCGCGGCCCCGCTACCGACACCATAAGGCAGCTTCTCCCGGCGGATTCTCCAGCCGGGCAGTCTAGAGCCGGCAGGATCTGTGTCTGCCGCCTCCGAACAGGAACCCAAGAAACGTGACGCTGGGAGGAGCTGCAGCCCAAATCGGCCCGTAAGCTCTGAACAGCCCAGGCCGGAGGCAGCAGGGCTTGCACAGCATCACTGTGCCCACCAGCCAGCCCAGCGCTTCCAGAGTCCTTCCTAGGGCCAGGCAGATAGACAGTTCATCAGTGTCTACACGTGAAAGCCAGCAGAGCGCTGCACATGCCGGCCTGATCCACAGGGAAACTCATTTTACCAGTTTTCATTGTCCAAAAGTCTGAATTACAGCTGTAAGCAACAGGCAGCACTAGGGAACAGCTAAGGAGGAATTTCACATTGGTGCCTCAGGAGCTCTCCCATAAAGAGCTATTAGTTCCACAGGTGAAGAAATGTCTCTTTCAATAGACAATTTTGAAATTGAGCGTGTCATTTTATATAAAACTTGCTGAAAAATCATTTCCTCACTATCTTGCTTGCAAGTATTAAATGACTTTCTAAATTCCCTTCAGCCCATTAAGCTTCTTGTGCACGGGGCTGTTTTTGAAACTAGCATTCCTCTCCTCGCTGCTATCAAAGGGATTTGGAAACTGCAATGAAGCTGCCCCTAGGGCAACAGGAGCGCTCTGAGCCAGGGTGAAGGCAGAAGGGTATTTCAGAAGACAAATTTGGAACGAATAAGCACGACACAAGCCTGTGGCTTCCTAGTTTCAAGGTGACAGACGTTTAAGCCCGCACCTGAAACAATAATTCAGGGGAATGTGAACTGTCTGTGCCAGGGGTGCTCAACCAGATGTCAGCTCCGATATTTTAACTGTCAGCACTGTTAGTTATTCCACTTGCTCACCGCTCTGCATAAGAACAGAGGGAACAGTGTGAGGACCTGCACCATCCGCCTGAACCCGCGCTCGTTAGGGCTGCTCTATCGCTGCTTAGGGAGGTTGCAGAAGGGCAGGAGATGCCAAAATTGGGTATTTCATGGAGGCAGGAGGCAGCTTTCCCAGGTTTCTAGAAACCCTTCTGCTGAGTCTGCCGGTGCGAGAGAACGTTTATTGTCACATCCCCAGGGGACTGGGGAAGGAAGGGTTCCCAAGTTACCTGTCGGGTGGAACAAGCAGGGTCTTGGCCTGGGGAGCCAGCTCCCTCGCACGGGCAGAGCCACCCAGGAGCGGAGGCTGCCCCGGGGGACGCGGCTTGAGGCCGAGACGAGCGGGGGAGCAGAACGGGTTCCTGGTGCTCCCGGGATGCTCGGGAGATCAAGAAAAGCCTCTCGGTGAGTCACCCTGCAATAACCACAGCAACAGCTTTCCAACAGGGAGCTTTACATTCTAGAACAACAGGCCCTGTGTCTAAAATGAACATGTTGGGCTGGTAATAGCAGACTCCTGCAGCTATGCAGATGCACAGAAGTCAACCTATCATTTTCCCTCTGTAATTAATTACAGGGTGCAATTGATGCAGATCTAATAAAAACGCTCCCAGCTGCCAGATCCCTGAGACTGTTGCAAGGGGATGAAAAAAAACTAAAAGATCAAGGGAGAGTGAAAAAAAAGAAACTGCAAGGAAGACAAGGTTTTTCTCAGAAAGACATACCCGTGTTCTGAAGAGTACACAGTGCAGTGTACTTAAGTGTCCTCTTAATTATAAGAGATTTAAAGAAGAATGAAAACATAAAATGATTTGCCCTGTGGAAGGCTGTATCCTAACCTGAGGGATATTAAAAAAGCTTAGTGTAAACTCAGTAGAAATTAAGGATGCTTAGCAAGTACTTGGGGAAGCAATTAAGTGGATCCTTCTGTAACACCTCCGTCCCCCTAGTTCAGAGGAAAATTGTTGAAGAGCAACTGCCTTTCCCATCCTTCCCACGCTCAGTCAAAAGCGAACCACAACCCCATTTGTTTTCTAGCCGTTCCAGCCTCAACATGAAGTCGGACGACGGGCTGCGGCCGAACTGCAAGAGCGCGCAGATAACCACAGCCATCATCAGCATCCCCACGCCGCCCGCGCTGACGCCCGAGGGCGAGAGCCGCCCGCCGCCCGGCAGCCCCGGCCACGCCGCCGTGCCCAGCAGCACCGTGAGCAACGTGGTCAAGGTCTCCGCCTTGTAGGGCGCCTCGCGCGCACAGAGAGGCTGCAAGACCGGGGCCCCTCTCCCCCTGCACCTCCACGTTCCTTTTTTTGCTGCAAATTGTGCCTGGATGGACCAACCTGACGTTTCTGTCACGAATGAGCAATGGAGACCCAACGAGGCAGCTTCTTCAGACTCACGTTGATGCTGTGGACTGAGGAGGAAGAGGATAAAGGAAGATCCTGCAGGGAGAGAGCTGTGCCACAGCACGGAGCAGGAAGCGCCTGTGGAGGCTGAAGGGAAAAAACCATCATAGCAACGAGAGAGTCAATAAAGAAAACGGAATTATAACACTGTGTATCGCAGCACCTTTTTAAAGGTTTTTAATGGATAATATTTATTCATGAGGAAATGACTGAAAAAGGTGAAAAACAATGATTTTGTGAATTTTTTTTCTTCATGGAGCAGAACCTTTAAACCAACCAAAATTTCACTTTTTTTTTTCTTTTATAGGAAAAGATTTAGACAAAGAAGCCACCTATCACAGAAATCTGTTTCCATGGCCCCTTGTGTGTGCGTGCGAGTGTGCGCCAGCCACATCCGAGCACCCCGCATTGCAGAGCATGTTGTCCTGGGTGCACTGCAGGAGCGCAGCGTGCAGCGGCACACCCGTGCACACGCGCACACACACACACCCCTGTTTCACCTGGATGGCATTCTTTATTTAGAAAATTTTGTATCCGCCTTTTAAGTCAATACAGTGCAATTGCAAACTGTGTGTTTGTCTGCTAATTACTGTCTGTAAAAACATATTTGTGGAAAAAAAAAAACAAAGACAGGCTTTAGTAGAGTTTTAGTCCCACATGGATATCTGCTTTCTATTTTTGTTATCACTTACTTGTAAGACTGTGACTAGACTATCAGTTCTGTATTTTTAAAAAAAAAGAAAAAAATAGGATTCTTTTTTAATATTGTACACAAAAATGGTAAAGAATGAGAAAGCACTGAACTCAGCTACATCAAGCATTCATAAGTCTGACAGCTGTTCCCTGTAACATATGCCTATGCCTTTTGGTTTTGTTTTCTGATATAAATTTGCTAGCACTGGACATACAACCCCTTGTAAATAGTAGCCAAATAATGTCTGGATCTATGCTTGGTAATAATTACCCCTAGAGCCAAATACCTTGCATGGACAGGGGAGCGTTTGGCATTTCTGCAGTCCTGGGGCTCCAGTCGTCTCATCGGTTGCTTCTGGGTTGCGCTGATTTTGGGGGTAGGCTAGATCAGTCCTTTGAGTTGGCCAGTCCTCGCACAGGCTCTATCGTGGGCACCCTCCGCGAAGGGGGAGCAGTACAGGAGTCTGGAAAACACTCGCTAAGGCTGTACAGACAGAGCTTTCTTTTGGCTTTCTACATGTTTATTTGGGGAAGAGTCACACACTTCTAGGAAACCAAAACCAGGGAGTAACACTACTTGCAGGAAGCTGACACTTCTAACTAGGCTGTGGTCACTCCTAACCACTGTGTCTGAAATTCTCCTAGAACAACTTATTATCAGGAAATACAAGGTCCTGAAACATAACTGTTCCCCCCCCCCAAGAAAAACAACCTTTTTCTTCTGTTTTGCCTTCCTCGCGCCCCCTTCCCATCACAGGTGCGATCTGCGACTGGCACAGAGCCGTGAACACCTGTGTGGCTGATCCTCATGGCCACGCACAGCTGCCCCGTTGTGCCAGGCCCCGCAGAGCCCCTGGAAAGCCACAAACCTTCCCACCAGGAACCTGCAATGGGATAGATAAGGAAACGGGTCCAGTGTCCCTTTTCTGAACAGGGATTTACCAATACAACACAATTAACAGAATTATTCAAAGCTTGTTTGAAACTAATTCAGCAAGGGGATTTTCTTTTTTTTTTTTTTAAACATCTTTCATAATCTATCCTGATGTAATATTTATATACACATACATATAAGAAAACACACACACACCTACATGTATAGATAAATAGATGCACACGCTGACTTAAACATATGAGCTAGCAATATGCTTTGTTAGCGTTCCTAACCTACTAGTCTATGAGACAGACTCAGTGCTGACGTATTAACTCAATACCCTCCTTAGAAACCTACAGCATTCTAGGAATATTAGGGCTATGGCTAAGCCTTCGATAGCTGCATTAGCTTATAGTCATTTATTGCAAAGCTATACTACGTTATCCAAAACTATGTTTAGTCCTGTTTTAAATGACTAAAATATTCTGCCTTTGCTGCTTCCTGTAGGAGGTTATTCTGCAGTGAATCTTGCCATTGTTGAGTTTTCCTTGGTGTTTTAGTCTTTGCTTTGTTTATCTTCATGTATCTGCTGTTCATTTGAACACCCTCAGCCTTATAGATCAGAAACCTTGTTCTCCACCACTTCCTCCCTCCTTTACAGTAGCACAGAATGAGGGGTAGATGCTACCCAGCTGTATTCTGCTGTGCTCCTTCCAGGGCACAGGATTAAGTGATTACAAAGAGCCAGGGACACAACGTGGACTCTCAGTGCTGCCTTTCTTTTCCCTGATTTACTGTGGAGTGGTAGACAACATTGTTATCCTTGTCCAAAAATGAGCAGCTTGCCTCTTCTACCATTAACTTAGCAGGTATTGCCCCATGCAGTCACTAGCTCAGCAGAGACTTTCAGAAAATAAGGACAGACAAAATTAAGGAAGTCTCAGCCTAGAGGAATGAGGCTGTGAATATTTTAAATGGAGATATTACCTCCTTTAAATGCTGTTTTGAAATAGACCCAGACATTCCTAGACCAGGACTTTCACTGAAGGACTAGGACCATTTTCTCCAGTCGTTCTCAGTTCTGCCCAGTCCAACCAACAGCCCTTCCCCACGGCCGCTGAGATACCTGCACCGGCGGGGCACAGAACCCAAGGAGATGCCCCTGCAGCCTCCGTCACACCCGGTGCAGATGGCAGGGAGCTTCTGCAGACGTGTGCTGCACCCAGAAACACAGGGAGGTTCTGCTCCTGAGGAGGGCCTGAAAGGCAGAGTGCAAATAACCTCAGTAGTAAGACTGCTCCAAGAACATCAACCGTGCATAACAATTCCTTTCAAAAGCCTTCCTCTTCCTCCCTCTTCCTTGCAGCATTTTGTAATCTTTCTTCAGTGGAAAAGATAAAAATGGATTGTTTGGACAAAAAGCAAGTAGAAGGGGCTTATTTTTTTTCTTTTCTTCATAAAACAATGTTAAAATACCAAAGGAGTAACACCTTTCTCTGAGCATTTTGTTTTCTCTGAAAAATCCTTCTTGGGAGAATAGTATTTTCTCCAATTTTTGGCATGTTCTACTGATACATTTTCTCTCTCCTCTCCTGGCATTAAGCTGCTAATAAAGCCACACACCTTCTATAAAGAAACACACCCAACTGGCAAAGTATAAAGACAAATGCCTTTCCCAGCTAGGCTTTCACTGCCATCTACACTCTGTTATACCAACCTCATTTATTTTCCTTTCTTTCAAAATCCTAGGGTATGCACAAAGAAGAGGCCACAGAAAACACATCTTAGCACATAAAAATTAACAACAAAGAAGCGCAATCCACCGCATGCTAGCACAAGACCCTTCAGGTCAATATATTGCACTGCTTTTTCTAAATCAGATTTAAAATTCTCCAGGGAGAAGACTCCCACAGCTTCCCTTAAAAGCTTATTCCAGACTAATAGACTTTAATGTCAAGGAGTTTTCCCCTGATAGTCAGCTGCAATTCTTTCCTTACTTTCCTTCCCTTGTTGTCATTATACTCTCTTGCATCATGCTAAATTATTCTGCTTCCTACATGGCAAGTTAGTCACCTACAAACATTAGAAAGATATAAAACATTCTGCAGCAAGTCCTCATACCAGAGAGTACTCTTGTATGTCAAAAATTATCACTGTAAAAGTGAACTGGGGAAAATGTCAAACTAAGTAACAGAAAAGGCCATAGAATAAAAGTGAATCTATAATTCAAAAGGTTATACTGGAAAGTCGCATACCTTGTCCTTTTTTTTTTTTTAAAAAAAAAAAAAAAACAGATCTCAGAGCTACTTAGAACGAATGCTACTTACTTAACCTGGAATAGTTGATAACATCCTGGTACTGCAAATCAGCATTTACCACTTTAATTTAGATAGCTTTAGAGGTATATGCATGAAAACCAAGTTAGTACCAGCTAAAGGAAGCAGCGTTTGTTCAAATATTTTGCTTTTGTAAGTAGAAAAGATATAAACCTATTGTATCTTATAGATACTATAAAGCAGATTCAATACATTAAAAACTGCAACATCTCCTTGATCTTGTTTCCATATATTACCTATACCAGACTACAGCAGTTGCAAGTCAGCATTCATGGATGGTTTTAGGACGTGTCTCAAAATGTTGCAACTTTAAATTGAAGATTTTATTCTGCCTTTAGAAGTAGGTGAATAATACACCTTTTCCATACAACTTATCAAACATATCTTAATCCGTTCAAAAATTACTTATCTTCAACACTTTGATTAACTGCACTAAATATGATTTCAGAACTCAAATTTTTAGGCTTCATATTTAATGATGCCATAAATGCCTTTTGTAATAGTTCTATCCTTCTAAAACTTTAAATTAATCCCAAGGCGTTGTGCAGACTGACTACAGCTAAGGAAATTAGCATCAGGAACCTACGTTCTACTGCTGATTGTCTTGATGAATCACTAAGTGACCTCGAACAAGTCATTTCACCTCTCTTTGCCAGTTATACAAATTATACAGATTTTAATACCTCTTTTTCCATAAAGGACATTTAATTCATGAACATTTACAAAATACTCTAGAGAACTTTGCAGAAAGTTTAGTAGAGAAATACTACTACTTGCATTTAGAGTGCAAAAACTGTGCCAGAAAGTTTTTGGGGGAATCAAAAGACCAGATGACAAAGAGTTTGTGAAAATTCCTCCTCAAGTTTTGTTTTCAGTCAATAGTCTGTTAGTTTTGTGTATATGTGTGCACGTCTTTCTTTTTATTATGATTTTAACTACTGCTAGTCATAAGTAGTCACACAGCTGTGTGGGTGAGAATAACCCCACTGAATGCTCTCCTCAGTTGTGTTGCAACTATGACTGGAGCTCCCACGAGCTCCTTGGACCAATGAAATACCTTAAAAATGTGTGATGGAATATTTTTGATAATTAGTAAGGCATTCCAATGCATTGGTGTTTTCTTTAGGAGTTTCGTCATAAGCTCTCAACCTTATTATTTTCTATTTTCGTACTATAAATGGGCTTGGCTTACAAACATCAGAAAGGACAGATACAAAATGTACTGTATAAAACTGCAGGTAGCTTCATTTGAGAACAACTTTCTAGAAGAACCAAGTTTCCTGTTGTCTTCTTTTGGAATTGTAGTGCATATGTTGAAACTTGTATATCATTTACAGTATTGAGTCTTGTGCCACTGCTGTACCTGATGTATCCAATCTGGATTAAACAGAGTATGTGCCACAAATACTAAGATGATGCTGTAGATTTCTTCTAAAAAATATTTGGGAGGGTTTTTTTTGAGCATTTTGGGGTTTGAGCCAAGTCACTCACTCTTACTTAAGAGTTCTTAGTATTTAAAACCGTAATTAATGACAATAGTATAATGTCTGCTTTCAGCAGTCATCTTAGGTCTATACATTGCTGTGCTAAGTATATTTCTTAAAGCAACCTCCTTTTGAATGACAGTTGCAACAATTTTGTTGTGATACAAGGAGGCAGGAAACAAGACAGAAAAAAGGGACAAAAAAATCACCTTTCCTGACGTGTTATGAAATTTAAAAAGCACACCTTACTTTTCTTTTAAGAGGCAGCCTCATCCTACAAATTCTTTTTAGGCTGAAGTCTTGCATTCTATTCTGCAGATAGTCAGTTCGCTTCAACTGCAAAACAAGTTAAATTGATTTCATATTTAACTGTATTATAGGAAGGCATCACTTTACAAGGCATTATTTTAAATTGACAAAATATTCTTAATAGAAACTAAAAATCTATTATTACATGAGCTCCAACATCTACCGACTGCTAATACTGAACATCATAGCAACTTACATTACTGCTTTTTTATTACTTGCAGAATAGTCTGACCCCCACTAGGTGACTCCCTTTCCTTACCTAAAGGGGAGGAAAAAATACCCCGTAGCAGAGGAGGATAAAGAGCATACTCACAATTTTATGCTAAATTTCTATGCTACTCTTATGCTGGTTTCATAATTCTCCTGCAGAGGGAAGCCTCTGAAATGGGTACTATGGAGTTTGGAGAAACTATTTCATAAGTACTCAAAAAGCAGTACCAGGGCCACCCCAGGATTTATAGCTAGCACTGCAACAACATTTAGAACACTCACACAGAGTGATTTATTTAAATCATTTGAATGAAAATCTACTACATTTCTCAAAATGAATTCTGCTTCAGTGATCCCAGACATACTAAAGTTGGGAATAAATTCTGAAAGTCAGTGAGAAGAGTCAATCCAGCACCAATATCCTAAACCAGTGCTCCTTAAACTCTCCTGCTTCAAGACAGCTAGACTCAAAAACACTGCAACCCAAACAGGAAATACTAATTAGTTTTAGTATTAATAAGTAATTTCATATCTAATTAAAGCTTTGTAGTAAATGTGGCAAGTCTGATAAGGCTGCATCCATAGAGACAGAGCAATTATGATAGCTGCACATATTATACATAATTAAACCATCCTCTACTGCACAGTGTGATACACCTAGCTGTTATTTATATAGTGTTAATTAACCAGACTAAAATTATCAATACATACAATGAGATGCAGAATGGCTGCTGCTTAACTGGCATACAGTCATTGCCTACTGTTTAAGAGAACCACAGAAAATGGAATATCTCTAGCTATAAACAGCAACTTTTGTGAATTCACGTTCACCTAAAGTTTACATGAAAAACAAACCAAATAAAACTGAGATTGGTTTAGAATTTTTCTTCCTTTTCTACTGAGATTTCTTTTACATGTAATTGACGGCCTTCCGTCTTCATTTACCTCTTATTTTAAAGATTGCAAATGAACATCCAGCTGTATCATATGTTTCTGTTTATTGAGAACTTGTAAGATCACTGGAATGCATATAAACATTTGCCTAGAAATAACTTGCTTTTGGAAAAAAAAAAAAAAAAAAAAGACAGGGTTTTTTCCTTCAAACTTAAACAACGCATCCCTAGAGTTGCAGACCAGTTACATTTTCAAGTAGGTCCATTCTCTGCACCAGCTAGTCCAACAGCAGCACCATCAATCATCGCTTCTCAGCAGCTCTTGCAAATAAACCGAGTTGACGTAATAGGCATTCACGTAGTTGAAGTAGCTGTAGCTGTTCCTGTAGTGCCTGCGAGACACTGCAGCATAGTAGTTTTGCCACGCTTGATAGTAGGACTTCCAGTACTTCTTGTAATTCCAAGGTTCATGGGGAAAGCCAGGAACACAGTCACCCCAAGGGCTGCCCAAGCAGTTGTCTTCAGTTTCTCTCAGAGGTGGGCTTGGGAACTGGTGGTAATTACTTCTCTTCTGTTTACCATTTTGTTTCAGAACTTTCTTTTTCATTTGATCTGGCTTTGGCACTTGTGGTGGCTCCTGAGGCTCCTTTGGCACAGGAGAGAAGCTTGTAAAACTTTGACCTGTGCTGGGGACATTCTTTTCTGGTGTGTCGGACAATGCCTCAAAGCAGGAGTTATTTTCCCTGCTATTGGACGAAGCCCTGGAACTGTATGAACTATCACTGTCCACAGACACATCATCATTCCCTCCTGCCTCTGCAGTATCTTCCACATCTTTACACTCTACAGTACCATTTCTGGGAAGAGCACATGGCTTTTCCGGGGCTGAATAACTCCTTAAGATTTCAACATCCCTCTCCAATCCTTCTTTAAGGAAATACTCATAGTCTTCAACAAACTCCGAGAAGCTCCAGGAATCATTGTGCCTTTGGGTTTTGAAACTTGACAAGCACGGAATCCTGGGAAGATTTTTTAAGACATCCTCATCTGCAGCCTTAGCAATATTTTGTTCCTCCGTTTTGGAGACGGTTCCTACTTGATTCCTCTGTTTTGTGCTGCAATTGGAAGTTTGGGGGTTACTTTTTTCTATTTTTGCTGAATTTGTGCATCTCTCTGTTTTTTGCTTTGGAGTCTTCTTTGGCCTGTCCACAGAACGATCACCAGGAAGATTAGAATGAGGCTGGGGTATCTCTGCTAAGCATCTTTGAGCTGGCCGCTCTGTCGGTTCCTCCGGTCTAAGCATCACAGTGTCACAACTCACTGAAGCAGCTGTGTGTGCAGCAGCTTTGACCTCCACCTCCCAACCTTCAAACTGATCCATCATCGCAGGAGGAATGGGCTCTGCACAAGAGGGAAACAAGCAGGCACTCAGTAAGTGCAGCCTTCCTTCTAGAACTCCAACAACAAAGCCAAGCTTTACAGAATCACCAATAATACAGTAAAAGATGTTAACCAGGGCTATAAACTCATCTTTTCATTCCTTGAAAGAGCTCAAATAGCCAGAACATTTCCTTCACAGAAGTTCTCAAGAATAATACAATAAACACTGGGCTACAAACAGATTTTCCAGCATATTGTACTCAATCAGATAAAATAGAAGGAAGGATAAGTAAGTTTCTAGCAGAACACACCTGGCCTTGTGACAAAGCCAGTGTAGCAAATCTGGTGTTCCAATTATTTCTTCCTTGCACTACAGCCTGAGAAAGCCTTAGTACTAGACAACAACTGCTGTTCTGTGGCTTGCTTCTGTTTCTGGAAATCCACGTAATTAAGTAGATGCCTGAACAGCAGCTGGATGCCAAGTTCCTTCTACACCCAGACCCACTGACATTCCTCAAGTTCCAGTGCTCTGCACAGCTGCAGCAGTTGTCCATTCACAGCAGGTCAGCAGCAGTGGGTACCAACCAGCTGGCTGCACTAATTCCCACAGCTGTCTTTGTTAGGGGAGGTGGCTCTCAGTTCACTGGGGACTGCACTGAATTGGTAGCAGAAAACAGCCAACAAAATACCACAGCTGCACTCCCAGGACAACATACCTGGCAAGGGAAGAAGTCGAAGATTACATTTCTGTGCAATTTTCATCATCATGTTTTCCTCCTCTCCACGGCAGCAGTATGTCACAGACAAACCCAGAGTTCCTACGACACACAGTAGAAATAGTTACCTAACCAGACGTTAAAAAAGAGAGCTCAAGCTTGGTAACTCTGCAGGATGTGATTTTACCAAAGCGTCCAGCTCTGCCAATCCGATGCATGTATGTTTCCCAATCCACAGGAACATCCAGATTGATGACCAAATTCACTTTTTCAGCATCAATTCCACGAGATGTCTTGGGAAAAAACAAGAAGAGAGAATACGTGAATATACTGAGCAAATCTCTTGAGAGGTATCACTGAGGGTTAGCTGCTTTTCTAGTAACTTCTATTCACTGCAATACACTACACAGCAGACAATTCTCCAATCAGCTTTGTTACACACAGAACCAGGATGTTACATAGGGACTGTGTGACCGCAGGATCATGGTGCTCATCACTGCTGCACAGAAAAATACAAATGTATTTCTTCCCAACACCAAAAGCTCAAGCCCACGGCATGACAGAACCCCAAGCTAGGAACTGAAGACAAAAACCACAAACCACAATAAAAGCTGCCAAAGTCTCAGACAAGAAACATCACCCCTGCTCCACCTAAAGCTGCTTGAGGTTTTACTATTGGGAAGCATATTGTACAAAAACCAGCTACTGTGCAAGCACCTCTGTTCTGCGTAAAAACCTCCAAATCTCTATAATCCGACACAAATTCTACCCCTTCTTATCTGTTTCAAAAATAACAATTTCTCTATTGCACAATGAAAACAAGCCTTAGAGTGCTCTTCAGTTACGTATTTTATTAATGTTTAAGTTGCATTTGATTCCAAGTCAAATTTAATGCTGTGAAATAAATTTCTATGCAAATCTTACATATGCTACCAAATATCAACTCACCAAGTCTGTAGAAATAAGAACTCTACAGTGGAATTGTTTTAATTTAGCCATAGCATCAAGTCGCTGACTTTGATTCATGCCACCTAGACAAAAATAGGTATTTAGAAACTGATACAAGCATTATAAACAGATTATCTTCCTTTGTTTCTTGCTCTTCAAATTCTGCAAACACTTCTTGGTAAACACAGATGAGATCAATCAAAATCTGATCTAAATACTACAAAGCTACAAATCAAACTTTTACACTGAACATTCCCATTTTAGGTCATGTGTATGCACAAACTTGAGAATCACAAAACTCCGAACACGCTTACCTGAAATGCACTCAGCAGGAAAGCCTTTGGATGTCAGTATTTCCGCTAGATGCTGAGCCCTAACAGGAAACACAATGGAAATTGTAGGTAACCTATTTGCTTAGCAGTATCAAAACAATACTAGGCCTAAACCAATGTGTCCTTTTAACAACAAGCTATTATTTACAGATAACTATTACACCCCAAAATTGCCAGTCTCCTCTTATGCCAAAATCAGTTGCCTTAAATTTTGCAGACCACACTGGAAAAGCCCAACAGGATAAGGGTCCTCACATCAGCCTAAACAATGCACAAGGCATCATCATGATGAAGAACATTCTTTTCAACATTTCACACATCTTTTTACACACTGTGACTATACTTCAGTTATGAAATTTGAATAGCTTTAGTTTCAGCTTTACTTTGGAGGCCTTTACAAATGATGTTGCATGACTATTATAACTGTCCCTTTTTCAGTTTTTCAGATTTATTACCTGCTATGCAGATTTGAGAAGACTAAAGCCTGATTAAACGGAATCTTGCTAAACAGCTCCTGCACGTGCCGGACTTTTTCCTCAAATGTCTTATGAGGAAGTGGATGGGAATTGACAATTTTGTAATATTGCTTCAGGCCTAAAGGAAAAAAAAAACATCAGATTATAGTACAATGCATAATTTTATCAAAGCATTGTTGCTGTAAACTCACATGTCATTGCAACTAGAAGAAATGCAAAGTTAAAACAGACATACCAAGTAAGAATCTACAAGATATTTTCCTTAATAGAGTGGAATATTAAGTGTTGGATTAAACCGATAGTTAACTTCATCACTGATTTTTTAAATATAGTAATACTGGCAATAAACACTTGGTGAACTAATTCATTCATCTACAAAAGAAAATGATAAGAAATCACAAGAGTTAAGGCACATGCTTTGGGTTTATTATATTCCTATTAGTCTATTTTATATCAAATTAATCTTATACTTACCAATTAGACTCGGATCAGTAGGGTTCAGCCTCACAAATGTTGGATCTCTCATGTACCTGGTCAAAGCATTAGCTAGTGATTCAGGATAAGTAGCTGAAACAGCCAGCATCTGCTTGTTGGCCGGCAGTGAAGAATAAATCCAGCTATTGAATAAGGAAGTTTATGAGAAAGACTGACAAATATGTGTTTGACCTGTTAAGTGTGCAGGACAAACATTTTTCTTACTTAATTTGTTCCTGAAAGCTGCCTTCCTCTAGAAGCTTGTCTGCTTCATCAAGAATGAAGAGACGGATACTGGCAGTATTCAAATAATCCAACTCTATGAGTTGTTTTATTCGACCTACAAAAAACATAAAAGTAAATCAGGTTTCACAAATATTAACTGAAGCATTCTAATCAAGAGACTTTTAACACTTACTCTTTTAAAAAGGTTTTCAATAAGCCTTTTTAGAAAGGCATATTCAGAATAAACTCTAAGTGAAACATTAAGTCTAATCTTTTTAGCACTGGCCTTTGAGACTCACCTCTATTAATAAAAGAAAAAAAAATCAAGATTTCAAAAGTACAGACTATTGTAAAGAGAAAAGTGTGTGAGAGCGTTCAGCATGCTGAGGTGTGCCTGTACCTGGGGAGCCAACTGCAATGTGGCACTTCTTCAGCCTGATCTTGTCCTGGTTCAGGGGAGTCCCTCCAATGAAGACATGGCACTCCAGACCTTCCATTTTTATCCCGATGGCCATGATGACGGCATGAATCTGCACAGCAATCTCTCTCGTCGGAGCCAGGATGAGAATCTACGGGGGAACAAAGGGTGAGCCGTGGAGAGGTGCAGGACAGGTCAAACGATTAAGGCAGCGCACCCAGTCTAGGCGCTTCCATTTTCACACCACCACAACCAGCAGTAACATTGCCTACCAGGGCAATCACACCTGCCGCTAATCACTGAACGACAGAGCCGCAGCAAGAAGCACAACAACCCGTACCGCAGCACGGCTCGTGCGGGGGCAGGCGGGAGCCCCACGGGGCCGCAGGACGCGCCGGGCAGCCCCACCGCGCCCGGCTCACCTGCGTGGCGGGGCACTCCAGCAGCAGCGCGTCCAGGGCGATGGTGGCGAACACGCAGGTCTTGCCGGTGCCGGACTTGGCCTGCACGATGAGGTCTGCAAGAGAGCGGCGCGGCGGCGCTGAGCGGGGGCGCCCCGCGGCGCGGCGC
>VWPW01014081.1:0-37022 GCA_013389825.1 Crypturellus undulatus | reverse complement strand
CCGCGCGGCTCTGCGCGCGGGGCGGCCGCGCCCCCCCTCGCCACCCGCGTGGGCGCAGTGACGTCAGCGCCTCCCCGCCCCGCGTGGGGAGGGAGAGGGGGGGTCAGACCATGCCGTCGAGTCCCCCCCGAATTCCCCTTTTCCCCTCGGTCGGTGCCGCTTTTGGGGGGTTTAATCCGCCGTCGGGTCCGCGCCGGCCTCGCCAACGATTTATCCGGAGGGGAAAGTGTTGGGAGCCGCCGGGATGCGGAATTCCTCCGCGGAACGCATTAAATCGGATCCCTTCTTCCCTCCCCTGCCCCTTTTTTCTTAAAAAAATTATTCCCACCCCAGTGTCCGATCGCGGTTGCTCCCAGGAAACTCTGAATATTCAACCCGCTTATCGGAGCCGCGTCCTGTCGGAAATCTTTTTTTATTACTATTATTTTTAAGGAGCTGCCGCAAATTCCAGGCGCTGGGAAGGGGGAAGGAAATATCAAACACCGAGATGCGAAGAGGTGACGAGAGCCGGGGAAGGTCCCCGCTGCCCTTCCCCGCACGGCAAAACCCGAGCGGCTCCCGTCGGACCGCGCTTCAGAGCACCGGGACTCTCACCTAGGCACCCGCAGCGTTAACGCGGCGCAAATGTATATATTACACTGATATAACATATTTTATTATTGCGCTGTGCCTCGACCCAGCAAAAGAAGCGCAAACATCGCAGATTTCCAGCGTGGCCGCTGCGCTTGCTTCACCCTCTCTCCTTTTTTCTTCCCCTCTTTTCCCCCCAAATAGGCGAATACAGTGCAGCAAAACTGCATAGGTCTCAACATCTCCCCGAAAAACAGAAATAAGTGCAATGTCGCAAGGAAAAGCAGCAGTTCTCTCGTTTTCTGTGCTGCCCCGCGTGTGCTGCAGACCCAAGGGTTTGGCTGCTTTTTCGGGGGTCTCGTCAGCCCCTTCCCTCCCTGCACTGTCCCCGGCCTCGAACATCTGCAGAATGGGGACATAAAACGGACCCGAAGCCCCCAGATTCCCAAACCTCCCTCCTAGCCGACACAGAAAAAAAAAATGCGTATTCCCTAATACAGCAGTGTTTTTTTTTAAACACAAATGATGCTCCTATCTCTGCCCTTTTCTTTTTCTATCCAAGCACATGAGCAATGCCAAACCTACCTGCGCCTGCCTAAGCCGCGAAAACGTGGGATTCCCTGTGACTTTTTTCCTTTTTTTTTTTGCAAGGTGTCGTGCATCCAGGTGAAACTCCGCGTCCACCTTTCCCTCCTTTCCCAGTATCAGTCCCACCAAAGATGATCTTTTTTTAAGGAAAAAAAAAATATCTCTTCCCAAGCGATCCTCGTTCCCGGTGATCGCTTGGGTCCTGGTTAACTTTGGAAAACAACTCACCGCTCTCCTTAAGCACTTTTATCATTTCTCGTTAAAACCTGCTGCCCCCTCGTGCAGCGGTCGCCCCGTAGCGCCGCTTTGGCCGCCACCAGCCCCGCACGGGTGACACTTTAATCACTTTAATCGATGTTTCCTGGCCGGACTAGCGGGAATTTTTGCACTTCGAAAGTCTCCTCCTCTCGCTAATTGATTAAATTGCTTTATTACCCGCTCGATCACCGGATTTTTTGCTTGTTTGTTTGTTTGTTTTTGTTTGTTTCTTTTTACTCCCTCCTCTGCCCATTCCTAGTCGTGGGGATCCTGGCCTGGGCAAGAGATGGGAAAGCGGCTCAGCCCGCCTGGCTGCAGACAGTGGCTTATTTTTGGCAAAGCCCAGGAGCGAATTCCGCGCAAACCGAGAGGAAAAGAAAGAAAAAAAACCACACGGACTCGATCCAAGGAGAGGCGTTAGGCAGCCCGTACTGTTTATTTGCGGTGGGAGAAGAAGGGAAAAAATGAAAAAAAAAAAAATAAAAGGGGGGAGGGAAGGAAAAGGGAAGAGGAAAGGAAAGAAGAAAGGAAAAGGGAAAGGGAAAAGGAAAGGGAAAGGGAAACGGAGGCCAAACTTGCTTGTACGCCTAATGGGTGCTAATGGCCTCCCTAAATTGTCACGTTTCAGGGGTGCCCTCAACTTTCTCTGCAGCGAGGACGAAGCCCTTGGGGACTTGCGCCCTTTGGGCGAGTTGCGGGACGTGGCGTGTCCCAGGGAGCTGCCTCCGCGGAGGGAGGATGTGGGGACACCCCGTCCCGTCGGGGCCCCGTGGAGGACCGGGTGGTTCCGCGCCCTCGGGGCTCGTGTCCCGCCGCCTCCTCGGCGCCTTCCCGGCCGTTTCGTTCCTCGCTCCTGCCGCCCCCGGGAGCCGCTTCCCTCGACATGGGACGGGAACGGGGGGGGGAGAAAAACTTCTCCCGGGAGCCTGAAGGGGATCAAAACGAGCCCCGGCTCCTCTTGCCTGCGGGAGAGAGCCGAGCAAACCCCCTCGCTGCGCCTTGCGTCGTGCCGACAGCACCGGCGGAGAAAACGCTCCGGGGTTCAAGGCACCCCAACGCTCCCCCGCAACATTTATTAACTTCCAGAGCTGCTATGTGGCGGCTGCGAGGTGCAAGATAACCCCAACTGCGCTTAAAAACCACAAAGAAACCACCCCCCGCGGGAGCCTTTGCCTCCTCCCACCTCCCCTGCACATCCCTGGGAAACTTACGGCTGTGCAAGCCGGAGGCACGCGGGGTACCCTCAGAAACCCCCTTTCCCGAATAAATTTAGGCAACAAAGAAAGGATTTTTAAAAAGACTTTTCGGATAGATCCCGCCGCGCTGCTCCTTCTGCAGCAAAGCCTTTCTGTTTATTTATTTAAATCGTATTTTCTTATTCCAAGCGCTGGAAGCGGAGAGGGCATTTGAAACGGAGGTGGTCCCATCTGGAAAAGCCCGCAGCTCATTTAGATCGCATCACTTCGGGCTTTTGTCTCCGCTCCTGAATAAAAACCCAGCTCGGCACAACAAAAGGGCAGCGGGGACCCGCGTGGACTTGCGGACGATGCATCCGCCGCCCTCGTAACGGGGGTCGGCGGCGGGATGAGGGGTGGCGCTTTGGTGGCACCGCGGGGCTCTTTGCCGTGGGGTTTTGCTTCCAGTGGGGCTGGAAGGCGCCGGGCTTTTGTCTGCGGCGGCGGCGCGGCCGTGCGACACGCGACGAGGTGGGACCGGGACCCGGCTGGATCCCCCGGAGAAGATCCCGGCCCCGCTTCCCTCCTTGGCACCCACGCGCGAGCGGCTTCGCGTGGGCGGCGCGAGCGCGGGTGGAAACGGCCGCGAATTTAGAGGTGGGTGAATTAACCCCCGGGATAGCTAAATAAATAAATAAGGAGGAAAAAGAAATACCCCCAAACCACCCTCGCTATTGATTCATCTTTCAAATGCGTAAATTAAAGCGCCCTTCAACGAGAGGCGTGCCTAGCTCGAAGTATTTAAATGCAGACAAACTTCCACGCCAAGGGAAAAAAAAAAAAAATCTAAGCAGATTGGGATGGGGACGAGCGAGCCCAAACTTCCGAGGGAAACATGACGTTATCACGCGGAGACGTTGGTAAATAATTCAATTTCGCGTCTTTGCAGAACCCAGTAACCTTGGGTGTCTTAGAAAGCAGATTGTACAAACAGGCAATTAAGATGAGCGCTGAGAGTTGCAGAGGAGATATAATGAAGCAGCTTTAATTACTATCTTGAAATTAAAAATGTAATATACAGATTTAAATTTATTTTCACCTAAATTGTGTATAAAATTATATGGCTTTTTTTTTTCCAGGCTAAGAAACGAATTGCCACCAAGCTTGCCACTAAAAAGTCTGAAGTACTTTCCAAACCCAGCTCCCAAACACACAGTAATAATGATACATTTATCATTACTGATGACCACCCACTGCTTTATTATTGCTTTGTTACTACTATTACAATCAAGAGATTTCTTTATTTACTGTTAACATTCACNTTGTTACTACTATTACAATCAAGAGATTTCTTTATTTACTGTTAACATTCACTTAAAGCTGAACGTTAATGACTCTTCTGAATTCACCAAAGAGTTTTCCGTTATATTTCAGGAGCAGTTATGTTTTGGGCTGCAGAAGTGGCATAAAAGGCGGAAAAAAGGCTGGGTGATGCCTTGTTCCTATTTTCCCCCTCCCTTTTCAAAGGGCATTTCGGAGAATTTATCAAGTCCGATTTTCAACAAAGAGTTGCAAAAGGCTTGGCATAATGCACACGCTCGCCTGCAGCTAATTATGTAAGTATTTTATTACAGGAGATTCATTCATTATTGATAAATGTTTGCAGTAACTTCCTGCTACGGAGAGTTGTATTTTACGAGGAACAAACCAACCGATGGGCACTGGGATGCGCCACTCCTGCCCTCCTTGACAGGACCCACTCGCGGGGCTGCCTGGCCACCGTTTGCCTCTCGGCTACCAAAAGCGACTTCTCCCCTATCCCTCCACCGCGTCCCACCTCCTCTCCTGGCCGTGATTTCGTTATTGGGTTAAAAATGACTTGCCGGGAAGGTGGTGCGATGCCAAAGGGAGCCTTTAGCAAAGGCATCTGTCCATAGGGGCATCCAAGGGGGAACGGGCGCCCACGGCGCTGCATGGAGCCGGGGAAGCGGCCGCCGTGCAACAAGCGGGAAGGGGCTTCCCCAAGGGCAGGGGGGCAAGCGGCTCCCAGAGCCCCGCGAGTGTCGCCCACTCCCCTTGGACCTCAATAAATAAATAATAATAATAATAATAAAATCATTGGGATGCAACATTATAAATAATAATGTCCCGCCGGGTGTTGCACCTGCGAGGCGCTCATAGAGCGGAGCAGACGCCCCTCTGCGGGGCGTCGGGGCTGGGGTCGGGCTCTTTGATCCCTTCCTCGCCCTCTCTTGGAGTTTCCCGGCTCCGCTGCCCTTCTCCACGCAGGCCCGCTCGCTTCCCGCCCAGGGAGGGATCATTCCGCGTGGGAAAAGGGGCGAGCATGGCCAGGATGGGGAATAACCTCCAGAGCGGCTCCCCTGTGCGAGGGGCCGCGTCGCGCTGCCTTGGGGACAAGCCACCCCCGCTCCTCCGAGTTCACGATTGCAAGGCGAAATGTTATACGTGTATATATATATGTTTTATATATAAAATAAAGCTAAATATCTACGAAAAATAATAAGAAAGGAACGAACCGACGCGCAGCGGCTCCGCCGAGGCCCCGGCTGGCGGGATGGGGCCTCCGCGCGCGGGGACCCGCTGTCCGCGGCACCCGCCGCCTCTCCCCGCTCCGCACGCGCGCAAGGCGGCCGCCAGGAGCCTCTCCACACCGCGCCGCCCCGTCCGAGGCATAAATCGCCCCGCAGCAGCCTCCCGGGCGCGATTTTTCCCACCCCGCTTCGCTTTAAGCAACAAATTACATCCCGTTTGCTCCAAGAGGGAAAGGGATGGAGCGCAGAGCCCGCGCTGCGCGCACACACAAACCCAAAACACCCGCTGCAAACGCCGAGGACGCCCGCTCACCTGGCGGGCCCGGATCCATGGGGCTGCGCAGCGCGGGGCAAGTTCGGCTGCCGCCCGCGCCGCGGCGGCTCTGCCGCGGGTGGGTCGCGTCTCGGACGCCTTCTAGCAGCCGCGCGGCGCCCTGCAAGCGGGCGGGGAGGCCGCCCCCTTCCCGGCCCCCTCCCCTCGCCCGCGGGGGGGACATAGGGGGAATCGCGGGGGGACGGGAGGAGGGGGGCGGTCCCGCCCCGTCGGAACCCCCCGGGGGCAGGTTCGACCCGACGGCCGGGCACCCTCCGCCGCAGACACCCCTTGTAGGCGAGTCTGGTGTGGGGACCCTGTTGCAGGGACGCTTCCCCCCCCCCGAAGAAAATCAAATAATAATAATAATAATAATAATAAACTTATTTTCCCCTCCTTTCGCTCCGCTAAAATAAAATAAAATAAAATAAAATAAAATAAAATAAAATAAAATAAAATAAAATAAAATAAAATAAAATAAAATAAAATAAAATAAAATAAAATAAAAGCCTCGCGAGCCGCAGGACGGCCCCGCACACCCCACGGTGGGGCAGGGGACGGGACACGGCCGCCGCCGCCCCCCGTCCCGTCCCGTCCCGCACCCTCCTCCTCTGTGTGCCCGCTTCCCGCAGCTCGACTCGAGGCGCGGAGCAAGGGCGGCTGCTTAAAAACACAAAAGCCGGAGCCCTAATGAGTTCAATTACAATGTGGTAAACACATTGCCTCTACGCTTTAATTAAGCCGGCTGTCCAATTTTAACTCATTAGTAATTCATTAAGGGAACAGCCTTTAGCTGGCTGCGAGGAGAGCGGCACCGCGGCCCGGGCGGCTCCGCAGCCCTCGAGGTAGCAGGGGCTGGGAGAGGGGCCCAAATATCCCCCCGTCACCCCCTGTCCCGACGGCAAAAGGGACCCCGGGGCCTCCCGTCGCGGGGTGGCACCCGAGGGAGACGGGATGGGGACACCCAGATGGGGTGTCCTCTATCCCTAGGGTCCCCTCCGACCCCTCTGGCCGAATTTAGGGACCGGGCTGCTCGGCGGGGCCCCCGTCCAGCGCTGCCTTCAAAGGGGGCACCCGCTCTGTCTCCTCGGGGCTTTTTTCTTTCACGGTCTCTTTGCTCCCTCGGCGCCCGCGCGGGCTGGTTTAGGGACAGGGTTTTGTCCCCAGGTTTTTGCGCACCCTCTTTGACCCCCTCCTCCTTTTGCACCTCCGACAGCGGAGCTTCTGCAGCCAAAAAAACACCCCACCTTCCCCCTCCTCCTCCTCGCTTGCTTTTCTTTTCTTTCTTTTTCTTCCTTTCTTTCCCTTCTTACTAATATTTTAACGGAAAAGGCGCTCGCAACGTATCTGGGACAAGAAACAGGTCAAATCCTCCCGAGCAGCAAAATTTGCATCCCCGGGGTCGGCTCCCGTCGCTCGGAGCTGGGACGTGTCGGGGCACTGCGGGGGGACACGGGATGTCCCCAAGCCCCTCCTGGTGCCGCCGCTGCCCGCGGATAAACGGGTTATTTTGGGGGGTCCCGCGCTTGTTTTCGCTTTTCCTAGCCCAAATCCCATCCTGCTCACCCTGCAGCTTCACTTATTGGCGTTATTTGCGTGGTTATACTGATTTACCTCCTCTCTGGAGGTTGCGCTTGTGCTTGTTGTGCTGGATCGAGGGATCTTCCCTTTTTTAATATATATATGTATAAAATATATATATATAAATATATATATATAAAATATATTTATATATATATATATATACATGCCTGTATGTATGTATATAATCAATTTTTATATATTGGAGCAAGGGGAGCCTCAAACTCCAAAGCCATGTTATAAATGACTCGACCCCTCCTGGAGCTGCTTTCTCAATTTTGAGATAAGAGGGGTTTTGAGGGGTTCGATAAGAACCCCTTCTCTGGAGGTTAGATTTTGAGCAGTTGTCCCTTGGAAGCATTTCTTTCCCCTCCAATAGCAGTTCCTGTCCTGTAGTTTTGATCTTCCCCTGGCTCCAGGCTTACAAAATGGGATCGTCTGGAATTAGGAGGTTTGGATAACGTTCTCCTTGCTCTCTTGAAAAAAAGATCCTTCGCTATCATCATAAGTGCAGGATCAGGCCCTGAGGGAAGGCAGCTCCGTGGTCTTCCTCAGGGATAGACAAGGGCAGCATTTAACTTGTTGCAATGCTGTCATTATCACTTCCATGATATTAGTAGCAATCGTTTTAAAAAAATAATATAATAGCCACAAAAAATGCTGCTTTTCTATTTCCAGAAAAAAATTTCAGTCCTTTGTCTTGATTAGCAGTAACACCAGCTTCCAGAATAGGACGGACACCAGGGACAATTTTTCTCCAGAGCCTTCTGATATAAATCTAAAAATCATCTTGAAGTCAGTGGGCTACAATTTATTTTATTACCCCAGTGTTAATCTAGAATAGGTACATAAAGCCTGTTAGGACAATTAATCTGAATTAATTTCCAAAGTGCATTAAATTAAATTGACGGAAGACCACCTGAATTCTGAGCAAGAGCAACCTTCACAGGGGTTTCATGCACTTTAATTAATCCACTTTTAAATTCTCACCTTCAACTAATTTAGGTTATTTTCCTGCGTGTCCCTACATGGGCAAAATCTTCGAGGTAAACGGGGCTTGCAGGAATTCCTCTGCATTTTCACAGATGTAATTTAGAGCAGAATAATACCTTTTTGACCACGGCACAGAAACGATGCAGAACAAAAAGATCCAGACACGGGGCTGCTGTGCCAGGCTGAACTCCCAAGGAAACCTTTTCCCAAAATGTGCAATGGTGTTTTTCTGCTTGTCCTTACCCTGTTTTTCTGTGTAGATGCTTGTCCTTACCCTGTATAGATGCTTGTATGGGCGAATGTACACATGTGCGTGGGAATAAGTGCTACATGTCTTTCTTTACGTCTATTTGTTTAAGCCATTAAAGGCTCTGCTTTGCGCACCTGAGACTATCTCTAAAGTCAAAATGAGCCCGGGAGCTCCAGGAATGGCTGGATCCGCTGGGCAAGGGGCAGCTCAGCGCTGCGCTGGCAGCGCCAAAATAGAAAGGGTGACAAATCCCAAACCCGCAGCCACTCAGGACACAGCAATCTAGGACAAGTTCAGGGAGGAAGGGCTGTCTTGTGGAAAGCCAAGCCCCTTCTTTGGGCTGAGGGAGTTTCACCTGCTTTGGAAAGGCTCTCGGGGTGATATTCGAGCGATGCTCTGATGTTATGGCAGTATTGATGCTCTCTCATTAATGGTACAAGGTGAGCCAGGCACAGGGACTGGAGCAGGAAAGGGAAGGTTTCTCTTATGTCCCCCTAAGATGCCTTTTCAAGCGCAGTTTTGTTTCTATTTCAGCACTTAAATATATCATGTATCTAGTCTTTTTAAACTAGTTAGTTTAAAGATGGAGGGAATTAATTTTTCCTTGTGAAATCAGCAGCTGCAGGATAAGACTCATGGGCTAAGAATGCCTCTATTGCGTTGTTTAACTGGTATCACAGCAGCTTTGGGTGCTCTGGACAGCAGATTCCCCAGCCTCCCTGCCCCTCTGCCCAGCTCTGGGGAGGCCCCTGGAGTGTTGGGGGCAGCTCTGGGCTTCCCAGGACAGGAGGGACGTGGAGCTGCTGGAGAGGGGCCAGCGCAGAGCCACGAGGATGAGGAAGGGCCTGGAGCATCGAGCGTGGGAGGAGAGACTGAGCGAGCGGGGCCTGTGCAGGGTGGAGAAGAGAAGGCCGAGAGGAGATTGGATCAACGTGGTCAAGTAGCTGAGGGGGGACTGTAGGCAGGACGGGGCCAGGCTCTTCTCCGCGGTGGCTGGGGACAGGACGAGGGGGAACGGGGACAAGTTGAAGCCCAGGCAGCTCCACCTCCACGTGAGGAAGAANCATCTTCACAGCAGGAAGAACTTCTTTGCTGTGAGGGTGCCCGAGCCCTGGCGCAGGCTTGCCGGAGAGGCTGTGGAGGCTCCTGCTCTGGAGATCTCCAACCGCCTGGATGGAGCCTGTGCCCCTGCTCTGGGTGTCCTGCTGGAGCAGGGCATGGACTGGGGGATCGCCAGAGGTCCCTTCCAACCTCAACCACCCTGTGATGCTAAAAGTATCATTGAAAACATAATGAAAATGAAACTCTCAAGCATAAAAACAATGTGATGACTCCATGAATTGACTCAGTGGTTTCCAAATTCTTTAGGACCTCAGACCACTACCAACATTCCCTTGCTGTCATTGAACCCTTCACTGAACATGCTGCAGAGGTGCTGTACATGAGGTGTGAATGTATGTCTGCAGTTCGTGGTAGCTATGGTGTTGTGATGCTTCCCCATCACATACACACCTACAGGGTGCTGAGCAGCGACTCTTTCATTGAACCAGCTATGAAGCAGTCAAACCTCAAGGCAAAAGCCTCTAAGTCACTGAAAATCAGCCAGTAGCAAACACCTCCTGTCTCTGCTTCTAACCCAGTAGACGGATCCCAAGCATTTGCCTCTTGGAAAAATCCAATTTCAAGGTCATGGCCATAAGATCAATCCACCTCCCCATCTGCTCCTTTTGTAAGTTTGAAAGCATGTAAAGGAAAGCTCTCCTTCCAGTTTGTTGGCCAAATTCAGAGACGCTGCTAGGATGAAGGTGACAAAAGCTCTAGCAGATTCTAACCACTACAAGTCAGTTGTTATAATGGATGCAGGGAGTTTTTCAAAACTGTCTGTATCATGTTCTACAGCACCTTTGTCTGTTGTGAAATGTCTCCACGTCATCTTGAATTTTTGGTGAAGAGAAAAGCATTTTGTTTCACGTTGGTTAGTCTCATGCTCCAGGCAGTATAGCAATATCCTATCAGTAATGAAACTGTGTGTTTGGATTATATATGGAATAACTGGCACACCGCATTATTAACTGTGATGCAAGCATTTAACTGCATTGCCATTTAGATAAGACAAAAAGAAATTATTAATATAGTCCAAACTTCATTTAATAGGGCTAAAATAGGCTCTCCGAGAGCATTTGGAATTACTGGATATGTATGAATGAAGATTTGTTCAAACTCCTGATACTCCTCTGTGTCTAGTTATTGTAACTGCACCTTGTTATTATTACTGCTATTACTATTCAATTTGTTGCTATTGTTTAGTTTACTATTAGCATTAAAAATCCCCCACCTTTCCAGGTACAATCCTACAGTGTCCCCCTGACTCCTTGCTATGGGGAAAATCATGTTCTTTGCATGGAGCACATGTCCTTGATCTCTTCCTCTGAGGGATCCCAGAGCTCACCCCTTCCCATAGCCCCAATATACATATATTTTTCATCGTGGTCACTCTTGAGGAGAGTAGAATTTAAGGTAAGGTAAGATATTTGAGCAGTGCAATAGCAAATTATGAGGGTTTGTGCGTTGTCACTGGTGGCAAAGTGCACTTGGTTTCCACCTTCTCTTTCCTCTCACTCCCTTATTCCGGCTCTTCTGCTACGGTTTAGCCTCATTTATCTGTGATAAGGGACCTGTTGACAGGGTCATCCTCCCACCCAGAACAGTGGAAACCTCCAGGGCAAAGGAAAATTGCACAGGACAAGTGTTCTTCATCACAACAGAGAATATGATAAAATGCGAAGAAGGGGAGAGTAAAAAAGACATTTAGCTGTTTCTGACACCACAAGAATCCTTGTATCTATCCATACTTCCAATTTATCCCAGTGAGAAAACTTGTACCTATATTACACATCTTTAAAAAAGTCCTTTTATTCTGAAAACAAGCTAAATTACATTGGCCAACCAATACCTGGAAATAAAGCAAGGCCATAACCAATTTTAAAGGAGTACCAATATAGATGAGTTTGTCCCAGAAATTGAAGTGTTTCCCAGCTGCTTTCATTCATGATTATTAATTAATCAGTAAGTAATAAATACGGACACTGGCTTTGACAGCTCTGCATCGCTAGAAATACAAAGAGACCGCAGAGTGGCTTTTCTTGTGTTATTTAGTGAAGTTTCCATTCAATTCCAAGGGAAAAGAAAAGGTTGGCAGCTGCCAGAGAGGCTGAGAACCCAGTGAGAGGGTTTTTTTTGAGCAAATGGCTTCATGTTAAGCACTGTTTGGTTGCTTTTGGCACCATGGGACACTGTCCTTCAACGTCGATCTTGCTGCTTTATGGTGGTGTTGTCTCTTTGCACATGTGGGCAACCTCAGAGAAGGTCACCAGGACATCTTTTGCTCACCTGACAGGACACATTTTCCCAAATGAAGTTATTTAGAAAAAATAATAATTATAAAAGCATTCGTTCTGCCAATTTTAAGGAGGAAACGTCTACTTTGCTTACTTCTTTTTACTGCAACTCAGAGGACAGAAAGACCTTTAGTATCTTGGCTGGTCCTTAAATGCTGGGTCTGAACACCCCTGTCCCCAGCGGGCTTCATAGAAGTAGGAAAACCCTCCTACTTGTAAGGTCTCCAGCTGTTTATTACTTCTTTTTCCATTATGATTACCTTGGCTCCAGAAAGTTTTAATACCGTTGAAAATTCAATCCAGTTTTATTGACATCTTTAGTTTTGCCAAACAGTTAAACCGAAGCAGACGGCATGAATTCCAGTCAATCAATATTCATTTAAAGCTGGACACCCCTATGTAAGCATACTCGCTCCTTGGCAATGAGTGAGGAGGCTGAACAATCAATCCACACTTGTATTTAAACTTGGCGACTGTATTTTCAAAAACCTCCGCAGAAGGCAAAACGAATGGTTGAATAAGGCAACATGTGATTTCTGTTATGTTATTATTAATAATTAATAATTCACTTAATAACACAGCAGGAGCCTAATCCAAAGCCTACTGATGTCAATGGATTTTTTTTCACTATGTGCTCAATAGCACCAGAATGGACACAAAGGCCCAGATTTTTCACCGTATTCAAGCACCTTCCTCCTGTGTTGAGCACAAATACCTTCACCAAGCTGCCTTGATACATCCTCTTGACTCAGAGCAAGGCAATGAAGACACTGAGAGGTCTATAGAACATGACAAGTAATAGGCAATAGACCAAGAGCATTGTTGGGCAGGAGAGTAGGGCACCATGGCAGTATTGGAGCAGTGGTTGAATATTCTCAATATTCAACCAATATTCTCAATATTCTCACCTCTTCTATTGAGCACGTACGTGCGTGGGACCTGTGTTAATTCAGCCTTATTTCTGTAGGGGATGCAGATAGCGTGAATTATTAATAACCATCATTTGGTGTCTGCCTCCCCGTTGCAGGAGCTGGCCGGGTGCTGTCGGAGGCCGATGTGTAAACGCTGAGAAGATCCAGGAAATGCCAAGCGGTTCAGTTTGTTTAAAAACTTTCCGTGCCCCTTTCCGGGCTGCCGTTAACATCCTCGAGGCGGCTTCTGAGAAGTCCTGCGGCAGACAGACACCCAGCACCGGGACAGCCAGACCTTCGAGCAAATATTATTGTTGTTATTATTACTGTTTTACCTCCCTAATTAACCAGTTGGGCGCTTGCCAGCTCTTCATATCTGTATTACAAGGGTTGTTTCCATTGGGTTTAGGCAGACAGTCTTACTTTAAGATCCCTATTGATCAGCTGCCATTCTCACGTGGTTAAAGCACTCCTCTAGGGGAACTCTCTCGTGTTTTAAGTGCACACAGTTACTCTCATGACTGGCTTGTAAACAGGTTTTAATGGGGCTATTAGTGTAAAAGGACAGGAAACTTTCAAAAACAGCCTTTTAAATATTCATGAAGATGTTTAATCTGGTGCTTAATCACCACTGTTTGCATATCACTAAAGGAGGAGGGGGAGGTTCAGCAGTGCTTTGCTATTAGCTATCAACGGGGCATTAATAAACACTCCTAGACCCGTGATTAATGCTGAAATGACAGTCAACTTTTAACAAAGCGAGCCCTGCTTTTTTCCAGAAGAAGAGCTCCATGAAAAGTCATGGACCAGGTGGACCTCCCTGCGGAGAGCCAGGTTCTCCCCACTCAAAATGGACTCATTCTCCCCGTTTTCTTCCCAGTAAAAGCCCAGTCCTTCAGCTGGTCTCACCAGGTATAAAAGCACCAAAGACCCTAGATTTAACTGATGTCATAAGGCTTTTGTCCCATCTTCCCACTGTTTTTAACCCCTTCTGGCCATTTTTGGTAGCACATGTGGTTATAGAACATCCCCTCTCTGATCTGATCTGTTACCTGAGTCTTAGGCCTCAGATGAAGAAGGAGGGAACAAAATACACAAGTTTATCTCAGCCTCTGTGCTGCTTTGGAGTCAGATTTTAACCACTTTGATGGTTTTTTTTTCAAACACATGCTTTGTTTTTGCTTAAAAGATAAGGGCAGAAAAAGACAGCATTTCCCAGTGGGAAATACTTCATGCAATTTTAAAACTGTACATTATTTAATCCAATAGGCATTAAGATGCTTTGAGCTCTTAACACCTGTTGTGGGAATCCTTAATACACAGGCGTAAGAAAAACAACCACCCTGGGAGACCCATAAAGGTTCCTTGAGAGCTCTCGATGCCTCTTGTGTCAATGAGTACTTAAGGACCCCGAAATCTGTGGTCAAATTTACTTACTGAGCATGTGCTTTCTCTTCCTCTCCAAAAAAATTCCTTAGGACAATTTCATTAAAAAAAAAAAAAAAAGATTCTGAAACCTGAGTGAACTGTATTTCTTATAGAAATCTCTCATATATCCTTTATACATTTTCCCATCCAGACAACTCAATGCCCCAGCTTATGGTCTGTGTTACTACCTTGTAAAATCCCACGTAAAACCTCAGCCAACATCTTATTTCCTCCCTGACACCCTTTGTGCCCAAACAGCGTTTCACAACGTTTGTCAAACCCGGGAAGTTTGCCCTCAGTATGGGGGGTCGCTTTTATCTTCCCCAAAAGTAGATCTATAAAAGATATTCCATATTGGTGGTGCGTGGGAAAGTAAAATTCGTAAAGCGAAATGTCGAAGAAACTCTCCTCATTTGTCTTACTCCAGATAGAGGAGATATGTTCCACCCTACTGCAGACTAAAACCGATCCTACTGCTGCCCATTGGAAAGAAGGGAAAGTTTTGTCATAGACATAACCAGAAACTTTCCTGTCTGCCTTCATTAACTAAATAATTTTATAATTAGTTTGCTGCTCTCAAGCATCTGAGCAGCTGACATAGAGATCTCAGAGGGACCCAGAGAATAATATTGTTTATTCATAGATCCCAGTAACTTTTTTAGAGCTACTGTCTCCCTTAGTGAATTCCCTGGGGAAAAGCAAGAGTTTTGGCGGTGTTTGAAATCTTATTAAAGGATGTCCAAGGGAACATAGTGGGAAGGAGGGCACAAAATGCTGACTAGAGGAAAGACGGAGGCAAAACAGAGCATGACACGATGAAAGCCAATCTTCCAATATTTTTGTGCCTCACTTTTGTGCTTTACGCCAGTATCATCCCACTGATCTCTGTAACCATTCTTGATTGATAACCATGGGGTGGAAAACAGATTCAGCCTTGGTTGACCACCATTGTTTTCTCCATCCCAAATGCTTTGGGGTAAATCCATGGTTTGCTACCAGAACTCTTTCTGGTATTAATGATGTCATCAGCTCATCATGTAGGCTTCAGAAGCAAGGAACAGTTCTGAGTGTTTTGGTGGGGGGAACAAAATAATCCAAATGAAAGATCACCCTCAGGGCCTGCCCTTGCATTCACATTGGCCTAGGGCATAATTGAATGGAAAAGACCCAAAGAATGGCTTTTCTGAAAAGATCCCTAAATAGATTTTTTTCAACCATCACACGCAAGCCAGCAAGATCCCCTTCTCTCTGTTGGACTTGTGTATTAACGTCCAGCTGAGGAACCTGCATTAACAACTCTTAGGCTCTTGTGCTGAGCATTATGCCTCATCTTTGAAGTCAGATTAATGGAGATTAGTGGTACCACTTAAGAGTTTAAACATCGTACTGACCCAAATTGGTTGTGCAGGCCCAACATATAATGTTGCACATGCAGGGCTCTTAACGTCCAGAAAGTGATTTCACTAATTGTTTGAGAGAAGAAAGCTTGTGTTACTTTCTGCTTTAATCCTTAGGTATTTCCCCCCTGCCATGCCTTTTCACATCACTGTCAAACACATGTGATTATCCAGCTACATAAGTATCCATTTAATAATCAAAGATCATTTTGTTTTATATCCACTTGAACTGTCTGCTCGCCTTCCACTAAGACAAGGAGGAGTGATTTCATTCATGCCTCTTATCTGTCAGATGCCCTCTCTATTTCCCACTAGGAGCCAGCCTGGAAAATACAAATAAATGCAAATAAATACAAATAAATACAACCAAAGCAGTGCAGGAATCTCTGCACTATATTAAAACAAATGGTTTTAATTATTTTAAAAACAATGTCTTGGCACAAGACATGCAGAAACTACAAACAAAGAAAGCAAAAATATTCTTGTTTAAGACTGCAGAAATGGAATTGATACTAATAATTGCAGTTTATTTTTGTGAAATAATTAAGGAAGGCCTCTTGCATTTCTCTGGCCATGTGACCAAAACCAATTTGGAAATGTGCTGAACTTCTAAAGAAATCGTTCGTTTGGTTGGATCTGGTCCTGATCCAATAAAACTGTATAGAGAATAAAAAAGACCTCTGTTGTGGAGCTGAGTTTAGCAGTTCCCATGGGAATGTCTACCCATGTCAGCTTGTTTTGGATAGAGCACCAGGAACAAACTCTTCATTTCCTTGTTCTTGGTACCAGCGGCCCTTGGCTGACTTGCAGTCTTTGCTGCCCTTCAACACTCTGTGCTGCAGAAACATCTGGAACCAAGATCCAATTTATGCCCACGTTATAACGAAGCAGATGTCCTAATGTATGGGACTGACCTGCCCACACAGTCAGTGAAGGGACGTATGTATCTTTGCAGGTTGGCCATCTGAGTTAGGCAGACACACTCTGTTGGCTTTCCAAAAGAAAATATCCTTATTTTAGGATGAAGTCTCCTCCCTAAACAGCCAGGTTGGAGATATCTGAACGGAGCAGATGAATCGCCAAAGCCACGTGTCTTCTGGCTCTGTTGAAGAGCAGCAAGCATCCAAAGCACCATGGTTTGCTGTTCCTCCTAGGACTGTCCAAACGTGTGTGACATTAACGCAAGTCCAGGAGACAAATTCCCACCTCTCTCAAGAGCTGCTCCTCTTCCATCTCTCCTATAACACATTGGAGATACTTGGGTTTCAATGCGGATCCAGCAAGGAGGACACGACCTCTTCACCACCACCACCTCCTGCAAGACCTGACTTTCTCCCTTGAGGTTCCCCGTTGAAGCACTGACCCATCCTGACCCTGTTTAGCTGCTGAGATCTGACAAGATCACAGCCTGAGGTGGTATGGCTGAATTTACATGTGCTTAACAAATTGCCTGTTCACTCAATTACATTTTATTTAATCATCTGTAATCATATAAATTATGCCTGATGGTAGTAAATGTTCATGTCAGTTCCTAATTACAGATTGATTAATTGACTGTGGTGATTTGTATTACTTATATAAGAATATATGAAGATGATGATAAATTATCATTAGTATGCAACCTTTCCTATGAAACGTAGCCAGAAAAAGGGAAACTTTTTGCTTTCTTTGACACTAATACTGCAATGAAGACCCCTTGTAATATTCCATGCCCCAACAAGGGACACTTTCTCTGAAAAAAAAAAGGGGGTGGGAAAATGTGCGTTGCTTTGTGATTCGGAAGAAACTTTGAGCAAATAAAGCTTCAGACTCCTGAAAGATTTTCAGCTATCAAGAAACTGAATGTGGCTTTCTGCTCACTTCCATATTGATTTGGTCTGGTCAACAACTGCAGTTTCAATGCAACAGTTGAGAAAGTGGGAACAATATTGTACTACTACGATTTTGCTGGGAAAATCTGTTTTCTAGTAGCTGCTTGTGGCAGGGTTCATTCTGGTCACATAGGTGTCCCTAAAACTGCTTTAGGTTAGAAGGGCTGCTGGTGTGAGTCACATTTGTCTGTGTGAAGGAATATTCTCTGAAAGTCTTCTGCTTATCCAGGGAAAAGCTGGTCAAGTCAAAGATTTGATCTGATCTTAGGGAATCTTCTGCATGGTCTTACCCCTTCCAAGTTCATGTATTAAATGGAAAGTATCCACGATCTGCTAATGCATCAAGTGTTTTTTTCGGTCATTCCCAGATCATGAATTTTCTAATTTCTGTTAGTCCATTTCTCAAGATCACCCACTTCTTCCTGCACTGTATGCCAGTCCTCCCCAAGCTGAAACGTTTTGCACTTTCAGCAAACATCACTAAAACAAGTCTACTTTTTGTACCAAGGTCACTCACAAAAATTTTAAATATGACCACTCAAAAGCTCATCCTTGCGGAACCCCATTAATATACTGGCCCCAGTTCAGCACTTCTTCTGTTACTAGAGATTCTTATTTTCCCTACAGGTAAACACCTTACAGTTTTTGTTCTAATCCCCAGTTTCTCCAGTTTTACTAATCCAGCTAATCCCTCTCCGAAGCCCAGATAAGTGAGACCTATTTCATTTCCTTTCCTAAGCAGCAGACCTCTTATCAAAGGAATATGCTAAACACAAGAGACACAGTCTATCTTTGGAAAGCCCAAGTTATATTTAAAATCTTAGCACTACATCTGCAGCCATTCTTTCCTCCGAATTTGTTTCTAATCTTGTCATTTTACTGAGGCCAAGGCACTTTTTAAGCTGCAAAGTTTCAGCTCTGGAGCTTCCACTGTTTTATGCACCGCTTCAGTAAGACAGATTTATTGGAAACCTCATCATGCCTTTCTGTGGGGAAATTTGGGATGGAGATCCTCCAGCACCTTTATCTAGACTGCATTAATTTCTTCTTGAGTTTTTGCATCTTAAAAGTGGTGATTTCCATTCTTCTGCTTTCTCAATCATTATCCAGCCTGTGCTGTCACAGTCACTGAATGTCAGACAAAAATACACAGTTAGATATTGAGAAACAAGATCAACTTTCATCTAATAGGCAGCTGATAAGTAGCTTGTCTTTTAATCACTTCCTAGCCTGAAATGTCTCTCCTCTCCCCTATCTCCTCCAGGAACCTGTGGACACTGAGTCTTCCCCGATACCTTACTGAAGTTGATGTCTATGCTTAGAGCTGCAGAGGTGGGAAGGACCAGCACACCAGAGCGCATGGTGACCATTGTCCATCCTATGGCCAAGCAGTCCTTCTAGGAGCTGTTACCATGAGGATTTGGGAAAAAAATCCACACAAATCCCCTTCTGCAGTCCAGAGATCTCACCTGAGCATGAAGGGTAAGAGATATAGGAAGGGTAAGGCCAAATAACTTCCAAAGTTTATTGTTTTCCTTACATTCCTGCATGCTTAAGTAAATCCTGAAGGAGGAAAGCCTTTGGGATGGCCAGGGGATGCACGAATGCTGGAAATGTCTCATCCGTTTATGGTGATCTGAATTTCTAAACTGCAGTGTGAGTGGAGTTGTTGTGGTTTATTTTCACTTAGGTCTCTAAGTTTTATTTTCAGCTTGACCATGTGCCTTCAGGGACTGACTTCGACTTTTTGCTCTATGTTTCTACCTTGGTGACCACCCTGGAGACAACTCCATAGCTAGATGTCCCATTTACTGCCCAAGGAGAAGAGGATGTCCTAGCGCAGTGCAGGCTCTTTGGTCCATCCATCCATTCACCTTTCTAGCTATCTAGTTATACATATGGAAAAAAGTGAACCAAAATAAGAAAATCTCTGAATTGCTCCTTGGGTCTGAGTCTTCTCCTTTGAGGACATGCCAACCAACTTGCTGTTGCCAATGGACTTGCTCCTTTTCCAGGTTTAGCAGGATGAGACCCTCCTTTTCTTGGTAACACTCCAATGCTGCCCATGAACAGAGAAGAAAATTCTGCCCGGCAGCTCAATAACTATTTCTATAACCAGCGGTTTAAATCACTGTAATTGTTTTTACAAAACTCATCTGCATGGACAAACAAGTAACTGAACTAGGCTGGCGCTTTTTAAAAATGCAGTAGACATGGAGCTGATGCGCGAGTACCAGTTAATTCTCCTAAAAGGTCATTATAGTGCATACAGTGAAAGGGAGACCTGCAAGGGCTGGATGAGAGGGAGATGGGATCCGCATGACTGATGGGCAATGCTCAGGGGTCAGTGCATTACAAAATGATTCTCTTTAATTATTTACAGCCCTCCATCTTATCCTTATCATCTTTTTTTTTTTTTTTTTCTTTTTGCTTCCCAAGGAATGGCATTAATTTAAATAAGAACCGTCTTATGCAACATTTAGCTATTCTGCAGAATGGACAGAAGCCCCGAGGTGAAGGTGGTGGTGCCCGGGCTGCCCTCCGTCGGCAGGAGAGCCCCTGGCATCCTAACTGCAGGGTGCAAGTCCACCTGGGATGAGCCCCTGGGGTTGAGATTCCCTCAGTGCGTGTAAAAAGGAGACTGGGAAGCAAGATTAAGGCTGTCCGTTTCATAATCAATGATGTAGCCTCGTTATCAACAGCAGCAGCAAAGAAAAAGTTTGGACATTTCTTTTTCTCCTGCACATACCAACCTTTAGATATATATATATTTATATATATATACTTATTTATTTTTTTGCTGGTAGCAAAAACAGCATCAGCTCTGCTGCTTATCAGCCGTGATATATGGCCTCACAAGCTGACTGTCAACAACCTACGTCTCTTCTGCCCAGGTTTGCCCACTTTGCTGTTTAATTACGTGCAGTGCTGCCTGCTGGCTTGATGTCCATGCAGGCGCCGGCTGGAATTCACGTTTGCATCGGCCTCACACCGATATTCAAGCACATTAGCGTGAGCACAGTGCAAAACACATGGTAGGTGGAGTGGCTGTTGCAGAACTTGGGTGCATCTGCAACATGAGCTAAATTAGCCAGAAGAATCTTTCTTAGAAGAAAATATTTCTCTTCATGGTTTCTGCACTTTCCTGCCTAGCAATAGTATTTCTTTTTTCTTTTTTTTGCATCGATGGAATTTAAATTATTGATGCTTACAATCTTATTTTTGATGCAAACAACAATTAATAGAGAGGACGTAAGAGAGAGGAGTCCTTTATGAATATAGATTAATGTGAAGCTACAGAATAAAAGCAATATAATATCCATAGAGATCAGGTAAAGAAATACTGTCCCAAAATTTCTTATTTTTTTTTCCCAGGGAAAGGAAACTCTCTAACAAATGTAAAGGAAATGCCAAGAAATAAGTCTCAGATTCTGTTATTGTGACACTAGAAAGCTCAATGCCAAAATCTGGGTACCTTTTTTTTCATATTAAAAAAGTATTTCAAGACCTAAAATTAAAGTAATGTTGCAAACATTAGTTGCAAAAAAGGTACCCAGATTTTGATAATTAATTATAAGATAAGATAATAAGATAATAATTAAGATAATTAATTTCACTAAAAATAAAATAAAAAAAAAATAGGATTTTTTTTTCTCCTGAAATTTTAAGCTTCTTCTTTCTTACATCTGAAGCAGTCACTTTAATTCAATGAAAGCACCAGTTGTCTCCTGGTGCTGTTACTTTGGTATCAGACCTTAAAGGCAATTCTTCTTTCTCCAGGTGGATCCAAGTCTGTCCCTTCGCACTTCTCATTTCAGGCCTCTCTGGTTCCTATGGCTGGTAACAACCCAAAGCCCTCATTTAGAAATGTGTTCATATTAGTCCATATAGGATTTAGGCTTTTATATCACTGAATCCTAGGAGAATTCAGGAGCATTTCTGCTGAATGTTGCAAAACTCCATTGATTTCTACTTTCTGAAGTCACGCAGGTGTCACACAAGTCATGCATGGCCTTGTGTTGGGGCAAACGGATGGAATGTAGCAGCCTCACTCATCTTTGGGAATGGCACTTTGTTTAGACCTTACGATGCTAAACAAAGCGATGCCAAATACCTTAGACTGTCAGAAAATTCCCGCTTTGCTTTCTCCTCCGTGTAGCCGCAAATGATCGCTTCCCATTTTAATCTCTGTCCTGAGGATGAGCAGGTATAAGGCATATAATTTCAATTAATCTAAGATCTGCTAGTATATGAAGCCATAAAAGAGCTTATTATTATTTATTTCTCCGGACGTTTTACTCATATACCATTAGTGCTATATAGCAAAACATATCTCCTATGTCAATGGTAGTGCTGTGTGAAATAGCACACATTAAAAACCCATAGGAGAGGTTATTGTGTTAACATCTGATGGAGGCCTGAGTAAAACGACTTACCGGTGTTTAGCCGAGGTGCTGGAGCGCAGTGTATAGGCACTAGGCACTCGCCTATACAGGGCTTGTTTTATTATGGGGATCATGGTTGGGTTTTGGAGGCCGCACGTAACTCCATGCATGATGCATTTGGCATCCCTTGAACACGTCACCCACCAGACCCAGCACGGCATGAAGATGCTTTACTTGCTGTTTTAAAAGGCCTCTCTGAGAGCAAAAGTTTCACCTTTTTGAGCCTTCATTTGGAGTAGGCTTTTCACAGAATAAATCTTTTTTTTTTTTTTTTGCCTGAGTTAGGCCTTCGGTTGAGCTGAGCTTCATGAAAATCACTTGCCTATTACTGTCCATAAACCACAATAACTGTTAAACACAGACTTGTGTCCCTTTACAGCCACTCTTTGTGATGGAAATCGGAGCATTTGATATTTGATTGCCTCCTTTTGCTCCTGTATGTGCCCTTAATCCCTCCTGTTCTTGGGTCTACTCTTCCTTGGAAGACACTGGTTGTCCCAGACACCTCTGTTTCCCCACCCTTACCCTTTTTCTCTTATTAATCATTAAACATCTGCATCTGGCAAAGGTGCAATAGGGAGAAAAAATAAGAAAATTTAATAGCATCTCCTGAGCGGGACAGCGGCACAGAGGCATCTGCGTGCGTGTTTAATGGGCTCCATTTCTCTCCCGCAGCAGTTTGGTGGCTGGCAAGGGAATGCCGCAGGATGGTGGCTACAGCTGCTCCACCAAATGGGACCAGGGGACACGGCACCCTGTCCACAGGCTTCTTTGGGAAGGGTCTCTCCCCTTTCCCTCCGTTTTTCCTGCTCTGAGCGGCCACCACGGCACAAAACGCAGGATGCCGGGGCTGGATGAGCAGCGCTGCCTGGACCGCTCCGTGGAGCCCCATCAACGGGTGCCGGAGGAAATTAATTGAATGCCGTGTATCAGAGGAAATAACAATAACGGTAATTGAGCACATCCATGGCAACTGGAGGCGAAGAGCTGCGCGGGCCTCTCCTCTGCGCTCTGAGCAATCGCTCCCCTCACCACTCCGCTCACAATGGGTGCACGGAGATTTCCAAGATGGGAGGCGTTTTTTTGTCCAAGGGTGGTGAGGGACTTCCCTTTCCTCTGCTTTTCCTTGGCCAAAATCCAGTGTTTCCCAGGAAGGCTCTGGGGGCCCGGTGTCCCATCCTCACCATCGTCCCCCAACAGTGCGGAGTGAAGGAGAAGATGCTCCATGACGCAGCTCCCTCCATTCCCACTCACCAGAGCTCCGGAGATCCGCACACGGCCAGGGCAGGAGAGTTCAGTATTTATTACCAGCCTCGGGGAAAGTATTTTAGTTGTATTACGCCTCTCCTGACTATTTAATTTAGGTGATGAGCATTTACTGTGGGACTGAGAAAGTCATTGCTGAGCGGCTGGAGATGGTGAGGTTTACATATATACGTATACATTTATACATATATACATTTATATATATACATACATATATATATATGTATAAGTGTATATTTTATTTATGTTTTTATTTTCAGTATCTACATTAAATGTCTAAAAATGTAGGTAATATTTCCTTTGAAGGCAATAAGAGCGGACACCAAGGGATGTCACCTGGTGATACTGGAGACTTTCACTGAGGTGAAATCCCATTGTTTTCTCCCAGGAGTGCTCCAGGGATGGTGGGATGGTTATTCCCATCCTCGAGAAGCAGGGCTAGGATTTACCCCACCAAAACCAGACCTGAACACACACATTGGCTCTCCCTCTAGACCTAGGGGTGGCCACAAGACACAAGTCATCTCCTGTATCGGCTCATCCGGAGGGAACCACTCATCCCAAAGGCTGCCAACGCCAACGTTGGCCATGAATGGCTCCAAGGAACCTACCGAGCGCCTTTTCCCGAATTTCCCGAGCTGCTTCCATGCTCGGCACCATCGGAGCCTCCGGGCACCGCGGTCCCGCGCCGGCCCCTCTCGCATCCGCGCGATGCCGGGCCCGGCCATTAAGCGCCTCCCGCCTCCTCTCCTTTTGTTAAAGCCAAACGAAACAATGTAATTAGCTTGTTACAATTAAAGTGACTCGACTGGATAAATTGTAATCACCCAGACTGAAGTTAGGCATCCCTGCAGGTCCCGGCCAGAGCAGCTGAGCTGCCTCATTTGCATAATTAAAATATACAAATGATAATGGATTTTGTACTCAATTTCCAGCGGCTGTAAATTCGAGAAACTATGAAATTAGAATAACTGAGATGGAGTCCCCCTTGAAATAATGAGGATGACAAGTTTTGACAGTAAGGGTGTTCATAGCAGTAGTTTCTCGCTGCAAAATAAATAAGTACAAAAAAGATTAGACAGTGATATTAGTTAATAGTTCCACGGGCAGCGGGGAGAGGAGATAGACTGGTGATTACCTCTGCAAATTTGTGCTGCCTCTTTGACAAGCTCTCTCCTAACCTTAGGGGACACCTTTCGCCTGATTATGAGAAATTGAGAATGAATTAAATGCATAAAAAGGGTTGTCACCGATAGACAAACTAAAGCAAAAGAAATGAAATTAGTCCTGCCATTTTTAGCTTGCAGCGGGAGGAGAGGGGAGAGGGAAGGGGAAAATGCTGTGAGAGAGGTTCCAATGACCTGGAAGGGGCAAGCGAAGAGACTGAGGTGTCCTGAATGGAGGCACACACAAAAAAAGGAATGTCTTTGGGATACTAGGTGAAACTGGGAGAAAAAATGCTATTCGGTGAAAAATAACATCTTGGCTATGTTGACTTTGGGTTTTGTCAAGGAACAACTTGCATTTTTCTATGGGTAGCTTTTTTTATTTTTAAGAAATACATACATACATACATATACATACATATATAATATATATATATATATATTTGCTACCTCCTCTTTGCAGCGCATGGATCCTTAGAGGTGGAAACGTTGCCGATCCGAAGGGCTGGGTAGGATGTGCTGTCCCTTGTTGACCTCTCATTGACTGCGCAGGCCTTGAGCATTGGAGCTGTGGTCCAAACACACACACAAATTAACTGTGCTCACAAATATTCGGGAAAGTCCCCAAAATGGACACTTTTCTCCCAAGAGCCCAGACCCACGGGAGAAGAGGGCCTGGGAGTGCATTGCCAGCAGGATTTGCCTGTCCCAGACTCCACTCGGATCTCCTTGGCTTGATCTGATGGGAACCGGAGTGGTCAGTGTAGATGGACCAATCTGTCTGATAGATGGCCAGATTCTCCCATGGTAAAATGTTGACATTTCCTTGCTCTAGCGTGAGAGAGAAGAGGGTAAGGAGAAAACCTGCATGTGCCTGCTATTTTTGTGGTTGGATTTTGGTTAGATTTGGCTGGTTAGGGGCTGTTTTCTAGAAGGCAACCACAGGTAGGCATAACCTTTCTGTTGCCCTTTTATAATGCTTAACCAAATTGGCTGGAGGCCCTGAAGATGGAGACAAGACATTGCCTGACACCCTCAATAACATGGCAAGAGAGAGGATATAAGTATATATAGACATGTGCAATGTGGCAGGGCAAATGTTGTTGATGACTTTACTGGAGACTGTGCTTTCTCCTCCGCGATGGGTTGGAACAGACCAAAGCTGTGTATTTCTCCTTTTAATAGTAGTTTTACTGCATCCTGTGTTCCACCAAAAGGTAATCTTAGTTCTCAGCTTAGGAACAGCTCCCTCTTCCCTGCTCCTGGCCTCCAATGCGTTCTCAGATCAGGTACGACTGTCATTTACGTTCTGTTGTTTGCTTTGCAGCACCTTGTTATGGCATTATCTGTTAAAGAATGTATTTTTAATGCGTTTTATAACATGCTTTATAAATAAGTTATTAAAGAATGTACCTGCAGCTAGTGATCACTTAATAAATATTAATAAAGCAATTCCAAACAAGGCCATCGTTAAGACTGCTGGAGCACACCCATGCTGGTTACCTAGAAAGTTTTGGTGTTGGCTCCCAAGAATTTCAGGAGGATTGTGATGAAAATAGGTGGGAAGATCCAATTTTGCAAATACCTTTTGGTTTCAATTGCAGACAGAGTCTTTTTGTGAAATAGGTGGGGAAAGGGAGTAAAAGATGGGGAAAGACTTTGATAATATTCCAGGTTGATGTCCATGCCAAGGGGGAACTCAAAGGTGGCTTTGCAGAAGTGTAATGGATAGCAACTTCATTTACTCTAACTTGGCTTCTTCTCTCCTCTAAAAAGTGTTAGTTTTGGGGAGAAATGTGACAGTTAAATCACAACTATTCGTGTTTCTATATGACATTTAACCTCTCATTAGAAGTGGTTCCAAAGTGCTCTTGGTTGTGAGACAAGAGTAAAGTATAACACCAGGGTAAGGCATGTGTCCTTTGTCGCTCCTGTGCAAAAAAGGCCACCCAAATCCAGGCAATTTATAAGCTTCCGAAATTCTGAGTTTCAAGCATGGTCTGCAGGATCCTGGGCAGCACGTGGACTTTCCACATTGCCACTGGGCTTTGGGAAGGGATGTTGAGCAAACCCTTCAGCAGTGACTGAGACTAGGGCAGCAAACCGCTAGCAAACTGCTTTGCCAGACGCTTAATATCATTTAGCTGTCTGCTGCCAGAGTTAATTATAACCATTTGGCTACGTCTGTGTCTTCACGAACACACAACTCCTTTCTGAACCCTATGCCACGCTTACCCTGCGGTGAGATCCCTTCTGCTTGGATCTCCGTGCTCTGATCCATGGGACTTTTCCAATGTGGGTTTCCACAGAGGGCAGAGAAATGAGGAGAAAGTTCTTTGTGGAGGGAGAGACAGCAAAGCCCTTTTCCTTCTTCCACTTCCCCTTTTCCACTTTTCTTCTTATGGGCCTTCCATAACCTGGGAAGAAAGGGCCAGTTTTCAGAGGTTCCTCCTCTCTCCTCAGCTCCCATAATTGTCTTTGACAGTTTATCATCTGCGATAATACAGCTGTGGCCCGTTACCTCCAGCTGCCCTAATTCCAGTTATCCGTCTGGCACCGGAGAGGGAGGCGAGAGGTAGGGAGGAGAGGTGAGGCCATTACGGAGCTGACAGGGCAGTGAGAACAGCGCATGGTGATGGACTAGCCATCACTTGACCTGAACGCACACATACATCCTATCGGATTGACCTTTCCCTGAGAATAATGGATCTCCTTGTGTAGCATTTTTGCTACATTGCTGGCCATTCCAGTTAGATAGTTTCTGGTAATTAAGATAGATTCCTCGTATAATCCGCCCACAGCAGCAATCAATAGGCGCCTCCGAGGGGATATTTCCAGATTATTGCTATGTCAGCACAACTTTTGGAAGTTTTGTAGATCTTGTCATGGGAGGCATAATCAGCACAGTGTTTGTGTGGTTGAACGGTTGGTTGCACCCTCTTGCTTGGGGTGAGAAATACATAAGAATTGTAAAGCCTAATACTGTTGTAAGGAAATATCAAAACAGCAACTCTATATTCCTATATGATCTTAAACCTAGCGCAGCAGCAAAAGGGATTCAGGACTACTTGGGGAAAACAGTTACTGCCTGAAGTAAATGAAGTCAAACGTTTTCTCCTGTTCTTCTCAGTGCAGGAGGCACTTATTTGCTCATGCTTCATCCTTTTTGCTGTCAGTTTTGGGCTGTTGTAAGGCAGGAAACAAAAGAGCTCAGCACTATATGTAGACAGAAGACTGTACTTGCAAAGTTGGTTCACATTTGCAAACTGAGCATGTTGCTCCTTGCCTTTTCCACCAGCTCTTGGTTCCCCTCATACTCAGTTTGGAAGCTTGGCAACATCATGTTTATTCATATCCCACCATGGAGTTTGGAAGCAGAAAAGGAAACCTTAAAAAACACTCTGAGACCTCAAAGCACCAGCAAAGAAAATGTCCTGCTCTGTTTCCTGTTTGCTGTAGGTAAAGGTAAAAGATGCACCTTTGAATAGCTGGATCCCAGCACTACTGAAAGAGTTTGGTAATTCACCCATTTGATAGGACAGACCTACACAATTGGTGCTTATTTGAGCTCCAGACCAAGGGCTGGACTTGCAGCTCTTGAAATTGATGGAAAAACTGATGCTGATGTCAAGCAGACCTGAAACTTTTTCCCCTACTCACATTGATCCGTGAAAGGCAGCCAAATGCAAGCTGGGGTATGTGCTTTAAAATGTCAAGAGGAAATTGTTTCAAGCTCTTAATATATGTAAAGTTAAAAACTTGGCTTTACCCATTTCTGCTTTAATCTTTTCTTCTGGATTAGTGGCCTGATTTTCCAGAAAAGGAAGTGTGGTGGGTGGGTAGTGAGGATGAATGCCAATGATTCCCTGCAAGGTTTACGCACCGTTTATGCAGCCAGATTCCAGGTCTTCTGGCACAGTCCTCCGAGGTATTGGATGCCAAGTGTTTCCTGATTTCAGAGAAAAATCTCCAGTTGTGACATTTGTTTTCTTTCTGAGCATTTCCTATATACTTGATGCATATTTTCCATCTAAGTCATCTTTTAGTCTGTCTCTTCTCTGGAAGCGATGTCTCCGGATTTCCTGGTAAAAAGGATACATAGAAAAACATGTTGATGTCTTACATTTTGCAAGACAAAATCTCCCATGGAGGTCCTTGATCTTTGAATTGCTCCTCTAGCATCAAGACACCAAATTGCTCCTTTTGGTCTCCCGAATTTATTGCTAATGTTTCCATGAATTTGTGGAACATTTCTGTTCCCTGTCCCTTTTATAAGTTTTTAAAACAGCTTTACATATTTTCTTTGCCCATCCTGATCTTCATTGCTTTTCTCTCTCTCTCTCTTTTTCATTATTACATCCCATTTTACATTAGCACATAAAGAAAAATGTATTTTATTGGTGCAGCCATGAGCACGGCTCGTTCTTTTCCCCATGGGTGAAACCAGATAGCTCACATTAAAACAAACGTATTCTAGCCAAATGGCAAAACTTAATCATAGTATTTTGAGAGGAAATTCTTATTATTTAAATACAGTTTCATCCATGGTACATTTTAGAACTATGAAAGAATATTAACTGTTTTTTCTTTTGTTTGTTTCAGAATACTAGGAGTATATATGTATTGATCAAGCTCTTAAAAACCTGACTATATTTGTACTTCTCCAGTTGGGAATGCTTTAAGGAAGCCTTTGGAGGTATCATGTACTTGGGGGAAGTTCGTTACTAAAGTTTTTGATGAGTAACACAAGAGTTGAGAACTTTTCCTAAGCTTCCTGATGATTTTTTAAAAATCCTTATTAATTTAATAAGAGAGTTGTGAGAAATCATACCCCTGGTAGGTTACAACATAACTGATGTGCCACTGTGGGTCATTGCCAGAAAGCACAAGCTCATCTGGATCAACTGCTGGATGGGAACAAGGACAAGCTTTGGAAAAATGCACATTTTTCCCGTTGTCTGCTCATTTAATCTGATCTTGAAAATAATTCATTGTAAATAAACCATCAAAAGAACGCAAGTATCTCCTGATCCTGAGAAACAATCCCTTTTCTTTTGCGCCTCTGATCATGGATTAGTATCTTCCTGAGCTTCAGTGAAAGGGGCCATTATAAAAATGAGGTTGGCTAAGATGATTAAATGTTATTTACAGATAGGACATGAGTCTGATTAAATCACCAGGAAGGGGGGTCTCCTTTATGGTGACAGGAAAAAATACACGTCATGCAGTGAAGGTTCTGTCTTCATTTCAATAATTAGGGACTAAACTAACTTGGACAATCTGTCAGTTTCAATATGGTGGAACTGACTTATAGATCATGTAAATAAAAGCTGTTTGATTAGATCAAAAATTAAAGTGCTATCATTTTTCCTGTTATCTTACTGTGGAAGTCTTTAAAATACTATCACCAAACAGAGAGCCCAAGAGTAATTAATTACTGAGCTATAATTTCTGAAATCCATTTACTAGTTTCCTTCTAGAACCTGATTAAGTGGCCAGATTTTGGGAAGATCTGATTAGGCATCTCCATGAAGAGGTTAAACATTAGCAGACATTATCTGAAGTTCCTATCATCTGCTCTTTCCAGAATCCCTCCCTAAAAAACTTTGCTATAAACATTTTTTACTCATGGATTCAAGTTTATTTTGTTAGTGTAGGCAAGTGTAGGTAATATTAGTGCTTTTCTAATAAGCTTCCTGGTATGGTAGCAAAATAAGACAGACGTCTGATCCGTTACATCCTGCTGAAGGTTTGGGCTTCATTCAGATCATGTTGGAACTCAGGAGTGAGGTAAGTGAGCCTGGAAGCCTTTGGGCAATATACCCTTATTTACCCTTACCCTTATTTAAGGTAAGTATTGCCAAATTTAAGGTAAGTATTGCCAAATTATGCGAACTGCAGAGAAAGGAGGAACTTCTCAATCAATAACCATTGAGAAGCATCTACGTCTTCTGTCCCAAGAGTAACTTCACCCTGGGGAAAACCTCACTTGGACCTTTTTTTTTTTTTGGACGCCCCAGATCTAGACGACCTTTTGCATGAAGATAATGCTGTGGGACTTGAGACGTGGGTGTGATGAGGAGGGGAATGTGCTGTCATAGAGAAAAGGAGAAAGAGAGACTTTGTGCCTGGCTCCTAGAGTGCGGCCATGAATTCACTGCGTCCAGTTTATTGATGAAAATATTGAGAGTAGCAGTGGGGTCATCGTGACAGACTTGGTCACTCGATCTCCATATTTTGGTCTGTGGAGAGAAATAGCACTTTTAGGAAGCGATTTGTTTGGACCCTTGAGTAGATGCCAGGATCATCTATACCTTGCAGACTAATAGCAACCATTTCTCCCTGACAGTCAGTGGGTACATGGTCTTACAAGTCCTTCTGACCCTTAAAATGAATTGCAGAACAAATCTGATAGCTAAGCTTTCTTTCTCAGCTTGGGAAATCCACTAAGACACCCTTTCCAACTGCTTCCCAAGTCACAAAATCTTTCCAGAGCTTTCCCAGCAGTTTTATGCTTGAGTCGCCCCCCGTCAAAATGATTGTCTGGTTGTGCTCCATGTTGGGCACATTTTTGATGTTTGTTTAATCAATACTTGAAGCATTATTTTTGCTGAGATTCTGCTTCCAAAATGAACGTGAGTATTGGCGATGGGGGAATAAAAGGCAGGTGTGTGCCTCTGTCAGAAGGGAATTCACACCAGTTACTTGTCTTCTCATTTTTTTTTCCTTTTTTTTTCAAACATAAAAGAATTTTAAATAAGTTGATGAGGTTTAGTTGTCCCCTGTGAGGCAATAAGGTGCATTTTCAGACCTACAAAAACAGAAGAGGATTAAAAACAGCATTTGGGCAACACTGTTCTTGGCAATGGCAGGAGTTCATTGCTTTCCAGGTCTCTTCTGTTATTTTTATTTATTATGCATATAGTTGTTGCACCTAAAAGCACCATTTGGAGACCACTGTACTGAGCACTGTACATAAATAGAATACATCTCTAAATAAACATTCCTTGGCAAATCTTCCTCCTTGAGGCTGTTGGTGGCGCCGAGCACAAGACATGAGCAGAGGAGGATTTTGCTTATTTTTGCCCCCTTGGACAGAGCCAAGGCCCAGGCTGGGCTAGATTGGTACTGTGGGATGCTGAGAACCAGAAGTTTTGACAGAATAAACACACAATTTTGACAGAATCACAACGATGGACCTGGGTTTTTCCTTTTTTCTACCTCACCAGTCACTAAGGACATGACGTAAAATGCCGTGCATGGATGAAACACACTGATGCATAAGAAGAAGCCGAGAAAAGGTCTTATTCTCTTGTCAAGGCCAGCTCATCTCCAAATGGTCAGAGTCGTGGTTACCATGTGGAGATTTGCTTCCTGGTGCCTCTGCTTGTTATTATTATTATTCTTTTTTGGTATAGAAAACAAAGGGAAAGCTTTGGCTTTGTTGACTGACAGACTTGATTTGCTGACACTTACTTGAGCCTGACTCAGTCAGTGCTTCCAAAGTTGGTAGTTAATTACTTATTTTGACTGTCTTTGCTATACTTGATGCAAGATTAGTTGAAACACATTTAGAGGTTGGTATTTGCCCTTTTTTTTAGGTGAAACTATGCAGCCTACAGTGTTATGAGCAGGACTGGGCAGCTCCTTAAGCTAAATATTCCATCTATGTCCTCATGGGCCAGCTGTGTAGCGGTGCATCCCTTTCGTTGCTCCTGCAGATTGACATCTGTGCAAAGCAACACGGATTTCTACCTGTAGCTCTGGTCCTGGTTCCCCTCGGCTCCCTGTGGCTATCTTCTTCCCCTTAAAATTGCCACTTAATCCTGCTCCACTGTTTCCCTGCTGATGAAATGAGATGGAGCTGATGGTGTGATAATGTTTCTAAAGCATGGGATCAAAGGGCCGGCTGTAATCTTAATAAATGATGGTGCTAAAGTTTGCTTCGCTCCAGTGCTTTCTCCCCCAGATGACACAAACCACAAGAGTCATCTTCTCTCCTTGCAACATTCCCCTCATTCCTGCAGAGTGCATTTGCTTTAATACATTTACTGCCCTCACAGTTACATCCCTTTGGATGGGGCTGCATTAGAGGCTAGACTTGATTCCCAGGGCTGGATTAGGAACCCAGGGATTAGAGGTCTGGGAAGGCGCTCCCAGCCAGAAGATGTGTTTTTTTGGCCGTGTTAGCATGCTCTGCACTGTGTTTGCTGGGCTTTTATCCTCCTGCTACAGCGTACCCAGAGTTGCAGTTGGCACCATTAAACTCTCGGTGTTCACTGCCTGGGGATGTGCAATTATTGTGGAGCCTTCCACTAGTTACAGTAGGAGACATCACGTTACTGCAGTCACTATGGAGTGACAAATGAGGTTTTAATGATGCCTGCTCTACCTGGAATTATCTGTAAACTACAATTAAGGAAGTAGCTACTCAAGGAATTAAAGATCAGAGGAAAATGGCATGCTTTTATGGTGACTTATGGGTAGATCTACAAATTCACGATAGTTTTCTGTGGAACAGGTTAGTAGGATGTGGCAGAATGTGATATCTTTAAATGATATTTTCTCCATCGTCACTGCAGCATGCTGAAACTGCAGCAGCATTTATGGGCGAGCTCTTCTGCTGGTGTTAATCCACATGGGCTCATTTGGAGTCGGGGTGGAGGGTAGAGTTTAACAACCCACGTATGTGGAGGGCTTGGAAATGTCATTATGAAATTTGGTGGAATTTAGATATGATGAGCTATGTGCATGAGATGATGTTTATCTGGACCCCGAAGCATTTGCAAAATGAAGGGAAGCACGGTGAGTCTGCAGGAGAAAACCCAAATTAGACAGTCAATTAACAGGAGACCTGCAGGGACCGGACCAACCTGTTTGCTGTTTTGAGGGGTCCTGGTCCTCAAGGGCGTTTGGTGTTATGAGCATTTGTAGTGTGGCCCTGTTGGACACCTGGACACCTGCCCTTGTGGAGGTGGGATCTGCAGAAAGGACACCTGACATCTCATGCAGAGGTCTTCGTGGAGGACCACAAGGTCCTACTGCCCTGGAAGAGATAAAAAGAACCCCAAAAGAGTAAATCAGGATTAAAAAAAAACATCACTGGGGCAAAAATTTAAAGCTAGAAGCGTTTACCAAAGCTCTTTCCATGCTGATCTTCTATAGGAGTCATGGTGGGAGCTAAATGAACCCTCTGGGATTTGACCCTACCGAAACACCAAGCTGTGGATGAACATTCAAAGTTATTTACTGTCTCTAAGATCATTTTATCATGGGAATTACTTTGATAGCAAATCTTCAGAGCATCTCTGAGGCAGAAGTTGCCAGGTATTAAAAATAGAATTACACTAAGCAAGGCATTTTTGCTTAGTCATCTTTCCTTTTCTGCGGTATTTTGTTATTACTATTCCAATGTGCTGGTTATTGAGTATATGGTCATTCTTTCAAATGAGTTTGGACAGCATCTATAGCTTTGTAGCAATTAAAAGGCCACAGACTTTAGCAACTCAGGAGGAATGGAGCATGCTTTAATAGCTTTATTTATCTTTAGCTTCTGCATAGCTGTTTGGACTTCCTCAATGGTGGGCAGTTTTGTATCAATAAAAGGATGCTGGAACTTATTTCTTGTAAATGCGAGTAGGTCATTCTCAATGGTGCAGGGAGCCTTGTGCAGTGCTCGAGAGAGACGTTTTTTTCTCTAGCTCTCTCCATCAATTACAAGATTGCCAATGAATCTTGGAAAACGTGAACAAGAGCATTTTATGACCTGCCTCGATAAAGCTCTGGCAGGCTGCGATGCTTCCTTGCTACTGCTAATTGTCTGCCTCCCCGTGCCTCCTGCCAACTCTTAATGTTCAACACCTACATGCACCTGAGGGCGATGGAATTAAACCGGATAAGTTACCAACCTGGCATGGATTGATTTACTCAGTACACAGGTCTCAGGTCCTGGCTTTTTTTGCTCCTTAAAATGAGGATAAATCAGCCCTTTGGCATGATCACACAGCCCATCATCTTCATCGTCCCATGGCTCTCAGTTCATTTGGTGCCTGTGTCTCGTGTCGTGGTTTGGAAGATTGCCTGCAATCTGATTAGCAACCAGAAAACAGTCTCTTTTTATTCTGAGGAGCAGCCACTATTGACTGAAGCTCAAATCTGTCATTAGTTTGTCTTTAAACATTGAAATTATATGGAAAAACTGGGTGTTGGAAAGGTTGATTAGGAGAAATTCGTAACAAACTCTGTTTCATTAGCTCCTTCTCACATCAAGTTGTTAAGAATCTTTTGGATCATCTGGAATCATTTTTTTTCTGATCTTTCTGTTCTTTGATAAACCCAGTGCTGCACATGTAGGTTTGTGGCCTGAGTTCTTGTTTAGCATCTACTCAAGACAGTTCACATGGGATATTTCTACCGGTTATCCTCCAATGGCTGTAGAAATCACAGCTAAACCATTTTGGTTTTTAGCCATCTAGAGGTAGACTCTGGTATGTAACCAACTCTGCAGAAGCATCTGTGCATTTAACGCCCTTTGTCTTCAATGAGAAAAGTATATCAGTGCTTTTGAGGAGTGTATTGGATGCACATCAGCAAATACAAGCACCTGAGTAGTTTAAATCTCTGGTCCCTGTGACTGTGATTCCTGGCTGGTAAAAAGTTGGTGCTGGGGTATTGCACCTAGTTCTTGTACCCACAGCCAGAGAGCAGCCAAGAAAGCAGAGTCCATACAGTGAAGAACCTCAAAAGTCATTCCACAAAAGATGCATCTGCATGAGAAGCTTAGAGAGCGTTGGAGAATTTTCTCCCAGATCTTCTGTTTCATTGTAATGAATGAGCCCCAGAAATTTCAGTATCCTCAGGTGTTTCCTGACTCAGTACAGCTTGCTTAAGTGATTCAGATAACCAGAATTAGTTGAATAACAATGCATAATTAGGGAACTTTTTCCAGTCTTGCCAATGAACTCACTGCCTGATATCTGACAAGTCTCTTAGTCAGTATTTTGCTTTGCAGGGAGTGAGGACAGTGCTGCCGCGATCTTCTAGGGCACTCTGAGAACTAAGAAACTTCTTCCTCAGTGGCATCCCGAGGATTATAGCTAATACCAAACAAAATCCATGAACACTTGTGGGTCGATCTCTGTGTTAATAACAAGCACTTGAGTCACTACAGGTGTGAGTGATGTTTGTGAAGCTATCCAAAATTTTTTGTTTGCCTAGTTGTCATTTTTAAATGATCTTGAATCTTGACTGAAGGAGGACCCATCAACTACAGGCCAGTCAGCCTCCGTTTCATCCCTGGAAAGTTAATGGAACAGCTCATCCTGGATGCTGTCCTTAAGTATTCCTCCCGGGTATTGCACCCGGGGAGGAATAGCCCCTTACACCAGGACAGGCTAGGGGTGATCTGCTGGAGAGCAGCTCTGCAGAGAAGGACCTGGACGTCCTGGTGGACAAGTTGAACTTCCAGTGTGCCCTTGAGGCCAAGAAGGCCCCTGGGCTCCTGCTGCAGCAGGAGGAGCGTTGGCAGCAGGACCAGGAGGGGATCCTGCCCCTCTGCCCAGCTCTGGGGAGGCCCCTGGAGTGTTGGGGGCAGCTCTGGGCTCCCCAGGACAGGAGGGACGTGGAGCTGCTGGAGAGGGGCCAGCGCAGAGCCACGAGGATGAGGAAGGGCCTGGAGCATCGAGCGTGGGAGGAGAGACTGAGCGAGCGGGGCCTGTGCAGGGTGGAGAAGAGAAGGCTGAGAGGGATCTTATCAGTGTGTACAAATATCCGAAACGTGCCCAGAGGATGGTGTGAGATTTTTCAGTTGTGGCTAGCGGCAAAAAAAAAAAGAGACAACAGTGCCAAACTGAAGCTCAGGAAATTCTGCCTGAATTTGAGGAAAACCTTCCTGGCTGTGAGGATGACAGAGCCCTGGAGGAGGCTGCCCAGAGACATTGTGGAGTCTCTTTCTCTGGAGATATTCAAAAACTGCCTGGACGCGATCTTGTGCAATGTGTTCCAGGTGACCCTGCTTGTGCAGGGTGGTTGCACTAGGTGTTCTCCAAGGCTCTGTTCCAACCTTAATCACTAATTATCCTGTGCTTCTGTAATCTATTCCTTTTTTTTTTAAAGGAATTCTCATTGCTTTCACATTCATACTCACCAGATGCCCCTCTTGCATCTGGTCGCCACAAGGTCATTTCATACACTGGTCATGTATGTACATGGCAATATTTATATACATACATATTTATATACATTTTGGGGAGTACCAGTCCCATGTTTTGGGAAAAATAATGTGTTCTGGGTATTTTGCTTAAAGTGAAACACCCTCCTCTTTCGCAAAGACAGATACAGGGAGTGAAAGTTCAACATGAAGTTGTCAAGCCCGTCTGGCAAGAGGCAAACCCAAATTTCTCACCTGATTGCTCTTCGCTGCCTACAGGGTAAATGTTCCAAATGATGCGCAGGAGGTGTGTCGACAAAACCTATTAACAAATAATTGGTTTTGTACCCCTGCCTCCTGCACACTTTTTTTTTGAAAATTCCCTTCTCTTTCTTGCCTCCAAGTGTCATTCATGTGAGTCTAAAACAAGACTGAAGAGTAAACGCAGGAGAGGAAGCAGTGCTTAAGAAAAGAGCTCTCAGCTATATTCCCCTGGAACCACGGTTATGAAGGGAGGTAGGATATTTCCTTGTGCTGAAGGACATTTTCTGGGAAGCTTATTGGAAAGAAAAACATCACGTGGAATTTTTTCCTATTAACCTACAGTAAGAATCCCTAGAAAGAGGAACATGGCCCTCAGGCCTCATAATATCATCCTTTATTAGAAATAAGAACAAAGGATGCAATTAAAATACAAATATTTCACATCCCG
>VWPW01014079.1:121916-382884 GCA_013389825.1 Crypturellus undulatus | reverse complement strand
TCTCCAGCAGGTCGAGGGAGGTGATCCTGCCCCTCTACTCAACCCTGGTGAGGCCACATCTGGAGCACTGTGTCCAGTTCTGGGCCCCACAGTACAAGAGGGATGTGGAGCTGCTGGAGAGAGTCCAGCGCAGGGCGACTAGGATGATCAGGGGCCTGGAACATCTGCCCTATGAGGAGAGGCTGAGGGAGCTGGGCCTGTTCAGCCTGGAGAAGAGGAGGCTGAGAGGGAACCTGATAAATACCTTAAGGGACTTAAGGGAGGCAGTGAGGAGGATGGGGCTGGCCTCTTTTCAGTGGTGGTCACTGACAGAACCAGAGGAAATGGCCACAAACTGAAGCATAAAACGTTCCTCATTTTTTTAGCTCTGCATCAAAAAGAATTGAATTTCACAAAATATTGTCCTAGAAAAATCTGCTTAAAAAATTAATCACCTAACCTTATTTTTAATTGCTTCGTATTCACTTTGAAATACCTTCCACAGGGTTAGGACTAAGCTTCTTTAGTCACCAATTTATTTTCTTAATCCTAACATTTATCACTATAAATTAGAGATGGGTTATGTAATCCATAAGGACTTCTTCTTTCTTCAGAACCGTTATTTTAACACCCACATTTTTCTATCCATCTTGGACATATTTTAGCTAATACTATTCAAAAAAAGACATAGTAAGGCACAGTTACTACTTTTAAAACTTGCAATAATAGTAAAGGTGTATACTCATTTAAAATTTCTAATCCAATTGAGGAAAAAAAAAGATAAGTAACTTTCAGCTATGCTGTTGTATTAAAACTGCAATTAAAATATGGTAAAATACGCAATACTGTAATTTCAGATGTAGACTTTTAGATGTATAGCAATAATAGTAAAAACTAGCTAAATACTGTTTATTTATTTATTTATCTAAATCCTTAGCCTTTTCCCCGATTTAAAAGCATAAAACATGTCACTGACCATTATGAAAAACCTGTGTTTAATTATCTTAAGCACATTCATTTTATCACATAGTAAAGGTACACCCTCTTTGTAAATACTTCACCCTGCCAAGTTCTGACAATATTCATGTCTATTTCTGTAAGTTTTATAAGTTAAGTAACTGTAGCTTACATGATGAAAATAAGGTCTGGAATGCGATCTAGAAGATATAGGTGAAGAAGGAATACAGAGGATATAGGTGAAGAGTATATAGGGTTAGCTGCATCAAAGAGCTTGTGATGGGACTCTAATATTAGGTGTGCATGTTCGTCAACTTTTCTTCCTGCTACATGATCTCATTTCACAGGTCTATACAGAATATATTTTTATTTCATATATTTTTCTTCTCTATATTCATTCTTCTCTTTGCAGCTGATCTGTAATCAGTAATCAGATCTGAGAGTTGATACATCCTTCCACCAAAGTTTCATCTCTATCCTTGCTTGTCTAAAGGCAAAGAAGAATTGAGAACACCTATTGCATCTGTGAATGTACTTTTATAAGCAAGCAAGCTCTTCTTGTATAAAGAAAGCTATGACTTTTCATAGCTCTCTTTATACAAGAGAGCCAGCTTGGATGATGAGAACTTTTTCTTATCTAGAGCTTTCATATAACTTTGAGAAATGAGTAACCATAACTTTCGATCTGTATTCTTTCAGAATTGCATGCATTTTACACACAGATATAGTGGATGGTTTTCTGACATGTTTTACTTACTTATGAGATGTCTGAAAGAGGTAATGGCAATATATTTATGCTAATAAGAGATAACTATTATTGTGAACAAAATCAGTTCTTCACAGTGATTAATCCTAGGACGCTTTTATTTACTTTCAGCATAATTTGAATCTTTTTCCATTATTTGTGTACAATTTCAACTCAGTTCTTAAACTGATCACACCATGTTGCCTTACTACATGGCAGAAATGGATAATTTATGTAATTATAAGCATTGAACTATGTTGTATGATTATAATTTTTCTCAAAATATTTTTATCATGAGCTCTGGCTCAACTTAGACAATTTCCCATATACTTTCTCTAATATCCAAAAAAATGTTTTTTCTTCTATTTCAGAAAATTAAAGCAGAGGTTTCTTTAATAGTACTGGGACATATCAAGTGTGATTTTATTTTTTTTGTTGTTGTTTTTGAGCAGACTACTCAAAGGGAATATAATTGAGATTGTCATCTAATTGAGATTGTTAATTGTAAGTGGTCTCATGATAGCATTAAGCTGTGTTTAGTCCAGTTGTTTCCTAGCAGACTTGTGAAGTGTTCAGATGCCGTGAAGATAAAGCAGGTATTAAGAGCTGATAGATTGTGCGTTAAGTCTGTATAACTCTAACTCTTCATGGGTTAGGAGAAAAATAAAAAAATCATACAAAATTGTCCGTTACCCAAGTTGACTCTTCTGGTCTCTATAGTCAATGTATTTACAAATACAAGGTATATACAAATCCCACAGTTTATCTTTCTGTTCGTTATAGCTTTTTTTATGAACTAAAAAAATTGTTTCCACAGAGAGACCATGAGTCAACCATGACTCAGAATTCATTATATATGCTTTCAAGTGGGGAAAAAAAAGGCATTTTCTTTTCTACTGATTACAAATGCAGCCAGTTAGTATTTTATCCATGCAGAAAAAGGGTAGAGTATATATGCTGATATGTGTGACCATGCAGGTACAGAGGACTACCATTTGTTGGAATAGAGTTAGCTCGTTTTTTTTATTTTAATGTTAGATGTAGAACATATAAGGTGCAAAACTGGTATGGTTAGTAACAGCAGTCCTAAGCAGTATCTTGCAAGAAATCGTAGTATTATGCAAAATGATAGGGGATATTAAAAAATTTATCGGGAGAAGGGAAAAAGAAACTCCATGCTTTGTGTGAAAGGATGACTCTTGGATGGATCTAGGCTCTTGATGGTTTCCTTTTATTCAAGATATCCTTTGGATGTCACCATTCAACATTAAAGTGTCACAGATGAACCTTTGACGTAGATAACTTGTTAATTGAAGACTTCTTTCTCTTCTTCTTAACTAATTGATCCACTCCATTGACCTTTACTGATGCACATCCTTTTATCACTGCTGCTGTGTTTTTTAATTGTTGTAAGAGCATATTGTTAAACTCAGAAATACCTGTTATTTCATGTTTTTTTATGGTAATTGAAAACGTAAGGAGAAAGATCAATGCACAACATGTTATGAACAACTTTGCAGGGAGGAGATCATAGCTACCATCACAAATAAGATCCTAAGTGCAGTGCATACTATAGGTGCTATTTTTCTAATTCCATTTCAGTGGAATTTTCTAATTCTATTTTGTACAGATTATCCTAGTTGAACAAGTCCATAAAATTAATTTGACCTTTTTTAATGTAATGAATAAGTTCTTTTTTATCTTTGAATGTGAAAAAGTATTGTTATTTATTTCAGAAGAGCTGAAAGGTTGTTGCTTTTGAGGATGTTAAACATTCTTTCCATACAGTGTATAAGAAGAGTAATGACTTTATTTTAATATTAGTATCAATAAATAGCTAATATTAATAAAGTCTTGCTCTGGATTTCTTGTACTACATATTGTACTCTGTTTGCAGTAATCAGATGCTAATTCACAAGCAGTATTGTTGTGCTGGTAGAAATTCTCCCTGCCTTTATATTATTTTTATGGGATGTGTATCTTAAGATGTAACAGAACTGGCTAAGAAATTTTAAAAAAGAAAAGGAAAATACCAGGTTGTTGAAAATAGATTCTTTTGTGAAAATTGATTGATTTTGATTAAAACATCATCTTTGAAAGTTGAGTCCAGGATCAACCATGTTGTCATATCTGTATGCAAACCCTGTTCTGGGAACAGAACAATAATAAGGGAATGTTTCTGACTATAAGAAGTCTAGGGACAAATCACTCTATCCTTTTCAACAGTGAAATAGCTTGGATTGCTTTTATGCCTGGTGATTATCCCATGCAACAGATAATAGGCTCTCTCAGCCCTTTTTGAATAAGTTCATATTTGACAACTTACATGGAAAATAATTTCAGCAAGAGAAGGTGACTAACTTTACAGCCTGAACACTATTTGCTCACCAGAAGAGAACAGAAATTGAGTCTCTATTCTCAAAATAAATACCTTGTATTTTTGAAGTANAACAGATAATAGGCTCTCTCAGCCCTTTTTCTTTTCGGGAATATTTGACAACTTACACCAGCAAGAGAAGGTGACTAACTTTACAGCCTGACCGCTATTTACTCACCAGAAATTGAGTCTCTATTCTCAAAATAAATACCTTGTATTTTTGAAGTACCTCTCCTCGATTCAAGAGAAATTTGCTAGCTGTTTCAGAATTTCCTTGCAGGGTCCCTGTTTTCCGTTCCCATGAAAAATGTCAGATTTTCTGCATTTACAATCTAATGGTGGATAAAAGGTGTTGTCAAAACTTTTTTTGTTTTTGTTTCTCAGGCAGTCCTAAGAAACCAGAGATACCAAACTTTTGCTGTGTCATACATGAGGTGAACTGTCACTTTCCATGAACAGTCTGAAGGCGTAAGCTGGAAACTGTATAGGTTGATTTATTGTATATATAAATTTACTACTGAAGTGCAACAAGGTGTTAAAACTAGGATGCATCAGAGAGAAGATAGATTGCTACCAGGTCTGGGAGCAGATTGGAATTGCTGGCATTCTCTGGAAGGTTGTTGCACATCTGTAACTAGGTGTGTGAAATGTAAGTTACATATAATTGGGTAAATGGAAGGAAATGGCAAAAGAAATTGTGAATATCTAATACAGGAGACAGATACCTCAGTGAAGGTTTTCAAAAGAGGGGGAAACATGCTCAGTCAACTTGATTTTTTTTAAATATCTAAAGATAGATTTTTCAGGAAAATCTGTAACCTTGTTTCCGCATACAGTCATTGCAATCATCGTTGCAATCAATAAATTTATATTTTAAATGGCATAGCTATTTTTAAAAATAGTAAGATTATTTCATTTAACTAATTTTAGAACAGAATTTTAAAATAAAGGTAAGGCAGCTGGATTTGACTGTTTTTCATTTTTGTCATTGACATCAGCTGCATCATGATGTATTTATTTTTAAATCTCTCTTAGGAGTAAAATATTCTGATGTTACTTAAGAAAGTGCTATATATCATAAGAATCTGCAGTATTTCTGTAAATTCTGATATCGATTTTTGACAACATCAGTATCAGATAAACTAATTTCTTTAGTAGCCAGTGATGCAAAGTGTGGCTTATCTAAGTGAATATGCTATGGCGATTTATATTTTCCCTCACCTTCTGTTTGCCAGCCATTCTTATTAAATACTCTGAGCTTGCTTGGATTCCTTATTTATTATTTCCTACAATAAATTACCCTGTCACCTTTTGTTTTTTTCATTTTCATACAAATTTATCACAAATTCAAATTAATTAAAAACTTCTTCATCAAAACAGAGAATGAGTGGGTTTTTCTTTTAAACAATTCATCTTATGTCTCGTGATTCAAATATAATTCTCTGTTTGGTCTGTTCATATTGTATTCCCCTCTTTTTTTTTTTTTAATTCATATCCTAAAATACTTAATATCACTATAAGCGATGAAAGTATGGCAATGTCGATCACTGTTTAACAACATTTATTATGAAGCATAGGAAAACTTGCACCAAGAAGTTGTTTAAGGAGTAAAATATTCTGAAATATCATCCAGAAAATATGGAATATTTACCTAAGCAAGTAGGTGACTACTTACTTGCTTACTTTTAATTTACAAAAAGTGCTTTATACTCTCATTTAGCAAGAAGATTCTTGGAGTTTTGTTTGTTTGTTAAACAAACTCCAAATATATGCATGTTTTTCTCTCAGTTTTTTTGAGACTGTAGTATATTTGAAAAACAAGATGTCCTGCTGTGTGTTATTCAGCTATTATTAAGTTCAGTTCTGTATTATTTATTTTGAATAGCTTGAACTAAAATTTCTTTAAGAAGGGTCATGCAATCTTTAAATTTATAATTTAAGTCAATTATTAGCTTTACTTCAAATTCCTTTGTTTTTCACATTTTAGAAAAGCCTGGAGTGTTCAGAGAGACACACAGTTGAAGAAAGTTGAAGAAAGAAACAAAAACATACTCCTTTCCAGAAGAATAAAATGCGTTTTTATTTCTTTTAAAATTGATATTAAATTACATGTCAGGCTATTTTGTCTTATTGCATTGAAAAAATAATTTAAAAATGATTGTTCTGCACAGTAGCTGCATTTGATAGTAAAGATTTACTCTTTGTTCACTCTCAGGTTAAATACAGCATGGGACTATTTACTTGGGATTGATTCATATGACTGGATAAAACACGTTTCCCTTAATTTCTTCATATTAAGCAAATTTGGAAGAAGCAATAAAAATAAAAGTCATCTTTAGATTGAAAAGTCATCTTGGTTAGTGTCAGCATTTGAAAGCCATCTTACTGTATCTTGGGATGGGATTCACAAAACAAACAAAAATAACAACAAAGCAGCACATTGTTTCTATATGTGCATCATATGTGTAGGTAGGAGACTGAATGATCTACGACACAGAACAGAGCACAGTATATATTTACACATGCATGTTAAGGCAAACAAACAGAATCTTTACTGAAGTTTGCTTGTAATATGATGATAAGGCTCCCTCTGAAACTGAAGCCTGTAGTATAAATAACATAGGAAAAGGTCATTTAGAGATCATGAAGAGCATGAGAGAGCATTAGGAATTAGCTATATTATTGCATACCATTGCAGCAAGTGGGCTGTAAGCATCAGTGCTCTGCTACATGTTCCCACCTTGCCAGAAGGGAATAACTCAGATATTCATTATTCAGCTAGGAAACATTAAAGAACTTCGGGTCTTTAAAAAAGTTTCATATACAGCGATAAATAAATAAATAAATAAAAAGTTGTAGCAAGAAAACACCATCAGAAAAGAGGGACTTTTATGCCATATCTTTCTTTTCTGTGCATGAAAAAAGATACTTTAGTTGCAGAAGATATTTCAAAATAATGTTTTGAGTGGATGAAGTGGCAGTGCAGAAACATTTATTCGTATGTTAATTACTGCCATTTCAAAATTATTCTCTTTTAAACTTGAAGGGCTCTGAAGCTTCATCATGTAATATTTTTTGCAAAGAAGCAGGGTCTCTGCTGCCAGACAGTGACTGAAGGAGGAAGGGAAAGGTGAGGCATAGTACACTACAAAAGGAAAAAGAAAACAGTGTTAACGCTGTAGAAAAAATAATGTAAATAGAGTTTCTAAAGGAGGGTCTAAATGCAAGTTTTGAGATACTTATGTAGGGTTGGCAGCTTTTATGCAAACAGAACTGAACTTTTACCGAGCAGAAAAATTAGGTATCTGGTTATGCATATTGTCAAATGAAAGACCTAGGTGACAGCTGACCACAAAAAGCTGACCGAACTGCAGTTTTCTCATCCAGATGCTGTTTGATATGCTAGGTTTTAGGTTTTTGAAAGAACCATGTGCTAAGCCTGTTTAGCACTTGCACAATAAATCTGGTTATATTTTAATTGTTTAATCAAAGAAAACATAGACAAAAAAATAGCAGGTGGTGCATATTGTGCTACTAGCAGAACAGAAGAAACAATGATGTTCAAAGGTATTTTAGTAAAAAAAGGTGATTACTGATTAGTGGAGTTGATGGCTTTAAGTGGAGTAACCTACTGAAATTCTGTGGAGACCAACATGTTTCTCTAAAATTCTTCCTGTCTTCAAGGTTGCTCATTAACAACAAAGAGTTTTCTTCTTCCTAGTAAGCTGCTTGGTAGTCACTGAGTTGCCCAAGCTTGGTTGCATTTTTATTTTTATGTATTTTTATTTCAGATTTACATCTTTCAAGGGGACCAAATATAGACAGTCACAGAAAATAATTCCAGTACTTTTTATACCTCTAAATCTACTTTAAAGTTAGGCTTGGTTTCCCGCATTTTTTTTTTTTTAGTTTTCTTTTTCTAAAAGAAAAGAGTGTACAAAGAATTATATCCCTTGTATGATACAGAGTTCTCATTTGCATTCTTCTGAAAGAACTCATGTAATTCTCAAGTGACAAAATGTGCAAATGACTCATACCCTCCTTGCTTTTTCACATAAATAGTGTTTTCTTGTTTGGTTGGTTTATTTTTTTCCCTATAAGCGTAATCACAGGTAACTTATAATAGTTTGCCTCAAAAAAAAATTATTTTCACTTTTTTTTTCATCTATTCCTATTATGTCTAAATTATTCACTCTTATCTGCATATTTTCCTCACCCTCATGTCTTCTAATAAGTGTTTATTCTTTTCAATGTCAGATGTAAGCATATGGACATCCAAATTAAAGATATGCCACTGTTTTCTCTATATCTCATTTCCCTGTATGCCTGTCCCTCTTCATATCCGACTTTTTATAAAGGATCTGCTAGGTTGTCCCACATTCTTCAATTTTTCTGATTACCTTGCAAAAAAAATCTCATTCTTTATTTTTCATTCAACTTTACATCTCCAAATGAATACTACTCCCAAAGCTGAGTGGTTTCAATCTGTCACTAAATAAGTACTGTTCTTCATTTAAATACGTATTCAAAAGAGAAATAAAATAATCCCGCTATACCATATGGTCAACATAATGCTTCAGTCATTTGAACTGGTAGCATATGTTTTCCTTAAAACTTTTTTATATGAACTGGCCACAAAATTATCTGCAATTCTGTAATTCAACAAGGCCAAGTGCTGTAATTCTGTCCTTTCAGTGAAGACCTAAATATCTCACTTCTTGCCTGTTTTAGAGAGGAAAGATAAGCAGCAGAGAAACTTTTTTTTTTTAAACAATAATACTATTTTGATTTTTTGAGGAATGTCTTCAGGCTTGTGCCAGCTTCATAGAGAATTTTACCTCATTAGTTGTCCTTGATTTTCTTGTGTTGCTTCTGTAGAAGAATTTACTGAATCCATAATTTTGTATGAATGATGCACCTCCCCTCTGTGTAATTTCCTTCTGCAAAAAAAATTGTAATTTCCTTCGGCATCATAAATAAATGTGTGCCAGAAATTCCTGTCATTGGAGTAAAAAGTACTTTAAGTGCAAACATGGCCTTAAAACTATAATTGGCATGGATTAAATCTATGATCTTGAACTTGCATTTTAGAGAGGTGTTCGAAATCATGACTGATCCTAATAGCAAATTAGTTTCAGATTCTCAGGCAGCATGTAACTGCAAAGAGTTATCAGCCTGTTTGGTGAACATAACAGTCACACATACACAATGAGAGAAAAGGGGAAAAAAGCAAAAAACCTTGATTCAAACTTCAGTCTGAGGCTTTGTACTTTTCTGCTCAATGTAATTTCTTAGTATGTTTCAAATAGAATATTTTGTTAATATGAAGGCCCAAAGATGCACTAATTAGTGCATTAGTGAATTTTTGAATATGTAAATTATATATATGTAAATTTGATTTTATAAAGCTATTTACATTGTTCTACTATAAAACTAAATTTCACCAAAATACCTTTTCTCAGCATAGTATGTTACCTGAGTCTAACAGCAGGTTTACCACTTTTGGAAATGTTTTTTTTGTCTTAAACATTTAAACAACTATATAAATAGCATAAAGAACTGCTAATAAACCCATAAAACCCATAAACCCATAAAAACAGAATTTACATATACAAAGAGTGTCCTGAAAAGATATTCTTGTTGTGCTAAACAAGGAAGGCTATTCCCACTGGCAGGGGCTATATATGATACGATTGGTTCACTGTGTGGCTTCTTTGATCACATATTGATATGCATGCGAGCTTGGGCTCATTTCTGATGAACCCCCCATGGGTACAGTTTGGCTCTATCCCTAAAGATACTTCAAAAATAGCTCATAAGAGAGAAGTACTGTATACAATGTCATGACTTTACATAGCCCTGCTTCCACAGTCATTAAGATTTGCATTACTAATCAATTTTAATTTAAATTTATAACCCATCATGTTCATTTGGAATTCTTTGTGCAAGCAGCAACAGCTGTGCTAATGAATTTCTTGCAATATCTTATGAATAAATGATTTCCCTTTCTATTTTTGCTGAAAAAAAGAATTAGCCCTATGTTACTGCTGCTTCTGTAAAGAGGGAATCAGATTGAAACAACCAAGTTTTCCACAGTATTTAACAAAAGTTCTTGTACTATAAAAGTCTGATTTAAATAACATAGAGGCCACTGTAAAGCAAATGAAGTAATACCAAATAAATCTTATTCCACTTAAACAATTTAATTTTCTACAAATAATCCTAAGGTGATACATAACATGATTAAAAAGCGACATTTTGTCTAGATGTGCATTTTAGAGAGTACTTGAACAAGAATAGGAAAATCTTCAGAAAACCTTTCATTGCATGTTTGGATAGAAGAACCTATAACTTGAGCCAAATTTCAATGTCTAAAATTAATGTGGAAAACTTCTGAGAACATGCCTGCAGTATTTTGGCATTCAAAATAAATTGAGAAACATCTGGTTCAATCCCCATTTTTATTTGCAGTCATTTAATTTCCACGGTGCAGTACATCATCTTTTGAGACTTCTTAGAACATGGATAGCTTTAAAATGGAACCCATTCATTGTTATATTTGGTTGGTTGTTTTCTTAATTTTATTGTATCTATTTCTGTGTTGTATTTCATGTGCTTGTCAGAGCAAAGACTGATAGGAAATGGATACAGTTACTGTTGGTAGAGTGTAATGTTGTAGTTATTTTCAGTGAAGTGGAAATTGGTTTCCAGTTCCTTTGTCTTGTAATAAATTGACACATTATGGTATCGAAAGCAGATCAGTTTCTGCAGTCTCATTTGAGCAGAAGTCTTATTGGGATATTATTCTGTGTATTTCATCGCTCTGAACCCAGGTTCAGACAGAGCTTTCAGCAAAAGCAAAAGCTGATTCTCAGTCCATTATGCACTGAGGCAGAATATGAACCACAACAGATAGTTGTAAGAAAATATATTTCTTTTTATAAAAGCATTAATTATTTTAAAGCATTCCACATTCCATTTGTATAGTGAAAATTTCAATTTAACCATTTGTTGCCATCACAAAAATGAATACTGGTTGGATTATTGTTACATTCTAGTTTTTCATGAAGATCTGTTGAAAAAAATGCTACATTTGATTTATATGAAACATGCTAAAGTGAACAACAGTATTTCAGTTTCTCATGGGCAGCACTATAAGAAAAAAAAGAACAAAAGGATAATATTAGTAAAATCACGATTAGAAGAACAAAAGTAAACTCTTCTATCAGCCTACACATATGTGGTATAATTGTAACAACTTAAATCCCATTCATTTTCCAAAACATAAACCTACTGAATGCTTGTTTGTACTTATGGAAGACTGAGTGCCGGTTATTATGTATATATGATGTAATGCCTCTTGTCTTATAGTTGATAGGGTCTAAAAAGTGAAAAAAAAAAAAAAAAAAGAGAACAAATCATAGTTTTTTCAATGCTGCTGTTAAATTTGAGGGTAGGAAATGTAAGAAGAAACTCTAGGAATAGATGGACTGTTGTTAAGCCATAAGAATTCTGAGAAACACTTTAATATTATCAGGTAATTTGCCAATGCTCAAAGCATTGAGTGTATAACTGTAATGTCTATAATTAGAATTTAGGTAGTATTTTACCATGATAAAATGAATCAATATAGTGTAGTCTCGTGCTTTTAAGAATTTATAAGAAGCTAGTTATGCTGTATCGGAGTTGCTAATAAGATTTACATTGAAAACAATAGATGTCAAGCATTTTGGGATGTCAAAAATCTTGACCTTTTTTTGGGATCTTTTGAGACCTTTGACCTCATCATCTCACTCAGTGGAGAAGGAGATGTTAATGATCATTTAAACTTTTTTTTTTTTTTACTTTGCTTACCTAATCTAATGGAACTTCAAAACCATAGATGATTATAGTAATAATGTAATAATGGAAACAAAACTATCGATTCACGAAGCTGGAAAATGTGTTATCATATTCATTGGCTTAGTGATAATAATATATGCTTTGTAAAAAAGGATTGCTTTGATTTTAATTTCCTTTTGCTAACATGAATCTGCATTTGTATCACTTACATAAAAGCTCTACTGAATATTTCTGGAGAAAATTTTAGTCTGTGCTGTTGAAATATTTCCATTCTACCTAGAATAATTAAATAATGTTTCTATAAGATAGGAAGATGTTAGAATGACACAGTAGTTCACTGAATTTGGCAGTTATTAAAATCTTGGTCTCAATCCTACTACAATATATAGCTCAGTATGTTCCAGCTGAATGATTATTTAAAAAAATAGTGAGTTGAATGGATCAGTTAAAGTTGTATGGAGAATGGTAATGGGTTCGTTTTGTTAGGAAGTGGGAAAATATGCACATTCCAATAAGCATTCTATCCATACTATATCTTCTTATTGATTGAGCCTGTTATTTCAGCACCTTTTAAGAACCATTTTATATATATATATAATATATATATTATATATAAAAATATATATTATGTAATATTAATATATATATTATAAGGTGTTTATATATTATAAAGGTGTTTATAAACCACTCTTTAAAAAAAAAAACAATAAAACACACTTAATCTGAAGTCATCAGATTTGACACATAAATTTGGCTAGGTTTTTGAGGATCTGTTTTTGAGAACCAAGTTAGGACATAGGTTATTAACGCTGTTGCCTACCTTTTAAGGTTTCTCAATGGCCTCATTTGGGAAAGAGAGCAACATACAAATTTAATAGAGTAAGAGGGGTATCCTAAAACACAGTATCAGTTAAATAATTGCCCATATTTCAGGCTGGATCAATGGTCTGAGACTCACTGCACGACATTCAACAAGGCCAAGTCCTGCACTTTGGTCACAACATCCCCATGCAACTCTACAGCCTTGGGGCAGAGTGGCTGGAGAGCTGCACAGCAGAAAAGGATCTGGGGGTTTGGTCAACGCTGGCTCAACATGAGCCAGCAGTGTGTCTGAGTGGCCAAGAAGGTCAACAGCATCCTGGCTTTTATCAGGAACAGTGTGGCCAGCAGGCCCAGGGAAGTGATATGTACTTGGTGCCAGTGAGGCCTCACCTCGAATACTGTGAGACCTTACTGCTCTCTAAACTGCTTAAAAGGAGGTTGTAGAGATGCAGGTCCCCACAATAACTATCAATAGGATGAGAGGAAATGGCCTCAAGTTGCAAGGGCAGGTTCAGGTTAGACATTAGGAAAAAATACTACGTGGAAGTGGTGAAGCATTGGAACAGGCTGCCCAGGGAAGTGTTGGAGTCACTGTCCCTGGCAGTGTTCAAGAAACGTGTATATGAAGCACTTAGGGACATGGTTTAGCAGATATGATGGTGATGGGTTTACAGTTGGACTTGATCTTAAATGTCTTTTCCCACCATTATGATTCAATGATTTGATGTGATGAGTTTGGGGAGATTCTTTTACAATGGTTAAGACATTGGGTCAAGGAGAAGCCACAGCTCTTATTTGCTTAAACATCAACCTCTTACTTTCTCTAGGTTTTATAAATAGCTCAGACGGCTTGATGGGGTTATTCTTAGTGTTTTTGTCCTCACTAACAAGCCATAGAGCTTGACAGGCTGCTCTGTCTGTTGGTTCTATCCAGAATCATTTGATAATGATCATATTTCTGTTGACTGAATTGACTGAATTGAAAATTACTTCCATAGGAAAGCATCTAATGAAATAAATGATGGTGTTTTGTTTTGTTTTGTTTCCAGCAAAAGCTTTTAATTCAAATGAAGTCTTAGTAGTGAGACATTTAGGCTTTCAGCTTTCATTTACCTTGTGGACATTCAACCCATTTAGCGTTTCCCTACCAGTAAATATCTTTTCCACCAAGTTACAGGAAAGTACAAAATTAAGTTATTTGCACTTAATGTCCTGAAGCTGACCTATGATGCAAGAAGCATAAAACCGAAGAGGGAATAAACATAAGAGACCCTGTCTGTATTATTCTGGAGAAGTTTTTTTGAAAAACTGAAATGCGCTATTCTAATTTCTTCTTTTGTAGATGCACTTCTATCCTCTAACTCCTACTTGAAAAAAACATGGTCCCTAAATGCAATACTCTAGGGCTAGAAATCTGGGCTTCCTAAATCTAAAAGGTTCCCTTCTTATTTGGTTTAATCTCAGGCTCCTATTAACTTATTGGATTTTGTGTACAGTGATGCATAGCCTGAGGCTGAGGAAGGTCCCCATTCCAGAGTAACCAGGCTCTAAAGACATATTCTGAGAACCTGAGACTGAGAGGTCAAACACAGCTTTCACATAGACATACTCACAGAAGAGAGACAAGACATTGAAATTCCTGCAGCTTAAATGTGTGTGGTAGGTTATTGTTTCAGAGGACTGGGTCTGAAGCTTTAATTAGTACAGAGAGGTTATTGGAAGCAAACCTTTTAGGTTTCTTAGATCTCTCAGAACTACTACATATAAGCTTGTCAATGCTGCCAGAATTTAGTGATCTAAGGAAAAACTGTTTTCGAAAAAGAAAGTCTTCCTTATCTTTTACAGGAACCTGTTCACTTATTTATCGAGGCTTTCTAAGTTAGTTGCTTTGTCTTCTGCCCAGGGTGCTTAATTTAGTTTACATTTTCAAAGTCCGAGGATTAAGGAAAATTTACCTTCATATCTTTTGTTCAGTAGTGGTAGATATTTCTAGGGGTCTGGTAAAATTACACTCTTTCCATTTTCAAATATGAAAACTAAATAATATTAAGTAATTTAAGACGTATGAAGGTTACGGTATGAACAACACTTAAATTTTCAGTCCAAAAGAAAGATCCAATACGCATCTTGAGCCCTGAATGAATTTAGGCCTTTACAAGTCTACTTCTTTTATTCATGCTGAAGTTAGTAGGTAAATGAGTCCCACATTGAATATAATCAGAGCTAAGAAAAACGTACTCCTTCACACAAATTTCTATCATAATACTCTGAAATCTTGGAAACTATCAAAATGTTCCTGTTAGTTTGGACAGAATTTCCAGTTATATATTTGTTCAGGAGGGTACACTAAACCTATCTTTGCTGCAAAGCTGTCAGAAATATATAATTTAATGAAAAGAAAGAATGAACAGAGGTAGATGTCTTAGAAGTGTGTGTTTATCTGCTTTCTAACAGCTAATTTTGTATTAAGAGGATATCCCCCTTTATGTAGAAAAGAGAAAATCTACAGGCTCTAAATACTAATATTTATTTTAACTATAATTTAACATGCTAGTTAGTAAAAGGGGAAAATATGAGTTAATTGTCCAGAGTATTTAACACACAATGATAGCATACCCCATTAACTACAAGCATAGATTCCTCCTCTCCCACCTCCCAGCTTGTTTTTCTAATCAAGGACATGCTTTCTCCCTTGAGGCATGTGGGAGTTTAACCATTACTTGCAGCTCTAACACCAGGCAATTTCTTCTGAGACTGCAATCTGTTAGAGTCCAATTTTCTCAGCCATAGATGAAATGATCAGAATGGATTCATTCCTTCAGAAAGAAACAGAATGAATAAACTAAATGTGACTGAAATGAACTTATGCAGCACTTGTATGTAAAACAGCAGACTTCCTTTGCCCATATAAACACTGTCATATACAAATTCAAGTGTTGATGTTTCAAATAGCTGCCAATACTGGGTCCTTTCTCCTGCTGCTTTTTCTCTCTCAGTTCTGGCTTTTAAATGGGTGTCTTTATCTACAGAAATCATTAAGAATATTATTAGGAATGACAGAATTCAATTATATTTAAATAAAGGCTTACCTTGGAAGTTTATGACAGTTTTGTGAAGAAACACTTAAAAGTATATTAAAATAAACTGATCTATAGCAAAGAAAAAAAAAAAGTCCAGAACTACAACTTTCCATTTATTTAAAAACAAACCATACCTTGGAAGTAGTTTCACTAGAACTTATCTTTATTTCTTGAAGACTTGCAACAGATGCAAGTATTTTTTTTCTTGGGACATGCAACAATCAAGATTGTACATTCAAGAGTGAACATAAAACCGAAATATAGCAGTCTGTTAAAACTGTCCATGCTGTACTTCAGGGAGGAAGGGTGTTCTGGGAAAGGTAAAGAGAAGGAAAGTATGTACTATAAAAAAATTACTCATAAAGTATACATGGAAAAGGACAAATTTATGCTGGTTTTGTATAATAATTTTGTAATTGACTTTTATGTCTTTTGACATTATTCTATATGGAACATTTTAATTTTGACTTAATTAAATTCTCTGTTAGAATATGATTGCTCTCTATATCCACAATCGCTGCCTCCTACAATTCTGTTCTATAAGATTGTTCTATATAGAACTGTCTGTCGGATTCGTTATCAACCCGTGGTGGTTGCCCGTGGTTATAGAGGGAATACTGAGGCCATCCACCTCAGTGTAGGCAGGCGAGTCGGGAGGCGTCGACCACGGTGGGAGCCCTCCGCAGCGGGGACCGCGATGGCGGATGACATGGGCCTCGCAATCCCCAGAGAGGGCGCACCGTCCCGTCTCCACCTAGGCCGACGTGATCGTGGCCCGCCCCGGGGGCCCATATCCTCACCTTCCCGGGCGCTGGAAGCCTCGCCTCTTCTTGCTGGGATGGAGCCTTCATCCCCAGCCCGGCGACAAGGTTGTCCTCGCAGGTTGGCAGCCTCCCAACTGAGGGGAGCGCCAGTGCCTTCGCCGGCAGCTTGACCTACGGACCGCAAATCCCTCACGGCTACCCGCAAGCCCCTCGAGGACAAAACGAGAAGCGAAACTGATAACGGAATAAATTACAGGTTCCTCGAGGGTGACTCCGGCACCGGGGGAAATGCCGCAAAGAAAACCACTGCACAGTAGTGAAATTGGGCGACCTTCCAACTTTATTAACAGAAGATTTTACTTTTATATGAAACACGGTAGGAGGGAGATGGGATGAGGGGGAGCTACCATTGGTGGGGGCCACTGTCGATCTCTTCCTATTGGAGGTGCTCCGCGGTGGAGGGTTCTGGTTGGTCAGAGCTACTCGCTCTGGCCCCCTCCACCAGGAGCGCCTGGCCCCCCCCTCCGGGCTGCCAGAACATTCTGTGGATTGGATGCGATGAGTTTCCCGGTGCCCTGCCAACTGCCCAGTCATGCCAACCGGCACGACTGAGCATGCGCGGGCACCGGGGTCATCCAGGGGGCAGCCCGGGGCCTACTCAGGCCTATATGGCCCCCCATTATCCCCAACAACCTCCGGGTCAAGAAGCACTGACACCTATGAGATGATATGCCAAATGACGTTTATTGAAATACGCTGCTGGTTCTTATAACTTCTGCCCAGGTGAAAGTTGTCTTATGTACCAATCAGGTTCTGGATATCACTTTTTGCCCTAATATGGTTAAACCCTTGCCCTTTCCGTGACATCACGAGATCCTCCGTCCCCTATTCCTTATCTCTGCTTCTGTCATGTGCAACAGGTCTCGTTAGCAGTACAGCTGCAACCCCCACAACCGTCTTATCAGGCAGTAGTTCTTAACAGGAATCTAATCACAAAAAGGTACCAATTACTAATCAATTAACTAGTTTACTGAGAGGTTTGGATGGCTTGTTTGCTTAGTAATGAAATAGAGAACATGTTACAACACAGTGACTGGTTAAAAGTCAGACTGCTCTTGTAGGTAAACGCATCCTGCCTAGTTGTTTGACACCATGAAATTTTACATTTTAAATGGTAATAGCAATTTAACACCTGACTTATGGAACAGAACATAAAACTGTGTATTTTGCATACTTAATGTAATAACTTTCCTTTAGAAAATAAGACACAAAAGATTTATCTTAAGTTGTAAAGAGTTGGAATCAACTGCAAATCTCTAGAAGAACTTTGTTTCACGTTACTATATGTTGTACTTTAATTTTAGAAGCATGAATAATTCGCAGACATGTCTGCTAAATTCACAAGTACTTGCAAACTATCTGTTCTGGTATTCAAAATGACCTAACATGCTGGCAGATGTAAGAATTCAACCAATATTGACAACAAAGCCTTATCCGATATTAAAAGCACTCAAAAAGCACTGATACCAGAAGCACTTCATTACGTATATTTTATTAGATACCCTACAAGAAGATGGACAACTAATAGTAGCATTTGGGATTGGTTTAACTTCTGCCCTACTTCTGTGTCCAGTAGTGGCACAGAGTTCAATAAGGGATTAATAAATTAGTGTTCAGAAGAGCCACAGAAAAAAAATAAACTTCAAAAGCATCTTGCTGTAAAAGATGGTCAAGCTTTAAAAAAAAATTAAGAATAAATTGCTAAACATTCAGAATTAATACCTCTGGCAACTTTGTTCATAAAACAGTATCTAGAAAGTTCTACCTCTGCTTTTTAGAAAGTTTGACTGTGTTTACTACTGGCTAAAATTAAAGTGTGACAGCCAATTAGATATGGGCAGAAGATACAGGTTGAATTACAGGGATCACCTTCCAGATCTTTAAACAAGATTCTTCCCTAAATTGTGAAAATCTTCTATTAATTCTGGTATATTTTGATTTGGGTCTTAGCAAAATTATCTTACTGACTATTCATCTACTTCTTTTTAGACATAATTTCTTTTGAATATTGAAAATCTTCGATTTATAAAGTAAGCAGAAAAACACAGGTCACACAATTTATTGGGATCAGCAAGCATTGGCTTGAAAATTGAATTTAGTCTAAATATTTTTGCTCAATTATATATCAGAATTTTAAAGGAAAGCATTTTGTTCAAACTTTTATACTTAATGGTTGTTTTTATGAAAAACAAGAGCAGGAGACATTTCTGTCAAGTAGAAAAAATGACCATGTCTGCCACATATAAATGATCTTTTCAGAGAAAAGGACAAATAACATGGAAGTATAATGCTCACAAACACATATGGCAAATAAAATTACCATATGTAAAATAAAATTAATATTACTTGATGATGAATATTATTTATTAGCAGTTAGTGCCAACATCTGGCATAACACTGTAGTGTTATGGGAAACTATTTTTCTTCTGTGGTAGACTTTTATGAGAAACATTCTATGCAGTAGAGAAGAATTAACTGGCCTGAATATTATAGTTAGTTTTGAGCTCAGTATACAATAATTACATATTATTCAATATATATTCAATATATAAAAATGCTATTATTTTGGACTTTGTGTACGTCTGGAAATGTTTGTCCTTAATTTGTTTGCACTTTGAGATCTACTGGAGGGAAGGCTGTATGCAATGATGTCCTTCCTTGCAGTACTTGATGTTCCAACCTCAACTCTGTAGTTCATTCCCAACATGAGTTAGTTCTATGGAATCGATCAGAAGATTTATTCGAATAAGACTTGATACAGGAATAGCAAACCAAGATCCGCAGGTCCTTGACATCTATACAATATCCGTATTTTGACCGACCCATTTACAGTGTGCTTGTTCTATTTTCTCAAAGACATTATATCAGACCCATATCTGATTCTTCTTGTTTACAGAGTTTATAAAGAATTGGTTGTTTGGTTTAATTTCTGAGCCGTCAAAAAATATAATTTTGATAAATTGTTCCAAAATCCTGTTTCGGAAAGAGACATCATCAGTGAAAAGGTGTTTTGGTCAGTGAGTATATATTTTATAGGCAAACTATGTTACAAAAACTTTGATCAAATATTTTTATATTCTTTGGCTCCTTGTTGAAAGAACAAAGTGGAATAATCAAAAGTAGATATTCTAACATTATATTTATTTTGACTACAAAGGGGACAGGGTTCACGTTATGTTTGTCAGTATGTGAACACAAGGGTGCTTGTCAAATCTTTTTGAAAAGATTGACAAATCCGAGGAGAAGAAACAAAGGAGCGGCATTAGTCAGCGTGATATAGGTCCTAGATACTCCTAGGACACTGATGGCATGAATCTTACCAAGCTTTTTTTGAAGGTATCATGGCAAAATAAACTGAAAGAGAAAAAGTACATAATATTGCAGATGTTGAATGAAACCTTATCCAAAATCAATTATTTTAGATTTCTTTGTGAAGAAGGAATTATCAAGGTTTAGGATTTGGTTACATGTATGGCCTTTTCATAAATAAATATAATAATAATAATAACAATATAGTTATGTTAAGGTATGTTGGATATTGAAATCTTGTCCATAGTACGGAAAAAAGGAGGAGAAGAAATGGCAGGTTTTGAGTCATTTGAGGTGAACTCCATGCTATTCTAAGTAGTTCTTATTTTTAAGTAAAGTAAAGGAGAAAAGAGGCCCAAAAGCAGAGTTCTTCATATTTATCTGCAGAATTCTGAAGAATCATACAGCCATCACTGTGTGTACAAAATGCATTTTCTTTGTGGCCACAAAACTATTGGTACACATTTAAATAGATTATAGGATTCTTCTTAAAAATCCTTGGATTCATCAGAGCATTTGCTTGGGACTTTTATGAAAGAAAATAACCTTTATCTGTGAATCAAAGCTTTTGTATTGATTGGCATGTTAGCTGAATTGGCTTTTCTCAATTTTACTCTGTACTGCTGAAATTCTCTTACAAATAAAATATATTTTTTGTCCTCTAAGTAAAAAATGTTGGGCTTTCAGTGCCAACACAACAGTGAGGGTGAGAGAGCACTGCAACGGGCTGTCCAGAGAGATTGTGGAGTCTTCTCTGGAGATCTTCAAAACCCGCTTGGAAGCAATACTGCACCACATGCTCTAGGTGACCCTGTGTGTGCAAGGGAGCTGGACTAAATGATCTCTAAAGGTCCCTTCTAACCTTAAGGATTCTATGAATCTAATACTTATCAGAAACCTAGTAGTTTACTGAAAACAGCACAGAGCACTGGAATATCATCGAAATGCAAAGGTTTCTCTCTAATTCCATCTAATTCAATTCCTTGTAACCCAAGGGATTTTTTTCTTTCCTTTTGATTACATAATGTAAATTAGCAGATTAAAAATAACTATGTGGACGACTGGACGACTTGTCTGCAGAGATCTGTGCCCTGCTTTGTGGGCAAAGCAGCCCCCTGCAGTGAGAAGGGTTGGAAGAAAGGAGAAGCTTGTTATTTCAGTTCTGTGGGCCTAAGAGGGAACATACAAAACTGCAAAAGACAGATAATGCAACAGTACACTTTACCCATTTTGAATAAGGTAGAATATTAGAACTTAAAAAGTAGGCGGGCATTTTGTAGCATGTATGTCAGAAAGCAGTTTTTTGGTTTCTCATAGCTACAGTGGTGATGGTCATTCAGCTACACAAGAGTTTCTTTTTCTTTCTTCTTTTTTTTAAATTAAATTAGAATTTTAAAAACCTAAACACTTCCAGTAACAGTTTTATTTCCAGAAATCACTATACTGCATTGCAACACATTTGATTGGAATACCAGAAGAATACTTTAACTAGATATATTTATGCCTTGAAAGCACACAATACAGGGAAATACAATACAGGGAAATACAGTACAGGAAAAGTTTTACCTTGTTAAAGTCTTCTGAATAATTTGAGTTTATTTTATTTAGAAAAGGAAAATGTATCATTTATGTTCAAGGAAGTCAGGCTGGAGATTTAATTATTATAATAGGGAGTCAGGCTGGAGATCTAATTATTATAATTTCTTAATTTCTTCTATTATTGATAAAAGCCTTTTAATAACATTGCTCTTTCATCTCCAGTTTTTAAAAAGAATGCATTACCATCAGATTTCTTACAAGATGAAAGAATTGGAATGATTTGTTGTTCCTGTCTATGTCAATGTATTCATTGCAAAAAAAGTAAGTGAAAGCTATGAAAGCTATAGAAATTCTGTATCTCATCAGTGTAAATGTCTTATATTTGTTGCTTTAATAAAATAACTAGTCTAGATAAGATCTAGATTCTCTTTAAGTCATAGATTCTCTTCAAATGACAAAATTTGGTAAGGATGTATCTCTGCCCCAGCAAAATGTGCATATATCCATGTATGAGTGTATGTGCATGCATATTATAAACTTAAATTAAGTATTATATGCTTAAATTAAAGGGGCCTTGGTTAATCATTTCCAATAACAAATCACCGTTCACCACCTGATTTTCTCAGTAGGGTTCTTAGGCAGGTACAGGAGTGATTTGTGTAGTTTGTTCAGATTACCTTCATATTTTCCTTATAGTGACTGTTTTCTAATGAAAAAGGAAAGGTAAACAAAAGTCATGTTTTTGGTTTTTTAGCAGTGAAAGGGGCAGGCCACTATTCAAAGTACTCTGAAATTTCATGAAAATAAAGTCTTGATATGAATTGCTAGTTTTTGGCTACTTAAATAAATCTTGCTCATTTTTGTGTTTTTCATTTAAATCTTATTTCCATTGTGAAATAAAAATATTTGGTATTTAGATTTTTTTTTCTTGATATCCATTTAGAATTACTGGCAAATGGAGTGCAGTAAGAATTACTTCTACAATTAGAGTAAGATCCTTACCTGCCTGTGGTGGGAAGTTTGCTATAGTTTTGCGTATAATCTGGGCACAGTGCAGTTCAGAAAGCATTTCAGTTTTGGAGTCCACAAAACACTAAGTATTGTGGAAAAATGATTTAAATGATGTAATTAAAAATACAATTATGGAGTTGTTCTAATTGCAATAACATCGCACTACTGTATTGGCATGCTAACAGAGTAGTAATCAGTATATCCAGTAATCACTCTCCATGTTTTGAGAAGTCATGTCAGTGACTCTCCTTTGGGAGGCACACTCTCTACCTTCAGACACTACATTTTCCTGGACATGGGTCATTGAAGTCCCTCCCACTTTGCAACTGAGATCTGCTAACTCCTCACTTTGCTAGCAGTTTAAAGACACCCTTTAAGAAGTTCTGATACAGGTTCACATGAGTTTAAAAGTAACTCTTCAGCAGTAAACACTACAGAAAACAGTCAGATACACAGGTTCTGTAATGATACCCCCTCCAAAAAAAAAAAAAAATCTGTAGTACAAGATGGCTGCTGAAATAATGAAGATAAGAAATCCTATGGACATTTTCTGTTTCTATTTCATTTATCATGCTTGAATAGAATCAGAAATCTCTGCGAAGTCCAAAATACTTTTTTGTCTTTTTCTTCCGTGAGTGTCTGTTTTACTTCGATACCGGGTCTAAACCTTGGGCTTTCTAATATGTGGCTTCTGTTTCTGAAGAAACACTCTTTGGCTTGTTGTCTTTTTAAATGTCTGGTGAAATAGTCTTAAGTAATCCTCAATTCCTATAATTCAGAACTTTTAAAACTGTTGGTCCTAGTACAATAACTGCTTGACTATATTAATATTAGTTAATCTGACACCAGGACCTGGCTCCCCAGGACAAGAAGGACATTGAGCTTCTAGAGAGGGTCCAGCATATAGCCACGAAGATGATTAAGGGACTGGAGTATTTGTCATATGAGGAAAGGCTAAGCGAGCTGGGCCTGTTTAGTCTGGAGAAGAGAAGGCTGAGAGGAGATTTATTTGATCAACACGTTCAAGTACCTGAGGGGTGATTCTAGGGAGGATGGGGCCAGGCTTTTCTCCGTGGAGGTAGGTGACACGACGAGGGGTAACTGGTGTAAGTTGAAACACAGGAAGTTCCACCTTCATGTGAGGAAGAACTTCTTTCCTGTGAGGGTGACAGAGCCCTGGAACAGGCTGCCCAGAGAGGCTGTGGAGTCTCCTTCTCTGGAGATCTTCCAAACCCGCCTGGATGCCACCCTGTGCCACGTGCTCTGGGTGTCCCTGCTGGAGCAGGGGGCTTGGACTAGATGATCTTTAGAGGTCACTTTCAATCTTAGGCATTCTGTGATTCTGTGAGCATCCTGGTAACAGACTGGAAAAAAAAGAGGTGTAACAGAGAAGACATCACACTAGAACTTCTAAATGAATTCATAGTCTGTCAGAGAAGGCAAGTGTTCCTAATAAAACGTGTAACTAACTTGTAAATTGTGCATAGACTGCCTTTTCCAAAATACCATACATACCAATTAAACATTATTTTTAATTATTCATTATGCATTACAAATCTGTGAAGGTTTCATTCCAAATCATTTTAGTAACTAGCATATGCTTGAAAATAAATTAGATGAGTGCCCTGGAGCTACTTTTGAAATTGATGTTTTAAACAATTGCCTGGTCGGTAAAATTATGCTTAATACAAATGACAGGTAGAACTAGGTTGTTATAGTAATGGTATAGTAATGCTAATATTTTTTAGATTACGTCTAGGAGAAGGGAAAGCAGTTTTCCTTTTTATCAAGGAAAATACAGTATTTATAACAACATATGAGAGGAAAAAGACTCCTTTTAATTTTACAGTTGGTCTGTAGTTAAATAGAAACAATTTGTAAAATTGTATTATTGCATACTGGTAAAATTTCTTACATTGGTAGTATTTCTTTAATCTTCCATTGAAAGATTTCTTTGGTATTTGATTTCCAACAACAAGATGATACATTGGTATTGTTTATAGGGTATTTTTATTATTTAATATTGTGGAAAAGTATTAGAAGTGAATGAGGAATCATTCCAGGTGCAACACTGAAACAGTTTACGTGTTTGTTTTAATATTGTAAACATATATATATTCTATACATAGAATTCTATACAGAAAATGTGAATGCAGTTTATATATATTTATTTTATCATATACAAAAAGGCAATAGTTGAGAATTGGAGATTCAGGTCTTTGTTATTAAAAATGTGTGGAACGTGTTATTCCAATCTTTAGGCAAAATGTCAGCTATAAAAAGAGATTAAAGGAATGCCTCAATATGATAAGGGCAATCAACATAAGGAAAAGATTAAACAAAAGTGTAAGTAAGCAGATTAATTCTGAAGGAAATTAAGAGTCCAGACATAGACTGAAGGAGACATTCCCAGTACATATAGTATAGAGAACAGCATAAACGCTAGAAAAAAAGCAACTGGACTGTGGAAATAGTTGTGTCCAAAGTCATTACTTATGGGAAGTGCATAAAATTGGCCTTTATACATAGACATTAGAAGAAGGGTAAAAGGTAGATTTTACTTTTTGTTACAGCTTTTGTTATTTGAAATGGATTTTGAAAAATATGGACTATTTTGGAAAATTAATCTTAAAAGTACATTTGCCCATGTTTAATTCTAAGTGGCTTCATAGAGTCTGTAGCCAGAAAGGATCATGTGATTGTGTAATGTGATCTCCTTTATAATGAATAAAAGACTCAACTATTGTTTCAAGTTTAATATTGCTGTTGAACTAGAGCTTTTACTGAAGCTTAATTTTAAAAAACTCTAGTCATAGAGAATTTAGTTCAACTTTAGTTAATAATTCTAATGAATAAGAGCACATTACAAACACCTAGCTTTTGTGGTGGAGTGGTAAAAGCTCAAGGTCGAAGTTGAAACATTAGATTTACACTTGCTTAGAGTAACTGTTGGTGTTATACTAATCCAATAAATGGTGTTGATAATCAAATGTCAGATAATACAGCTTAGTTATATCACTTTTATCTTAAAAAGTCTCCCTACTCCTACCTAACCCAGTTCTCAAATAAGTATACATGGGAAGCATTAACTGTGTCTTGTCTCTCTTCCAGCTAGGCAAGCCCTTTCTTTTATATAGCTAAAGTTGTGCATGAAAAGCGATAGTAGATAGATTTCATGTTTTAAGAATAGATTATTCTCAGTGAAAACTTAGTATTTCAAAATTAGACTCTCCAAAAGAAGCATTTACCGTCAGTAGGAGTATGATGAGCCATGCAGATGTACCAGATGAGCCATATAGTGTCACTTCAGGAGTCTACTTTCTCCTTCACCTGTTCTATGACTCTATAAGTGCTGATTCTCTGTCTGATTGAATGCTAGCCACCTCAGCAGCTGCCTGTCTGTATTAATTGAGTAATATGTCCACTGGGAGCCAAAAAGAAAAGCAGATGTCTGTTCTAATGAAGATCTGTTTGTTGCAGAATTTAAACTATGAATAGCAGACCTAAAGGTTCAGTATCTTCCAGTCAAGACCTTTGAAAACATAATAGACATTGAGTCTGCCAGACAGAGGACTGAGGAAACCAAAAGATTTCATTTGCAGAGTCTGCACAGAGCTAAACCAGGCCTGGCCTTACACATCATCTGAGCTTTGCATATCATGATTGTGTTGTTCTAAAGAGTTAATGGAAAAATTTTAGATAAGCATCTCTTTGGGGCAAGTAGTATCAAGAAAGTGGTACAAAGCAACTTTTATGTAATTCATCTTCAGAAATCTGTCAGATTTAAATTCCTTGAGGTTTGCTTTACAATGATATTTATTATTCATGCAAAATCATATAAAGGCAAATTAATTTTGCCATTTTTCCCCTTAAAAAATGTGACCTTTTTTTGTGTGTGTGAAGTACAAAGAGTCTGGGAGTGTGTTTTTTGTTGTTGTTTTTTTTTTAATGTTGTTTTACCTTTTGGGCTTTATATTTTTTTACCACTATATCAATTTAATATTTTATTGCATCAAAGAGAAAACTGCTTACCTAAAATGCAACTGGCATTTTGTTTTCTATATATCATCTAACACTGAGTTTTAGTTTCCTGTCCCCATAAGACTGAAGAATATGTTAAACTGTAATAATGATCTTCTGGAAAATGTACCTAATCAACTCCTAGAAAAACATCAAAAGCTAATTCGGTTAACAATATTGTGTGAGGATTGAACATCTCAAAATCCCCTAAAGGGCCAATGCTTCTTGTAAGCCCCACAGCAGTGCATAAGCAATTGACATGAAATAATTTTAAGAGTTCCTTTGTGCACACTAGAAGCCTATAGTAGTATTAAATCAATCTTTTTACTCTAGGTGTCATTAAAGTCTGATGGTTTTGCTGACATTTGAGCTTTGCTTGGAATGAAGTCTTATAGGGACTTCACCTGAGCCGAAAAAGGAAATTTCAGGGCAGTATCTGTTATTATTAACAATTCATCCTTTTGCAAAGTTGTCAGCCACTAGAGACCAGGACTAAAATTCCATGGAAAGTACCAATTTGGATGTGGGTGGTTTCATTTTATTCTTCTAGTAGTTTTGGGTCCTATCTTAATGGTTGTTGTAGAATTGTTTTCTTCAAACAACTGAAGAAAATTTTTATCATTTGAAAAATAATTTAAAATGCTCTCAGAGTTGATTCATGAAAGTCCTACAAAGGCTTAAATTATTCTTCAGTTCCTTGTTATCCCTTGTTATAGGAATGCATATAATGTATGGCTTCACTACAAATTTCTGTTACCTGCTTTCTAAACAGAAAATGTGGGTATTTGGTATTTGCTACAACTTCAGTGGTCTTTGTTCTTGTTGAGAATGTATCTTAAAAATCTGATTTCCAGAGTCTAAATACACATCTGCTTAAAGAATTCTAAAATATAGAACACTGGAAGCATATTTGAAAGTTTAAAGCTCAAGAGCATAGTTTAATTAAAATTTTGTCCTCAGCTTTAGTTCTTATCAGTGCTTGACTTTTTCAATTTTCTGGTCTGATGATTGAGGAGCAGATGGGCAAATCTTGTGGCACTGACTTCAAAATATTTTAGATTTTTAATATATTTTAACTACTTGTGTGTTTTCTTTTAATGTCTTGGAGATCTGCCTCTATAATTCCTGATGACTATCTGAACCAGCCTAGGGTTTGACTCTGTAAGTTGCTGAGTACTTTTTCCATTGGTAAGAACCAATAAGTGTTCATCTTCCTGCACAAAGTTTCCCTAATATGAAAGAAAGGTAAAGCAAAGAATGCAAAGAATACAAAAAGACTCCACTTTGATTTAGTTGATTTGTTTTCTTTCTTTTTTTTTTAACTGCTGAATATGAGGAATGCAGTGCCAATTTAAAAATAGATACAATTTCAGTATCTCTTAGGATTGCTAATTTACAACAAAGGCAGATCTACTGATGAGGAGAAGAAAACCAAATTATCTGTAGCCTCTTCATTAAACACCCTTTGATATAGGCATTCTATAGTATCTGTGTTGCATGATGCTTTAAGAACTATGATAAAGACTGTTTGAAACTTTTATTCTACTTGTTAGGAAATAGTCGAATAGGGTTTGCTCAGGGATGTCACTGCTGTGGCTGGATTTAATTACCGATGGTGGTGGGCTTCAAAAATCAGTGAATCTCTGTGATCCACTTTACCATGGTTCTATTCCCAAAACACAATTCTACATTGCACGTACTGCATCTAACATTTTTTACACCCCCGAGTCTGAGAAACCAAAACAATCTTTCAGTGACATAAATATGTTTCTCCTAGACCATACTTGTTCCTGCAGACTTCAGGCTCAGTAGACTCAAACATCAAGAACTATATGAAAGTGAGCATTGATTTAAGATACTTCATAAATAATCTTGTTATTACAACGGAGTAGGAAACGTGAAAAGCAATATATGCTTTCTATGAGTCCTCTATTTTTTAAATGCACAGATATGGTTCAAACGCTTGAGGGAACTGATAGATCCAGTGCATTCACCTTTCTCCTTGGTTTTCTAAAGAGCGGATTGTTCAAGCCATTAGTTCTATAGAAGACCCTGCAAAGACAGATGAGAAAAATGTCTTTATTAGAATGGCACTCACAAGCTGGCTTCTTTTTTTTCCCTCTTACCTTTCTTTCTATAATGTCAGCAGCAGCCTAAACCATATCTTCATCATATCATAGTCCTGATGGTGGATCACTGTTGTAGGCATCATTTTCGATATGGTTGTCGGTACATGGTTGTCCTACACAACCTCTTCTCCAGACAGTTGAGCTGGGATGCTATCTGCATAGCAGTGAGCAGTGAGTTAAATCCACACACCTTTCTTATATGGCTACCAACTGTCACTTTGAGTTGTAGTGTCTTGTAGAGGGATGAACATGGAGAAAAATAACAGCATTTTTTCAAACCCTATGAAAAGTGCCATCTATGTCTCTCAGATCTGGCTGACAGAGTAGCTCAACCCTGGCTTCTATAAGATTTTTTTCACATCTGAAGACATATAGTTATTCATACCAAATGGAGTTCCCAAACGCTCATATGGCTAACATAATGGCTGGCTCATATACCTCATACAGAAATAGAAGGCTCTGTGCCCTAGCAGATAATAATAACAGATAATCTATCTTATAAGGAAAGACCAAGCGAGCTGGGCCTTTTTAGCCTGGAGAAGACTAAGAAGAGCTCTGATCGATATGTATAAGTATCTGAGGGGAGAATGTAGGGAAGATGAGGCCAAATTCTTCTCAGTGGTGGCCAGTGACAGGACAAGGGGTAATGGGTACAAATTGAAACACAGGAAGTTCCACTTCCATGTGAGGAAGAACTTCTTTCCGGTGAGGGTGACAGAGCCCTGGAACAGGCTGCCCAGAGAGGCTGTGGAGTCTCCTTCTCTGGAGATCTTTCAAATGTGCCTGGATGCCACCCTGTGCCACGTGCTCTAGGTGTCCCTGCGTGCGCAGGAGGTTTGGGCTAGATGATCTCTAGAGGTCCCTTCCAACCTTAACCATTCTGTGATTATGTGTGTGATTCTGTAATAACTCTCTTCAGGAAGCACAAGATTACCAACAGGAGAAGAACCAGCAGCAGTTGTGGGGTTTTTGCTCTTTTCCCATTTCTGACCCATGTCTTTCCAGCAGAACTGAGGTGCTGGTAACATGCTTTCTGCCCACCAGACCAAATCCACAGTATGTATCATATCAGGAATTGCAGTTGTTGGTTTAGATGGGCAATGTCATGGTTGAAGTAAGCAAGTCTTCACTACTTTTTTTTTTTTAATATGAATTTTTTTTATTATTTTTTAACCACTTTAAATTTAAAATATTTTTAATTAAGAGTATGGATGTCATCCTTGTGTGATACAATAATGAAAAATAAATCAGAAAACAAAGTAGCAGGTTGTTGTGTGTATTCTGGGAATCTGTGCATCTGACTCATATTAAGAATAAGTTCACTGCTGACTTAAAATAACACTGGGGAGAGTTCCATCTAAAAAGTCAGCATATAAGAAAAGAGATCGATGTAGGAGATACCAAGTACAGATGTGCAGCTAGTCTAAGAGTTACTTCTTGGATTTATGTCTATGAAGCCTTGGAGTTTTGACATGATAAACATAGGAATGAGAAGTTGTTTACAGAAACATTTTTTGCTAGGAAAAACTTGCATCTGTATTTTGTGATGGAGAAGACTCAACTTTTTTAGCTTGCTTTCCCAATTCATTTCTTTTTGAATAAAAGTCTGTCCATATGTGTAATTTTCAAGTATATATGTATATTTATATTACTTGAGTCAAGCCTTCAATTCTTTCTATTTTGGCATTAAAAAAAAAAAAAACATTAAAATGACCTTTGAAATAGTTTTTGTCTTTCTTATTGCTAGAGTGGTTTTAAATATTTTAAAATACACAGTATTTCCAGCAACATAAAAATGTGAACAATATAAACTGTTTGGGTTGTAGTTTTGCAAGACCTAGTGAAAATTGAGGAAATCTATGTGGTTAACAGACAAGAAGTTATGCTTATCCAATATGTACAGCTGCACTTTCAAAACCAGGAAGACTTTTGATATTGTACAGAGTATGAAATCCTGAGCATTTGCAAAAGACTTTCTGTCTGTTATTTTGATTTCTAAAAAATAGAAAATTCTGCATATCTTGTCATTTAAGACAGGAAGCAATGAGTAAATGTGTGTGATGAAAATTTAATTAGAATTTTGAAATAATTCTGAGAAAATATTTAGGAGTCAAGATACAAGACCTCTGTTCTTTTACAACTTGGCATCATTACTGCTGATTGCTCTTTTACTTCTCCCAGAAATGCCACTGAACCCAGTTCTGGTCTGGCGTCACTGCTTGTAATGTCTCTCTCTTCCTGGTTCTTTCTATCACATCCTGTGTGATTTGTTTAAGATTTACTGAATGGCATGGAATTTTTTAATCTTCTATTTTATTTCTGTTTTGCTAAATCATCTGTGGCCTGTAATTGGTGTTACAGAAATAACTGCTTAACGTTTTGTTTATATGTTTGATTACACTATGGTATAGATTTCTAGGCTAATGGAAGCTTTGCAGCATCCTATTTTAGGGACCTAGTTTCATTCATTATATGCTAATGTTTATGCATAAAGCATCCTGTTTACTTGTTGCTGGATAACAAGCAGCATGTCAAGTATGCATGACTGAATTTCTTCTAAGGATATTTAAAATTCCTTATATGGAGATCCTTATATGAATAAATCTTCTCAAACAACTCAATGAGGGGGAAAAGCCCTGTATATTTATAGTTTTGATGGCCTAAGTGTCATTTTATTGACTTGTGTATCCCTGTTTTTTACAAGTCCAGGAGGAAAGATACTGTGGATATTCTTCTGAAGTTTTCAAGTGTGCATAAGAAGTATATGGTGTTCCCTGCTTTGTTGTGTGCTGCATTAAATATCTTATCATGAGACATCTATAATACTGTATAATCATGAGCAACTGTAGACATATATTAAAACATTCTATCTGACTCTCCAAACATGCAGTTTTAACTGTATACACAGCTACTTGCTATAAGCCTGTTTTAACTCAGCTATTCAGTGACTGTAGAGCATAAAGGAAGTATGATTTAGTTGACTAAAATAAATAAAGTCCTGTAAATCCATATAGCTGAAGATGCTCTATATCTGTACTGAAGCCAGTTGTGTGACAATACTTTATGATATCACTAGACACCTAGGGAAGATCTTAATCAAACGTATTAACGAAGTATATTATTATGGCAAGGTCACAGATATTCATAAAAATATGTAGGTAAGTGCACCATTCAAGCAAAAATCTCATTAGTAAGGACTAAGTGAATATAGGGCAGGAACCTCAATATGTAATCCACTTAAACTAGCATAATTTCAACTGTAAGACAAGATGTGTTTTCACAGAAACTGTAAATGACTGTAGCACTGAGCTTTGCTGGCAGGGCTTAGGCATATGCATCTATTATTCTCAAATATGTTGGAATCAAGGTGAAAATCTGAAATTCAAAACACTGAGGAGACAAACCATTTAATCTTATGCTGTTAGCTTTGTCTTTATTCCATTCTTAATCCAAATGAATTCTAATAAATGTATTTAATGTTATTTAATATAAAGTACAAATAATTAAAGACAGAAAAATTCAACTATGGTATCCAAAGTGTGGGGATGCCTTTCTTTAGCAAGTGCTTGGGTAGGGAAGAATTGTGGGAGTTTGTTTTATTTTTATTTTTATGTCACTGAAGAAATGTATCATAAGTAGGCTTTTTAATTCTATGCCCCAGATCTAAAACCTTTCTAGAGTCCTCAGTAATTTAGGAAATATGATCCCAAGTTTTACCCTACGGCCCTAGAACATCCTGACCTTAATTTTCCCTTACATTGAATATATTATCTGAAGCATCTTCCCTGTCTTCTTTCAATTGCATTAGTTATGCCTACAGCAAAATCGTACCAGCTCCCTTAAAGTGTGTCTCTTTTCTTTTAAAACTTCTTAGATTTTGTGGTTAATTTTTTTTCCTTAAAATGTGGCACTATAGTTATGTCTTTTCTTAGACCAGTTTTATGGGAAATTCCATCCTAAGTAATATAACTTATCCGATGAAATTACTTCCCCATCTGAGAGTGTACATGGATTAAATTTATTCCACTAAGTGCATCTGTTAAACATATTGAATCAGGAACAGAATTAGACCTTAAAATTGCATATTGTTTTCTCACTTAAGACATTTCTAAAGTTATTGATTTACTTATTTTCTTATGTGTATTTTTTTTATTTTAAGTTTAGTTGCAATAGGCTTGAAAGACTTTAAAAGATTAATTATTGAAATCTCTAAGGTGCTAATCATTATAGAACTTTTCATTTTGAAGTTCTCTGTGCTATTGTAACTCAGAGTACTAGTGAATGAACACTGCTGAGAAAAGGAAGTAATAAAATCACCTAAATCTTGCTCAAAATTCAAACATCCTGAAATGAAATTTATCCTTCAATGAAATTACTTCCAAGATTTCTCAGTGTGTTTCTTTCTATGCCTTGTGATCTTGTGTGTTTTTCCTGATTTGATTGTAAGCTAGGTGATCCTGACCCATTTTAAAATACTTGGAATATGGATATTTCTTATATCTACTTGATGATTCAAACTGTGGTTAAGTCTACTTAGGTGGGGAGATATGAAAATACAGCATTNTCTTATATCTACTTGATGATTCAAACTGCGGTTAAATCTACTTAGGTGGGGAGATCTCAATAGGATGCAATTCTCAAGCTCCTTAGCTACAGAGTGTAGTGGGAGCTTGAGTCACTACCTATTCAGAGGGGCAAAGACAAGTTTATTAGGGGAAAAGAAATGAACTTTGTTGCTTTAGAAAATTGTCATTATAAAAGAAGAAGTGTTGCAGTATATTTCAGTAAGGGTCAGACGACCGGAAGATATCGCGATGTACGGGAAGATGGAGCCCCCTCCTCTAATAGTGTAAGCGGACGGAAATGACGTTGTAAACCCTGGCTATATAAGCTCGTGTTATCTATCAATAAACGGCCATTTGCCATTCCCCTCAGAGGTGTCAGGGTGCAGATGGTCAGAGTGGCCCAGGGTGGGTCACTGCGCTGTTCCTGAACTAGGCCGCCATACCGATTCGAAAGGCAACAAAGAAGTGTTGTCAGTGACAGTTTACTGACACTTCTACAAGGAGATCTCATGAAGAAATAAAAACTGTTTACAAAATCACAAGTTTTGTTTTTGTCTAGTGTGCAAATAGGCCAGTGAGGACATGCTTACAAAACAGGTCAAGGTAGTTAGCACGTATATTATAAAAGTAACACTGGAAGAACCTTATTTATCATCAGATTCAGCTCTTCATTGCTGCAGTTAATGATTTTTTTTTCCAAACCTACTTATATCGAACGCTATCTCATTACCTAATTTAGTTACCATTAATCCTGAGGTCCTCTGTTTTCAGTCAAAGATTCTAGTATGTTCTTTCAAGGTAAATATTAAAATTTTCAAAAGTCTTGTAGGCAAACTGGAAAAAAATACATTTTCTATACATGTCATTTTTTTTCCTGTTTGATTTTCAACTTTTCTTTATAGAACCATGTTAAATAAAGAAGTTGAATCCAGCCTCCCCATAGGGTGAGACTGCTGCAGCTGTGTCTTCAGGTCCAGCCAGTAGCAAGGCTGGTCTTGTACATGTCCCATTATGATAACTGGTCCTGGATCCCTGCCCGTCCACGTGCCTCAACCTTAGGAACACGTGCACAGATACACCAGATACCTGCTAACAAACAGGTTTCAGTTGACCCTCTGACTCCATGATCCTTCCAACACTCGACTGAAACTCTGTGGTCCGTCCTATAGCCAACTCCACTGTGATCTTGCACTTAAGAGACCCACACCCCACCTACTTGCTTGCTGGCACAACTACCTTCTTAATGTCTGCTCGCGATCACAGTCTCCCTTGCAGACCCTTGTTCCACCTGCAACATCTCAGGCACGTGGGCCCCCTAGTCCATAGTGCCAGCCACCTGCTGGCCCTCAGATGTGCATACGCACTCAGGAGAGGGAGTCCCTCACCCAGGGAGACACTTAAGCTATAATCTGAAAACAAGATAGGACAGACTATGCAATCCCAAAATGTTGTATAACTGCAAAGTGCTTTTCGCATCATGCAGTGTGTCCTGCACCCTCAGGCAGTGACCCCCTTGCTCCCCCACAGCCCAAACGGTGCTCTGAGGAGCTGCTCCCCTTACCTCACTGTGCTGAGTGTCCTGGAGAGGCTGCGGGTCTGATGGTGTTTCTCAGGATGGCCTTGGGAAAACCCAGGTGACACGCCCCTTCTCCTAGGTGGTCAGCTGGGTTCCCTTCCAATGCCTGTGTGGTCTTCTGTGCTTGGGGAAAAGAGCCCTTGATGGGCTGAGCACTCTTGTGAGGGGTCTGAGAAGACCCAGGCCAGGGTATCACTTGGGTTGCCCCACATGCTAATGCCTCTCCATGCTCCTTGTGCAGGTGGAGGTGAATGTTTTCTCACATGACTTCACAGATCATAGTTACAGTATAATCCTATCATCCAATATACCCAGTCCAGAGTGCAAACTATACAGAAATGTTTCACTTTTGCTATCTGGCAATCAGTTTGGTGTAGGATATTTTAGCACTGCTGATGTGACATGGACAACCAATTAATGACGGGTGACCTTTTTCTACAGCTGTCATTCAGCAATGCATCTGTAATGTGTGTCTTGAGCACCCAAGAGCCTCTGCATAAAAAAAAGTATCAATTCAGATGAATATGTTCATGGCTGAAGTAGGGCTTTTGATAAATGAATACCTTTTATCAACCATGCTCTCTGGGACCCATTAAGGAAGGTTTTACATTGTATATCATTTAGAAAGCTGGTACTGTAGAAATGCTTAGGAATAAAGATAACACTGAACTCAGCTGAATTATAGGATGAAACCTTAGCATGTAAAGGTAATATGATATAAAGAGGACACAAGCAGATAAATAATGCAGCTCTCTAGTGCTCAGTATAGATTAGTTGTTCATGAAATGTAGGGAACTCAAGCACATCAGTCTGAAAGAGGAAGTTCACTGTGGACTGAGATAAGATGGCACTGATTCTCTAAACTACTCTGTCTTGAACACAAAAAGGAAAAAGAGAGACATGTATTTTGGGGTGCACAAGCGGTTTAGACATTCAAAAGTATCATTATTACAGCATCTTCTGAGCAATTCAGAGAGCTTGAAGCAATCCTTGTGATTTGGTGAACCACACAGTTTCATACATTTTAGATAAGGTAATGAGAACCAGACAGATTGGTATTTTGGTGTATGAATATATATCTTCAAGATTCATTGGGCTATCGTGTGATAGGAAGAGCTGTAGATAATTTGTAAAGGATTCACAGAGAAAGAATTTTGTCACTAATTCTGTTTGCGAGCAATTTGCAAGCAGGTTAAATATAACCTCTCAGGGATAACAATTCATTTAGAATGAAACTGGTGCTCAGATTACAAAGAAAACTGAGTAGCCAAAACTGAAAAATCCTTCACAATGGGGACAATAAAGTCATGGGTACATTAGGAGTACGATGTTAAATATTGTGTGAAAATATTATGGCTGAGAAGTTCTCATGAAATAGAAGAAATACTGGATGAACACAGAAAATTAAGTTGATCTGTAATCAATTTGGGAGGGCAGGTGGCTGAAGAGAAGGATGGTAGGGAGTAGAGGTTGGATGGCAAAAGAGTAAAGTACTTATGTTGTCCCTAATCTTTCAAACTGTGCCTTGGGGAAGAAGAAAAAGAAAGAAAATGTGTGGGGGAGAAAAATGATGAAAGATAACTGATACAGATCTTATAAGCCTGAAGTTAATGAGCATAGAATGGGCTTATTAGTGTGCATTATTTTTTGCTGACATAAATAAAGCTAAGTAGTTATATTAGTGGGAAATAGAGTAGCAAGATAGACTAAACATTAAAAAATTAAGAGTAAAATATAGGACTTTGCACTTCTTTTCAGTTAATGCAGGTTGATGACAAAACAGGTATATTCCAGGATGGTGGTTTCTTGATAATTTAATTGATATTAATTTTGAAAAATAATGCTCCTCCAAATTCTACTCTGACATTACATATTTCATACATACCAGTACATAGTATTACTTACGTATGACCACACATACACAGAATCACAGAAGGCTGGAAGGAACCTCTAGAGATCATCTAGCCCAATCCCTCTGCTCCAGCAGGGGCACCTAGAGCACGTTGTGCAGGGTCAGAACCAGGAGGGTTTTGAAGATCTCAGAGGGAGACTCCGCAGTCTCTCTGGACAGCCTGTTCCAGTGCTCTGTCACCCTCACAATAAAGAAGTTCTTCTTCATATGGAGATGACACTTCCTGTGTTTCAACTTGTGCCCATTACCCCTTCTTCTGTCCCTGGCCGCCACCAAGAAGAGATTGGCCCCATCCTCTTTACATTCTCCCCTCAGATATTTGTACTTCTTTGTAAGATCCTCCCTCAATCTTCTCCAGGCTAAACAAGCTCAGCTTGCTTAGTTTTTCCTCATAAGAGAAATGCTCCAGTCCCTTTATCATCTTTATCACTCTACACCAAAACAAATCAATTCAGAACTTCATAGGAAAAGTCCTAGATATTAGGAAATCTTAGATATAAGTCAATGCTACTTTGCCATTAAGATGGGAATCAGCCTATGTTCCCTTTTATTAATTAGCAAAGATGTAATCATTGGATAGTTATTTTTATTTCAAGTACCAAAATATGAGAAATGTCAGTGTCTCTTTTTCTGTCTCTTCTGTGGTTAAAATTAAGAAGTTAACCATGAGGCAGCAATGTGCCCTCGTGGCCAAGAAGGCCAATGGGATCCTGGCTGCATCAGGAGGAGCGTTGCCAGCAGGTCGAGGGAGGGGCTCCTGCCCCTCTGCTCAGCTCTGGAGAGGCCGCACCTGGAGTATTGGATGCAGTTCTGGGCTCGCCAGGACAAGAGGGATGTGGAACTCCGACAAAGAGTCCAGCATAGAGCAACAAAGATAATTTAAGTGTACATTAAACATTTTTATTTGTGGTAGTAATTTAGAAAGTGTTTTCTTTTTACACTCTTTTATTTTTAAAAAGAGAATTGCCATTTTATATGTTTGGGTAAACTCTGTGCTGGGCATTTGTTCTGGTTCCAAAGGGAAGCATGGAAGTATGAACCCAATAAATAATAATGTAGATATTACCAAAGAATTGGATACTGTCTGGAGTTGGAAGAGGGCTTGAGAATTTCTTTTTAGGTCACACAAAACCATTTGTCTGTCAGGAACAATTTGCTATTGTTTTACAAAAAAAAAAAAAAAAAAATCCTACTCTCTTGGCATTTACCAAAACATATTAGCCCATGCAGATTAAATTTAAATTAAAATAAGGTAATTGCGATGACGTAGTTCAAGGTAGTTTTTAACTTGTCAAGGCTTCATCTTTGAAGGATTTATCTAAAAACTTTTGGGAAGTAATTGGGTTAAGGAAAACACTTTGCAGAATACTTCATCAGCCACCTGGTGCCTTGCTGCACATCTAGAGACCCAGAGGTCTGAGGTCTTGCTTGGAGGAAAGTTTGTGGGGAAGCAGTACTAGCTTTACAAGCTGTTCCACCTGTGCAACCTTGATCCAGTTGACTTGGAAGCAAAAGAAATTAAAAAATGAAGGTTAACAACTGCAATGTTAACAAGGTGTTTTTTTCCCTGTTTGGGCCCCTAAAATCATCTTTTCAACTCATCTCACTTCTCCTTCAGCTTTCTTCTCTCATAGGAAATTCATTTGCAATAACCTATTTGCTTAAGCTCATCTAATTGTCAAATATGGTTTCAATTTGAATTATTTCTATTTTTTCTCCATCTGTTAGAACTGTAGGAATGTACATTAGAATCTGTCATTAAAAATGTAGTTTGCTGTCAGAGCTGATGCGGAGAAATACAGAAAGAAAGTGGTTTTTTTTCTTTTCTAATTTACTGTTGGGAGGAATAAAAACAAATGCATGTTTTTTGTTTTGTTTTGTTTGTTTTGTTTTGTTTTGTTTGTTTGTTTTCCTGTATTATATTATCTGATATTTTATGTCCTTAACTAATACAAATGTTGTTGAGGCTTTAATTGGGCTTGTGTATCTAGCTAACTATGAACCTCACTAAGTAATATTTGATTCACTTGAAAACATCTCATTCACTTAGTTTTTACAGTGTATATTATATTACAGTGTGTAAGAACATTATGAGACATGGACTTCAATATGGAGAATATTAACTATAGGGTTTTTTCTTAACAGCAAGTAGATTTGATTGTGCCATGATAATAACAGTGATTCAAAAATTAGTGATGAATCTTTTTGACTTTTTGGCAATATTTTGCTTTTGAAAATTGTTTTCATTTTATTAATTAATTCCTTTGAGCTATGTATTTGAAACAGTAAATTTCATTTGAAGTATTTTAAATTCATCTGGAAACATATCTCCAAAAAACATTGTCCTTTTTTTGTTACTAGAAGGAAAGCTTATCTTTGGGGGATTTGATTACCTTATATGAAGACCTATATCTTATGATACTCAAGTATAGTTTTTAATGGTTAAATCTGACTTTTCAGAGGTCCAAAGCATTTTTATTTTAATTGTTTGCTTTGGAGAACTCTTATCTTTAAATCACTGAGTCATGCACTGGCTGAAAAATCTGGAATAAAATTTGTGAATGGAATAAGTTTGAAGCAGTTGAGAGTTGATATACCAAGCTCCAAAGAGCAGTGTGAATACTACAGACACAGATATGAAGAGGACAGTAGGAACCCTAAAAGGAGTAAAATGTTTGATGATATAAGGATTTTTTTGATTCCAACTTTTTTTTTATTGCTAATTTCCCTAAAAAAAAATATTGCCATAAGTTTACTGTCAGGTTTTGTGTTTTTTTCTTATTTGTTTTCTGATGATTCTTTCAAATTTATGATCTCTACCATTTTGTTGCTAAGCTCATTCTCATCAATTTTGACTTGTTTAAAAACAAGAGTTCTGTTTGTATTTGCAAATTGGTTGCAAATTCAGATGTTACTCACATTGTGTATGTGAATATGGATCAGATTTATTCCTAAAATTGTTATGTATATATATTTTACCACTCTCCTTTTTCATTTAAATTTAATGGAGTAACATGAAAGTCATAGATTGAACATGCTTAATTCACAAAACTGTGATGAACATTTGGCATTCAAAGTTTTCCTTTGAGAATGAAAGCGTGTGTATTTATAGAAATGCATTTATGGCAGAACACATTTATTTACATTTGTTAAATGAATATTTACCAAATGGCTTTTCAAACTTGGAATGTGTTTACTGCAGTAGCTTTGGGGTCAGTATTAATAATTGTGCCATATGCCTATATATTTCTGAACCAGGTGGCTGGCAATCATGTATAGTGGTCTCCAGATGAGCAGAGGTTCAGTGATAGCAGCAACAGCAACAAAAGCCTGTGTAATGTGCACACATTATTGTGAGCAGTCCCTCTTCTCAAATTTCCTTGCTAAACTCCAAATAGCAACTGAAGATTGTACCCCAACAAGTACCCCATTCTTAGATTATCCCTGCATATTGAATATCTAGACTTTTCCAAATTTTATATTGAAAGGTAGATGTTAATAAACTAAGAAATTCTTTGTTATTAATGCTATCATTCTGGTTAATTAGCTCGTATTACCTCTTAAAAGAGCATACAGCCAGGTAGGTGGTGAATCCTCAAACTTGCATGTTTTATGGCAGAATAAAACCCTTTCTGTACACTCTGCCTTGTCCTGCCAGCTATTGTTCAGAGGCAGTTTTGATGTTTCCATTCTGGCTGGTTTCCTCTTGCATGTGTGCTGCACCTTCTTGTTTCTTAAGATCTGCATTCATTTGCAGTCTGTCACTGAATGGTAAATAGTACAACTCTAGCTGTCGTACTATCAAAGCAATAAAACCATCTCATAAATTCACTTGATCAGAGGCTGTGCTTCATGCCTTCAGTTTCTTTGCATTAGAGTTTGCTTGTGTTTGCTTTCCTGAGACTCAGTAAAACAGCCCCAATCAGCATGTACATCTGGACAAAGGTATCCCCAGACTTTTCCTTAATATAGTATCTGACTTTATTTTTACTCAGTCTTTCCTCACAATATCCAATTGCTAAAAAAAACAGGAAAGTGGTAGGGTAATTTATGTTTGGACAGCATAATAGCTGTCAAAACGTAGTGTTCAGACTGTCTCAGTTAAAATTTCTGATTTCCTTCAAGATATTATTTTGAACCTTTTCTGTTTTGTGTGTATTATAAATAATGGAGAATGTAAATGTATAATACCCCTTTTTTTCTTAAGCATCTTAAAAAGTCAATGTCTAAATTCTGTCAGTGAGAGATTCATACTGTATTCCAAACTACATAGAGGAGTTGTTTATTTTCCTCTGAGTTTGAGAAGTGAAAGAGACACATAGACAATTTACTTACCTTGGTCTTTATATATATATACTCATACATACGTAAATATATATATATACACACTCATACATATATATATATTTATACATACATAAATACAATACATGCAGAGAGAGAGAGAAAGATCTAAAAACACGCAAGAATATGACAAATTCTGGTTTTAATGTAATTTTAGTCTGGGCACAGTCCTTGGGTTTTTTTTACAAATTCCTAAATTTTGAACTTAATATCTTTTTTTTTTTTTTAGGAGGAATATTTATTTTTATGACTAAATTTGGATTAACAGTAGTACCTGAATAGTCTCTTGTCATTAGCCTTATTCTTTTACTAGTTCTATTTTTCTTGTACTTATTATTTGAACATAAAAATATTGATTTGCTAATAAAACATTGTGTTAACTGTATTACCTAGTGAGATTAACCTGTGTTATATACTTTGGCAAGAAAACTGTAGAGATTTTAATGTCTGAGACTGTAACATGCCACCTAGGACTGTTGTTTACTTCTTGAGGAGTGATACTCTGCATTCTTAGTGAGTCACTTGAACTGCAGAAATCTAACTGGCTTTGTGAGATGCTAATAGTAAAGTGCTGTTCAAAAAAGGTTTAGTAAGCAAGTCAGGACAAAGAACTTTCATAACTGACACCACAGAAGAAATAAAAGAAGATTTTTGTCTATATCTACTCCAGTTTGGAGTAAATTTTGTTACATCATCGCCTCACAGATTTTGTTTGCTGATTGGCAAAGAAGTTTGTGGCTCACAGAAGTGTTTCTAAAAATAAGTTAAAGTGACTTTTCCTTAAACATTTCTAATTTTTAAAAAATATTTTGGTATGAACTTGCAAATCTGTTTTTTTTGTCTATTGAAAATATATCTTCAACAGCATAAAGAGTTCCAATAGGAAAATAAAAATAAAGTGTATCCTATCATCTGGGATCATCCTGGGTTGTAATATTTCAGCTTGCTGAAAGGTTTTGCTTGATTTGAGCTCATAGAAAATAAATACATATTCTGAGTGAATAGCTGTCAACGGATGGATGACATCTTAAAGCCTCATGATCCCATTTTTCCTCTGAAGCCTTATGTCCAAGATATTGTTTTCAAACTGTGCAGTGTACCAAACAGTTTTATTACAGGGAAGACTATGATGCATCATGGGATCTATATAGCAGTATCTGTAGCAGTGTGCTTACATGATTCATTTTTGCTTTAGGCACCAAGTCATAGTGTAAAGGCAACTACTTACAGTCAAAATAATAAAGAACAACTTATCCTATAATCTCCTGGTTCCTTAATAGATGAGACTTTTACTATAGAGAATTATTTTTGTCCCCAAATGATACTTCATGTTGTAGAAACAAAATAGAAAGGAGAAAAAAAAAAAGCAATTTGCTAAGAAAGATACAAGGAATTTACGATTTGCTAAAAAAGATAGAAGCAACTTATATGGATAATACTACTTATCTGCAATTTTGGAAAAAAATGAGGATAATCACAGGATAATCATATGGGAATATAAATATTATATATTTATACATATTTATATATTTATATATATATATATAGTGCAAATGCAAATATAAAGGAATATAATTTCTTCAGTCTTTCCTCCAGAATATGTTTCCCATTTATTATTTTAAATGTTTTTCTCCACATTAATTACTTATAATTACTGTATATAATTTTTGGTAGAACTAAGAAAGAGACTGTTTACTTGACCAGGTTTACCTGTTTTGTACACAATAAAATGATATGTTAAAGGTGAATTTCCCAATAAAAAGAAGGGAAAACCTACACAGAAAATTTATATGGATTTCATTTTTCTCTGCAGATTTTATTAGTGAAGCGGCTGTAGCATATGTTTCATTGTGCAGCCTTGACACATCAATCCAGCCTTTCTGGCAACAACTAGATTACAAGGTAAGTGGAATTTTAATCATTGAAGCAAATCACTTTAAAAAAAAATGAAATCTCCATATTTAGTGGATATTATTATTAATATTACTTATTAAACCACTGGATGTTGGTGTGGAGAAATGTTCTTTGGAATCTGCTTTAAAATTTATAACTCTGTTGAATTTGTGTTTGTGGTAGTTCTTAAGTTATCAATAAAAAAAAAGGAAAGAAAGAAAAGATAAATACAGAAAGGAAACAGAAAAGCTGAATTTTGAACAGATTTTCTTGTTATGACTTAGGATGATTAAAACAAGAATTTGGATTTTGAAATGTTTTAGATGTGACAGGAAAGCAAATGAAAGTTGGAGTGCTTTATAACTCAAAAAAACTGCTTTATCTGTGAAGATATAAACAGGAGAGTATAGCTCTTCAACAGTTTTTTGTTTGTTTTTTTAAGCAGAGAGCAAAGAATGTACAACATTCATATAATTAACCAAATGAATTGCAAAGTTTAAAATAAATCTGGCAAAGATTTCATTTCAGGTCTTGGTCAGGTCTTGGTCAGGTCTTTAGCTGATACTGGATATGATTTTGAAGTCAATATGTCAGTTAAAAGATCATGAAGTAGGGAAATAATACCTATGTAATCAGTTTTTTACACTTGATATATTATGCAAAATACTTACTTTAAAGCGTTAATAAAAATCAAGAGAAATTAAATTAATATCACATATATCAACCTTTCTTTTATCACTGAGGAAGTCACTTTCCATTCTTTATATATTTACAGGTCACATAGTGCCTCAGAAAGAAATAAGTAGTCTAAAAATCGCCATTTTTGTTTCTGATGAGAAAATGAGAGGGATTTTCAGGGGTAGCCATATAGAGTGTTTTACTGTTTACTTAAGAGGCCTTCTCTCTAGTGTGTGTGTGTATGTGTTTGAAAACACTTCAAACATTCCTCACCTTTGAACAGAATCTCCCATTCCTCCTGATAGAAGCAGCTCCCTTGATTATGTACTTTATGTTGAGTGACTCATCAACTAGAAAATGTGGGTTTTTTAATACATTTTTCTAAACTATCAGCTGTTATTTATGTAGGATTTTATCAGATTATTCTGAAACAAATATATATTTTTCCTGAAATGCTCTATCAACATTATACACACTCTCCATCTGCTATTTTTGTTTAGATTAACACTGCCATGCCATTAATAACAAAATCTTGCTTGAATGACTTTTTCCTCTAGCACACAGTGATATTGGAGATATGGAGATATATTTTACTGTATACTTTCCTGTTAACTTCTCTTCCAGCCTCAGCCTCATACCCTATCTGACTAAATCTCTCATACCAATTCTCTTCCATATTAAAACAGAAAAGTGTCATTTGTTGTTCCCTTTTCCAATATAGCAATATCCTGCTATTAAATTTACACAATAGGTTAGAATAAGAAAAGGTAGTCAACATTATGAAAATGTATAGACCTGGAGAATAAACTTTGGAAATAGGGTGCATTTAAACAATCAAAGGCAAAACTTGGATAATTTTTGGATAACTGGATAATTCAGGACAGAAATTAATATATTCACTTAATCCTCATATCAGGTATCAATATTAAAAAATAATACTATTTTGATGGTCAAAATATAATATGCTTTGTGGAAAGAACATTTATACTTACACTGAATAGTGAAGGAATGTGACCAAACAGCCCTCATAAGCAGAGCAAAAGTCATAATAACAAAAGTCTCAAATCATAACAAAAGCACTAACTGTACTAAGATTAGTGTGCAAATCAAGAAGTCGACCTTGGTAGTCCTTGGAGAAAAAAATACATCACCTCTACTTTATCAAACTATTTGAAACATTAAAAGGACAGATCCAATTTTACAGTGTTGTATTTTTACTTCCTGATAATTATCAATTATTAGTTGCATTATTCCATTGTATTAATTCCATTGCACATACTAGTAGCTCCTTGTCAAAACTCAGTATGTAATCCAGAACTAGTAATATTCTTGTGCCATAATGGCCATTATGTTCCATAAAGTCATAAACACTCAAAATTTGAAATATAATTTGCTCGTAAGTACTAGTTAAGACTCAAACATTTATTTAATGTTACTACTAATAATAATCAGCAGTATTAAAGCCTGTAGTAAGACAGGTATAAATTTATGAAGTGAAGGAGACAGGTCTCTATCCTGTACTCTTTATGCAAAATCTGTACTGATCATTAATATCAGCTCATTGTTCAAGGTATGTGATTTGCAAATAGTTTCTTAATATTTCTTTAGTTAAATTTGTTTCCTCTATAGTTGGCTTATAAAATCACTGTTATCAATTAGCTATCATGCTGTTTGATATAAAGGTTTCTAGGCCATTGAATTTCTTTTATTCTTGATTTACTGTTACTATATCATTTATTTTTGATTTACCATTAGTTTGAATTTTGCTATTCCATCTTTGTGCATGAAAGAACTAATTCCAATTCATAAGTCCTCTGCTATTAGAGGAGTAAATATTGTCATATGACAATTAGAGGAGTAAATATGACAATATATGTCTACATTCTCTATACCCTCATATCACACAGTTTTCCTAGTGTCTGACTGCACATGATTTGCTTTATCTGCTGGCATTGTATTGCACCACAATTTGGATAAAACAACATTATGTGATGAGATCAGAAATTCATCTTTTTGTTGAGCCTAGGAATTAAATCCATAATAAAGGGGATTTGGCATGAAAAATTGTTTTCTGGTACGTATTTTGACAGGGTTATATATAGTTGTTAATAAAATCACTGACACCTATATCCATTTAATATTGGATACTCTAGAGAGAAATATATACAAAGTGAAAATGTGCAACATATTTTGCTTGATTGGCTATAAACTCTCTGGTGCTTTTCCAGGAGGTGGAAATAGTCTTCCATGATGTATTTCAGGAATAAATCCTTTATATCTGATTAAAATGCAGATGAGCATCATAAACTATTGTAATTTGAAAGGGTTGATCTCCTCGTGCAATCTGCTTCCATCTGCTTCAGGTATAAAGCTTGGAAGGAATCTGCTACAATTAGTGAGTACAATTTGGGTTCAAATGCAGTCCTCCAAGTTGAATTTCTTTATGATTTCTAAAATCATATGATTTTAGAAAGAAGTCATATGATTTCTTTATTTCTAAATGCTTTTATATTTCACAAGCCCCTCCCAGATTCCACTCTATAGTGAAATGATTGTTAATTATGATATATTATAGGAACCACTAGTGAAAAACTGCATAAGAACAAATGGAAAATCTGAATTACTCTGAGGCTAGGATCTCATGTCATATCTCACTTCATAAAATTCTGATAGTGATAATTCTCTGATTTCTAAATCTTAGGCAGCTTACTTAAAAACTTGAAGTTTATCACTTGCTATCTTAGATCTTGTATCATGGAACAAGCTTATTAGACTTGTTTGAGGAAGATAGAGGAGACAAACTCTGTCATCTCTTTGAATATTAGTCTGGTTGAGACTTTATCTTGAGACTCTAGGGACTTTATCACATTAGAACACCATTACATATGAACTTAGGGATGCCGATTCTTAATAATTAGTAGGGGGTCACAGATTTCTGGGAATAATGGTTACTAGTAAAAAGAGACTAAGAGGTGAAGAACAGTATTGATTTTACCAGGATCTCACCTAAAGTATGAAAAAGAAATAGGTCAAGAATTTTAAATAAATAGTTTTCCATAATGATGAAGAAATATCCTGGATGTTGAATAAACAGAAAAACAGTTATTTTTATTGTAATTACAAGAAAAATAACTATTTTATATTTTGCTCTTCTGGTAAAATGCTGAGTGCATCTGCAAAATAGGTAGTCTGCTTTGAAAGCTGGCTTGGGATGCAGCGATCAGCAGAGTGCTTTTGTCATTGAGAAATTAAGTTCAGTTATATAGGCAGGAAACTGCAGTCAATGAAGAGAGAAATACATAAATATAACACTCAGCTTGCAAAGGAAAGCATTATTTTCTAAAATGGTTCCCCATCAACATTATCTTTCTTTATAACTTTTATTATTGAAAAAAAGTTATTGGATATTGCATTCACTCTCTTTTCAGTTGATGTTTTGATAGCCTTAATGTCACTGCATTGTGAATACATTTTCCAAAAGTGTGTGGGGCTTTTTTGTTTTGTTTTATTTTGGTTTTGATTTTTGTTTTTTAAGAATGTGTGGATAAGTCTATATCTGTCATGCCATGTTTCATTTTGTTCTGTAATCCCTGGAGCCATTCAGTTTTGCTTATGTCTTGAACAAGAACAACCCATAATAAAGCAAGAGAGACTGAACAGATAATTAGCACTGAACTCAAAGTAGCTGCAGGACAATAAGAAAACCATTTTTAAAGGTGAAACAAATTAGGATAAAAGACTAAATAATTATAGAAACTTACTTATTTTTTCAGTGTATTGCTTTTATGTATACTTCTGATAGCTACTTCTACAACAGATGCAAATTAAGAGCTAATGCCTCTCCAAGAGCAGAAGGAGGAAACAACAGGAGACACCTTCTATGTAGAAGACAAAAGAGATGAAGAGATAATTGATAGAAGTGAAAAGTTTTATATAAATTTGTATTTTTAAGTAAACCTATATAAATAAGGCTAGTTAAAAGTGGACTTTTTTTCTCTCAGGAAAAAGTTATTTTATATAATGAATTTATAAACTGTATTTTTGATATGATTACAAATAACTTTTATTTTTCTATGAACAGATTGGTACTTACGGGCTCATCTTTTGTTTCTTTCATAGTGACATTTCAAATTCTATATTTTTTATTTCTGTTTTGTGTAAACAGAAGCACACAGGAGCATAGTACAAGAAGTTTACTGCTGTACCTTATAAAAGGTTAAGAAGCAAAGAGGCTGCTTATCAGAGGAAAAGAAAAATGCTATACTGTAATTTTAACCAATTTTGTTGGTTACATTTTTGAAAGTAAACATTTGCCGACTGTAACTGGTATAATAACTGGGTGGCTGCAGGTATTACTGTTACTGAATGTAGGGAAATAGTGCAGGACACGGAATTGCCAAAACAGTTCAGAATTAGCTGATGGAAGCTAAATGTTTAGTTGTTGATGGAAAGCTTTTTTTTTTTAAGGGTTGACAGAATCCTATTGACTTCTATTTCCCACCAAGTAAGCTATTACATGAAACATTATAGCTTTAAAAGAACATGTAAAACAGAGAAAAATAATAGTCTATACAAATTGATTACTAATGCAAATGTTTTACTGATTCTATAGATTGATTTTAGAAGAAAACAGCCATTTCTGGAAATTGTCATGCATCTTCTTAAAGCCAATCACTATAATGCTCATAGAGGATGTATATGTATACAGTCAATCTCACTAAGGCATAAAAAGGAAATTAGATAGACGGTAGGCTAGTTAATTGATTCAGATATGGTGTAAGAAAGAGAGTTGCTCGAGAAAGGGGAACCTAGAGAAAAACTAGGGCCTAACAGAAGTTATGGCATTATAGAGGCTTGCTTGAGGTGAGAGACAATTACCATTTCCAGGATGGCTGGTATGTGCGGAATCTACTTCTCCATGATTCCCTTGGCAATACAATCTGCCCTCCTAGCACATACTTATAGGAGTAAACAAAGACTGGAGCAGAATAGAGACACCACGGCCAAACTTTGTTGGATTCCATGTGAAGGTGGTAATCTGATGGTGCCGTGCAGCTGATGAGTGAATGGAGGGTGGAGCAGTGTGAAGACACCACAGCCAAACTCTGTTGTATTCCCTGCAGAGGTGGCAACCTGGTCGTACCACACAGCTGATGAGCCACATCATAGTGTGATGTCTGGTGCTGGGCCAACAATGGTGGCAGGTCATTCCCTTCCGATAAGCTTTGCTCAGGCTTCTCCTCCTTCTAATCTCATTCTAATACCAATACATAACCCCATCCCAGAAGTTACCCTCTTCCAAGGAACAACTACTCACTGAGCATGCTCTCTAGATTTTCGATTAATTCAGGAGACTTTTTAAATATATATTTATATATATATATGATNTATATATATATATTATATATATTTTTTTAAAATATATATTTTATATATATATGATATATATATATTTAATAACAAAAGTAAGTATGACTAGAGTCACTCAAGCTCCACTTAAATGTAAAAGAAAATATATAAAAGGTGAACTAAGGAGGGATATTGGAAGGAAGAATGGGGTGGTAAGACCTAGGTAACAAGAATGGGATGGTAACAGCAGAGGAAGAGGAACTAAGAAAGAAGGAAGAGGAGAGAGGGACGACTTCATTGTAACTCTGGATCAGTCAACAGGCTGTACCCCTTTCCTCCCCTCGTGTCGGGACACTGCTTGAGGCGACTCCTAAAGGCTGAGAACCCTCTCCCACCTTCTGGGTGAGTGATGATTGTGCATTTGTACCCTAGGCACTAGCTAAGAACCCCACGCTGTGGCAGAGAATTTCCTGTAATGACATCTGAAACCTACTTTGTAAACGTTGTATTTGAATAAATCATGCTATTTGTGAGCTTGACTACTTGTTTTGAAGGCAATCAGACATACAGTCGACAGACTGTTCGCGAATCCAATACTGCCGGAGTCGGGTCGATAGTTGAACACACTATTTGAGAATTTGATTAGCTGTTTGGAAGGTGATTAGACCTACAGTTGACAGACTGTTCGTGAATCTGGTACTGCCAGAGTTGGGCCTATAGTTACTACAGTATTTGGTATCCCTATTAAGAGATGAGTCCAGCTACTCACAGGTTCTATAACCTTTGAGGATCATCTGGAACGCAAGAGGATTCATCTCTTACCAAATTTCCACCCCCTCATCAAACCGCAACATGTGGGAAAGTAGATATACCATTCACATAAAATAAAATGGTTGCCAATTCTGTGTCAAAGAAAAGATCTTGATAATAAGATAATAAGATAATCTTGATTATACAACTTTTAATTGTCCTGAAAATTTCAAATATTCAAAGATTCAAAATGCAAACTGTATGTCTACAGTTTTATGCTATAAATATTTTCCAGAATATTACTTCTCTTATAAAAATAATTTTAAATTAACTTGGTTGTTTTGACTTTTCTGGTAAATAGCCCATGCCTTTAAATTCCATTGAAATGTGCTCCTTGTTTAGAATCACATTTTCATTAGAACTTCAAACAATTAAATTGACTTCATGGTCATTCCTGTCTATTCTTATCTATCTATCTATCTGCTCTGTTGGCAAATCTGTAAAGTGATGGTGATGTTGTCTGTGAAATGAACTATGTAAGCAAATACGAAAAACAGTCAGATATTATCATGTTTTGTTTTGTTTTGTTTTTATGTTTATTCAAGTTTGCTGAGTTCTTTCTCAATTTGTAAGTGGTTCTGGTTCTGAATTCTTAAATCTTTTCATGTTTAGTTGTAGATAGAATGATTTTTATGCAAGAAATAAATAATTGAAAACGACCTTTTTAATACTTGATAAAACTGAATACTAGTTAGTCTTTAATTCCAGGTAGTAAAATCTGTGCAGTGCTATCTGCCAGTAGAGAACGCTGTAACAGAAAACAAACAAGCAAACAAACAACAACAACAACAAAACAGCATTATATTTTTCAGAGCTTAAGCATGTATTTTTGAACTGAAGCATATATTTTTTTCCAATATACTTTTCTTGCTTGGAAAAATTTGCTTTCAAAGATATTTGTGGACCATCATAGCTTAGAAATGTCGTTATATCCTTAAAATAAAACTTAGTATAGTAACGTGAAAATGGGACTTCAGGTTACCTGACCTCTTAGTTTGCAAGCATTTTATTTTAATCGGGGTATGGATACAACCTTCTAAATTAAGAATTTAAAAAAAAAGTGTGAAATCAATTTTAGCTCCAGAACTGTACTCCTATACTAACAGCAGAATTTAGTGAGTTGTGACTGATAGGTTGTCTTAAACATAAAGATGGCACTCCTCTGTCACTTTTGTCCAACTATATTGTCATAGTTGCTACCATGTATGTCACAAGTACATTCCAGCCTACTAATAGCTAGTAACTATGTTTAAACCAGGTTTAAAATAAGGTTGCTCCTATACAGTTAGGCTATGATTTTACAAATACTTTTGACTATATTAGGAGATTTTATTTGGCTTAGCTCTGTAGAGTTCTATAAGAGTTTTAAAGTAATAAGCTACTTACAGTGTTTATTTATGAGACAGGAGCAATCTCAGTTTAACCCAGGGTCAGAACCATAGAGCTCAAGGAAGAAATATAATCCATTTGCCATCTAAGGGCAGGATTAATTACACACGTGTCATCAAGTGTATCACAGTTTTATCTAATCTCTTTTTGGAAACTGGCTTCACCATCCTTGATACTTTTCTCACATTCCAAATATTTTCCATTGCAAATTGATTCCATTAGTGTTTGTCATGAAGATAGTCCCCAAAACTGGGGCCAACACTCCATTGGTTCTATCCAGTCATAAAAGGAATTAAGCAATGGTCTTACATGTCTTCCTAACTATGTAGCTCTTCATACAGCTCTGTAAACTGTTCAGAAATCACTGAGAAATCCTGTATTTTTGCATTTGATTGAATATTCCTGCACTAAGTATAGCAATGCATTTGCATAATTTCTGCCTAAATGTGTCTATTTCTAATAAATAACATTCCAACTTTCTAGGTCTGTTCTGCAATTTGTCAAGGTAATTTTAATTTTTGTGTTTGTCCTAGAGCGTGTTTATAGTTCAAAGCTCTGTGTTGTCTGGAAATTGAATATTCATATTCCTTATTGTGTTATATGAGTGATTTATGAAAATATTGAACAGAACTATATTCATGACAAAGCACTATAGAAAGCAGTCATTTCAACAGACCTGTTATACATGTGTTAATGTCATCAAATTCTACTTGACAAAAGCATCAGGGACACATGAGTCTTTAGCTTAGTTCTGATCTTCTACCACCTTGTCCTTGATAAGAGTTCCTCTAAGGAGACATTGAGCTTCTAGAATTAGAGACAGTGCAGTAGCCTTCATGTGGCTTTTCAGGGGAGGGAGTGTAAGTAAGTCTTGCCTGTCTTTTAAATCTAGTCTTGTAAATGTACATATTTAAAATTTGGTGTCAATTTAAAGTGTGTTCAATCAATTTAGATTATAGGTAAGCAATAGTACTAGTTGTCTATTGCTAGCTAATGATGAGGCTCAGCAGTATTTGGAGGGAAACCTTAAACATTTTTAAAAATGTTCTTTTACATTCTCTTAAGCATTTTATGCAAGTTGATGGGTTAACCCAGTTATTGAAATTTCATTAGTTGCTGCTTCTTCTGAAAAAAATCTTAGTTCTTGGGTATAAAATAAATAAATAATAATAATAAAAAGACTGGACTGGTTGTGTTAAGAAAACAAGGCAACTATTTAACAAGAGAGAGTAATATTTTCAGATATTGAATAAAGATGTTATAAGACTCAAAGCTTTTAGGTACAAATTTTGTTCTAATTATCCAAGGACATGTTTTTATGCTATTGATTTAAATTTAAATTATATACATATATATACATATTACATATATCATGTATATTTTATATATACGTGTATATATATACATATACATCAATTGTTCTTACCTGTATCTTTTTCTTTGTGTATTTAGAGAAAGAATGTTGATATTCAGTATGCTGTAGCAGTTTTATTAAGAGAAGGCACAATCATATATTTCAGACCTACATAAATGAAAGCTTAGTTTTTAAGGCATCTTTTAAAAAGCAGTGTATATAATTTGATTTATGTGAAGTTTCAGAATAATACAAAAACTAGGGACTTCTGGTGATGATAAGGCTTTTATCACTCAAACAGATTTAGATAATGAAAATTTTACACTCCGTTAGTTTACAATTTAGAGCTCTCTTTCCTTCTTCCTTTCTCTCCACATGAAAGGATGCCATTTATTAAGGTTCCAAATACAGCCAGCTTTGATACAGAATACAACTGAATGTTTTTAACACATTTTATATAATGCTTTAAATGAAGTAACCCTTTAAGAAAATGCTGAAGTTGTCTAACCTTAGAGGCCAATGCTGTTAAAATGGTGGGATTGCAGAGCTAAAAAAAGGAAGTTTATTTCAGATTCTTACACCTTCACAAATAAGGTCAACTTGAATTCATTGGATTATCTATGTTGTTTTGGAAGTGCCACATAAATTCATATTACATTCTGATTTATATGTGTAAGCTATCTTCCAGATAATATAAGAAAACATGTAATTTTGGTATTCCTTTTTATGTTGCATATTTAAAATAAATTCAATTTAGAGTTCATTAAATATATTGGTTTCAAATACCTGCTAGCAAAATCTTGATATTAAATCTCAAAATAAACTCTCTATAGACAGAATTTCTTACCCTTTGCCCATCAATATGTGTAGGTCAGAAATGTATGGGTAACTCACTAGAAATAGTACTTAACAATAGGTTTTATTGTGTATACTTGCTTAGTCATTTTTTCTGACTGATCTGACAGCCATGCTTAATTCAGACTTTGGAGTGTTATAGTGTACTTGAAGTCAGCTAACATCTACATGAGTGAAAAACAGTTAACCTTTAATTGGAAAACAGGTAACTTGCAACATGTACATAGAAGGATGATGAAAATGATATTTCATTATTCAAGTCTGTATTCAAGTTATGAATATAATGGTCTGTTATATTCAGATTACATCTAAGACAGCCCTAAGACAGTAGAGCTGATGGGGGAAATGGTGAAATTAGCTTATAAAATTCACTTTTTAAGATATGAAAATCAAAACAAACAGAAAAAGGTGACGTGTTACAGTTGGGAGAGTTTCTGAAATAAATACTGTAAAGCAAAATTGAAGTAGTTGAGATTTTCTCTGGAGATCATCTGCCCCTACCTCTCTGCTCAAGTACCATCACCTAGAACATGTTCCACAGAACCTTGTCCAGATAGCTTTTGCATATATCCAAGGATGGAGATTCCACAACTTCTCTGAGCAATCTCTTCCACTGTTCAGTCGCCTTCACAATAAAGAATTTTTCCTCATGTTCAGATGGAGCTTCCTATATTAGTGCCCATTGCCTTTTGTCCTGTCACTGGACAACACTGAAAATAGTCTGGTCCCATCCTCTGGACATCTTCGCTTTAGATACTTACATATATTGATAAAAGACCCCTTAGTCTTCTCTACTTCAGGCTGAACAATGTGAAGTCTGTCAGCCCTTTCTCATATCAGGAATGCTTCTGTAGCCCTTTGCTGAACTCGCACCAATAGCCGCATATCTGTCTTGTATTGGGAATACCAGAACTGGATGCGCTCCAGATGTGGCCTCACCAGGTCTGAGTAGCAGGGCAGGATCACCTGCGTCAACCTGCTGACAACATTCTTCCTAATGCACCCCTAGATACTATTGATTTTCTCATACACAAGGGCACACTGCTGCTTCATGGTCAGTTTGTCCATCAGGATTTCCAGGTCCTTCTCTGCAGAGGTGCTGTCCAGCAGGTCAACCTCCAGCAGCAACTAGTACATGGGATTATTTCTCCCCAGGTGCAGGACCTTGCCCTTGCTTTTGTGAAACTTCATGGGGTTCCTTCCTCTCTACCCATGTTTCCAGCCTATCATGGTCCATCTGAGTGGCAGCCCAGCCCAGTGGTGTACTAGTCTTTCATTTTTTTATCATCAGATTTACTGAGGGTGTAATCTCTCCCTTCACTGAAGTCATTGATAACTAAATCAAACAGGATTAGATCCAATATTGACCCCTGGGGGACACTGCTAACTACAGGCCTCCCACAAGACTCTGAATATAATACCACTTTTCAGGTTCTGATTACATTACACGATTTCATAGCTAATTATAGAGGATGATCTTATAGACAAGCTTGTGTACTGACTTCTTACTTTTGCTACATAATTCTATTTTTATCAGTGGACAATCTTTTTCTTTTTTTTTAATTTTCTGTTCCATATTAATTTGCTAGAGGGAGGTAGTTTATCTGCTGATAACATTTGTGGGATCAAGTTCATATTTTAGATTCTCGTTCTGTTTCTCAAAATTGCATAGATTTTTCAAGCCCTTGTGTCTTTTATTTATTTATTGAATAAATGAAAGATTAAAGGGGTTTTTTTTGGTCCATTTTTACTTTTTTTTTTTTTCCTTTTAGTATGATCTGATGAAACAGATAATGCTGTTGGTGCTGTTGGACTGTATGGTCACCAAAGAGTTATTGTGAAATGCACTACTTCAGACTACTTGTAAGCCCTTATCTGAGAGTCAGTGTTTTCTGGAACTGTTAAGTATTTAGTATACAGCTGGAGCTGGTGAGGGAAAGAGAAGAGTTGGAGAATATCTGTAGTGTGTACTTGCAGTGCATATTTGTTTATGCATTTTTAATTATCTGAGTGGTTAATAAAACCAGTACCTAATGTCTTTGTCTTTATTAAGAGAGAAATCTTCATGATATTTCTTTTACAGAGAGTGATACATGCAAAATTAAATTGCTAATACATTAAGCTCGTAAATAAAGTTAAACCATTTTTAACCAGGGAATTTTAGTGTAGTGCTTTAATCTCTCCTCAAATATTAATAGTTAATTTGCATGCAAGACTAATGGGTTAAATAGAGTCAAAGCAAAACAGACACCTAGTGAGGTAAGCTTTGTACTGAAGAGTCAGAGCACAAAATCAGAACATCTGCAGAATCTACAGTGAAAAAATATACCATGCTGTGTCAGTGTGGACAGAAAGCTGTGAGAAAAGAGAAAGAAACATTTAGGTTTGGAGATAATAAATGTTTTTGCTGTGACTCTAAACTCAGTAAATCAGGATTCCTGGTATGAAGAGATTGAGGGAGATTCTTATTTCAAAAAAGGAGGCAGAAGGGGAAAACAATGTTCATATTTCCTTTTTGTTTATGATCTAATGCACAATATTTCCATCCATTATTCATCTGAGAAATCTATCGCTACTTTGGGAGAATTAGGCTGAATAAAAATGGATGTTACACAATAAATATAGAAAAATATCCTTGTATAAAAGACAATTTTAACCATTATTATCAAGTAATCTTTTTTTTTTTTCACTTTTGTATAGTGCTAGCAGAATATTTAGGGTATTTTCTTTCTCAGAACTTCTGTTGATAGCACAGAGATAGAGTAAAAAATGTATTCTGCCAATATAGGTACCATGGCTAAAGAAACGAATGCTCACTCTGCAAAGTTTTAGCTTCAGTGAGAATTGATTTTGAGTGACCATTTTTCAAAATTTTGTTATATTTTTGAGATAATTGGTCATCTTGGGCTGTTGTGATGAATTCTCTATTCGTGTCTCAAGAAACCTACATGCAGGCAATCGTTTTCATGTATCAGAGCTAACCTAGAGGGGCTGATTGATTTTGGCAGAGATGATCTGCTGGGGATTGTAACAGAAATTCAATCTACCAGGAAGGAATAAGAGATGGGGTACATATTGTGACCACATTTCACAACATTTATCACTTTGAATAAAATAAAGGAAAAGTGTTAATGTGGGTGTTGTACACCCTCAGTCAGTATTATAAACTCTGAAAGGGATCTTTTCTTTCTCCCTGTTAGTCTTCTTGTCTCCCATGTCTGTAGACATGGGTTACAAAATATTCTAGAAGATTTTACATTTAACATTCAGTTCTTAAAATAAAATTGAAGGTCTTGACCTCAAATAATTACTTTTTACTTCACTTTTTATTTCAGAGAAATTCAGGCCTGGCAATTTTAAACTAAGGCATAGTAAATTTACAGGTATCATTCAAATAATTGGCAGTACTTGTAACATTACTCAGAGACCTTGTAAATTTGGATCAATTCACTCATTGTGTTGCCCATTTTACAAGAATTGCATACACATGACAGCAGAAGTTATGTTTATTAAATATTCATCATCACTATATGCAATGATATGAAAATAAAATTAAATAATTAATACCACAATAACTATTTAAATTTCTTAGTTTTGAGACTATAAATGTCATTCATGGGGTTATTAAAATAAAACTGAATAATAGTTAAAATGTGTATTAATTTTGTGTATAACAGGCCTTTACTTTGAAATTATTCTGCCCTTCTAAGCAGTAAAATATTTTGTTTCTAAACTGTTTTGGAGAGAGTAGCACATCCTTCAGTGCCAAAGGAATTAAGAAATTGGTTTGGATTTCAGTCAATGTTATTTTTGAGAGGTATACTAAGATAGAGGAAGCCACAAAAGATGAATTCTTCTGTGTGTTCTGATGTTATCTATAGTATATGATTCTTCCCTTTATTTGCATTAGCTTTTTAAGTAATGCAGCTACACAGATAACGCTGATCCCTGAGAATAGCAATTGTAGAGGTTTTAACGGGGAACACTACGCAGAATTTAAATTGGAAAGTAAGAAAACAGATCTGATGGACTGTTAGAATGACTGGAAAGCAAAATGATGGCTATTAATAAAGGACATGACCAGCATGTTAGCCACTCAGAAGTCTGCATACAATGTTTGTGTTGATGTCACATGTAGAAATACATCTGAGTGCAAAGGTAAAATAGCTTTCTTTTCCCACCATAAAAGAGAGAAGGGGTTCACTCTTCTAAGTACTCACATGTGCTCTACTAAGTCCATGTGAAAATGCAAGTGATGTATGGGAACATTCCAATGTCCTGTGTATTAATAGCATGCCTTGATGGAATTCAGAGCTTTTCCTTGCCCCTATTTGGTCCTGTGTCAAAATAACATAAGAGTAGTAAAATGTGAATAGCTGCACTTCAGTTAAATCTTACTGGATCCTCCAAAGTTGTCGGTCATTCCAGTACTTTTGGTCATGTGCAATTTAAGTAAGCAGAATAATCTGATTGAGACCCATATCTTGATGGTGATGGCAAATAGATGCCCCTCCCATCCCTGGAAAGTATATGAAGCTCACAGATAAGAACACATACTCAAAGAATATTTTAGAAGGCAGATCCTTTTCACTTTAATAATGTCCTTGTTTCTGCTACAGATCTTTGCAATTTGGCACATACTGTTTAGAGGCCTTTTCAGTGTGTGTTAATATGTCAGTATGATGAGTTCTGTAAGGGGGTCAGTGTTCCTAGTAAGCTATAAAACAGCATTTAGTTTCAAGAAGGTGTTTTACTGCATGCAGTGGTAAATGCATGAGACATTTCCCTTCTCATTTGACTTGTTTTCTGATCAACTATTTCTGCTGCTAACATTATCACTGCATATCAAGCTGTTTAAAGCAGTATGGATTTCAATATTTGTAAAATAGAAAATGTTTTGGTATTATTAACCTGAGTTCCATAATATCATAGAATCACAGAATGGTTAAGCTTGGAAGAGGCCTCTAGAGATCATCTGGTCCAACCTCCCTGCTCCAGCAGGGACACCTAGAGCATGTGGCACAGGGTGGCATCCAGACAGGTTTGGAAGATCTCCGGAGAAGGAGACTCCACAGCCTCTCTGGGCAGCCTGTTCCGGGGCTCTGTCACCCTTACAGGAAAGAAGTTCTTCCTCACATGGAGGTGGAACTTCCTGTGTTTCAACTTACACCCGTTACCCGTCGTCCTGTCACTGGCCACCACCGAGAAGAGCCTGGCCCCATCCTCCCTACTATCACCCATCAAGTACTTGAACATGTTGATCAAGTCCCCTCTCAGCCTTCTTTTCTCCAGACTGCGCAGTTCATGAAGGTAGGGTGTGCAGGCAGGCCATGCCATAGCCTGACACTTCCTTTGGGCAGCCTCGGGGAGAGCAGCTGTGTGAGGTGTGAGCAGGTGCAAGATCTGCTCAGCATGGTAGTGGAGCTATGAGAGTAGGTGGAAAGGCTGAGAAGTATTTGTAAGGCAGAGAGGGAGAAACAGGGACAGGTATCAAGAAGCACACAACAACGATCGACCACAGACACCAACTCCCAGCTAACACAAGAGGGAAGGATCCATAATGGATGGATCAAAGTCCAGGCTTGTAGTGGAAATAAAAAACCTTCTCCCATCTTACCCAATCTGGTGCCCCTGGCCAATAGATACAAGGTCCTGGAGGAGGAAGGGCACTCAGTAAATAGGGTGAGTGAGAATCCCTCTCCTCCAGAAATAGGAACATATTCAGAAAGATGAATCCCATGTACTGTCACCACAGGCATGAAGGAGGAAAGCCGGGTTATGATTGTGGGCGATTCCTCAATTCAGGGTATGGAGGGTCCGATATGCAGGCGCAACCCTCCCCTGAGAAGTCTGCTGCCTTCTTAGGATGTCACGCGGATACTTCCCAGCCTGGTTAGACCCAGTGACTATTATCCACTGATGGTCCTACATGTGGGAGGAGAAGAAGCAGCAGCGCGCAGTCTGAGGGCGATCAAAAGGGACTTTAGGGAATTGGGGCAGAGAATTAGGAACTCAGGCAGGCGTGTCATATTCTCTTCCATTCTTCCCAGTGATGGCAGCAATATTGAAGAAACAGGAGGACATATTCCATTAAGATGTGGCTCCGTGGTTGGTGTCATCACCACAACTTTGGTTTCTTCGGTGACAGGAAGCCTTACACAGTGTCAGGCATGATGGAATTTAATGTGTTCCATCTTCCTCAAAGTGGGAAGAGAGTCGCGGGACATGATCTGGTAGCCCCCTTGGGCTACCAGATCTACCAACTAAATTTCAAGGGGAGGGAGTATCACCAGGGAAGCAGGTTATGGGGTAGGCGATGTCCTGCCATGCCACTCGCAGACGCCTAACTCCATAGCCTGTGAAGGATGCCCTAAGCCTGAAGAGGCGAGATGGAAAAACAAGAGATCTTCTGAAGGCCCACATGGTCAAGTTCCAGCTGCCCCAGCTAGAAAGAGAGGCACATTGGGTGCCCAACTCAAATGCTCTATGTAAACCCACGCAGTGTGGGGAATAAACATGGGGAATAATATGGATATTAGTAGGAGGATATTTGTAAATGGCATTTAATCATTCATTTAATTTTATTAGTGACTTTTATATAGTGTCTAGAGTCAAAATAATTGATAACACTAGTACATCTGCACAGTGCTCATTTTAATACCATCTCTGGAAAAAAAAATAATGATATTGTGATAAGACCTCTCAGTAAAATCCAGTTACATAGCAGACATCTTTTCTGCTTGTGCATTCATGAGTTTCCTATTTTTCTGGATCCAAGTCCTCAATGCTTGTTTGCTTCCAATTCAGGACCCCTGTGACCTATTCTCATTTTCTTGCTGAGCAACTCATTCAAAGGGTAGATAGAAATTCTTCCTAATCACACTGACATTTTCTACTTTCTGCACAGCACTGGGGAAATGTTTTAGTGTTTGATTCTCTGGACCTTTGATGAAAGTCATACATAGGTCATTTACAGATAACTGTTTTTAATCTGCAAATCAATGCTTCCTTTAAGCAAATTCTATATACAAGCACAGATAACAGCCTCCATGCTATACATATATCTCATAAGTCTGATCAAAGTATATATAGATTTACATATTATTCTAATATGTGTATATTGTTATAGCGTTAATGCATTTTGATCATATTTCATGTGAGCAGGCATTAGTTGTTTCCACTCTTTCTACATGAATTTTCTGTTAAGTTCTGTGGTCTCTTTTCAATGCTGGGTTTTTTTTTTTTGGTATTTTTCGTATTTTTCTGAGTGCATGACTCTCTCTTCTTAGTTTTTATGAGCATCACCTTAACATGCAAACATTTCCTTTTTATTATGATATACAAGCATGAGGACAAGTTTACATTTTCTTATACTATGCAGCTCCAGAAAGTCTGTCTGGTTGATGTTGCATTATCTTTCCGTATTACAGCTTACTGAAATTTATACTTCATTATCCAATTTTAGCCTTATTTATGTGCCAATGAGGAAGTGTTAACCATGTCAGAGGACTTCTCTACAAATTATGTTACAAAACCTGTGATTTTTTGAGAGCAAACTAGGATTGTACATATAATTTGGCTGGAAATTCACATAAATTTTTTTAGGCAATCAAACTTGAGGGATAAAGAGGATGAAAATATATGAAAAAATACATTTAAAAGTATAGAGAATCACAGAATGGTTGAGATGATTGAAGAAATTTCTGGAGATCATCTAGTCTGACCACTCTGCTCAAGTAGTGTCGTCTAGGGCGCATTGCACAGAGTCAGAGGATCAGTCTGTGTCAAACCTCTGACACAGCTGATGCAGCAACTCGGACAGCTACTAGGGAATGTGTTTTGTGGCATGTCATGACCATATCTGAAGAAGTGTACCCTACTAGGGTTGGAAATGGATGTTCCTTCTTGTACTCTTCTTAAATAACTGAAATGTGCAAATATACAAATATGAGACTAAAAGAATAACTGAGAGTATATTGTAAAATAATCTGCAGTTTCAGGAAGGTTCTCATAAAAAACAGTCTGAAAATAAATAATACTTGTCTTTTCTATTTGTTTTTTTTTTTCTTTACTTGATCCACTTGAAATGCTTCTTTTCTTACTCTGAACTTGATCCAGAATTTTCAAATTACAGTACAACTAACAAACACAAAAGGCAATACATTTTGTATTGAGTTGATAGGTGGACAGTTCTTCACACAGACTATTCAGTGGATATCAGGGAAGTGATGATGTGACCTGTATATCAGAAGCCTGTCTTCTTATTTTTCTGGTAAATTGTCTCTGAAGCTGCAATTTATTATACAAAATTCTTCTTACAGGAAACACTCTCTCAGAATTAACTTTTTCCATTTCACACACAAAAAAAATGCATTGATTAACATCTAATAATTAAAAGGAAGATAGTCTTTGCTTTCATTGCTTATAACTCTGTGTATAGTCAGATCCATCATGTTTTTTTTCAGTATATATATTTTTTCCTTTTTCTAAAGGTTATGGAGTTTTCCTTTCAAATTGATTATAAATTTATTTTTTTTTTCAATTTATATTATTTAACCACATCCAGAGAAATTTTCATGAAACTGCTTTCATGATAAAGTCCCTTCTCAGTTATAGGAAGTGACAATAAAAAATATGCTAATTATCTTATTGGATAACAGCCTGTATTTAGTCATGTTTATTCTTAATGGCAAGAAGAAAAGAAGAGAAAAGGAGAAGGAGAAGGAGAAGGGGAAGGGGAAGGGAAAGGGAAGGAAAGGGAAAGAAAGGGAAAGAAAGGGAAGGAAAGGGAAGGGAGGGAAAGAAAGGGAAAGAAAGGGAAGGAAAGGGAAGGGAGGGAAAGAAAGGGAAAGAAAGGGAAGGAAAGGGAAGGGAGGGAAAGAAAGGGAAAGAAAGGGAAGGAAAGGGAAGGGAGGGAAAGAAAGGGAAAGAAAGGGAAGGAAAGGGAAGGGAGGGAAAGAAAGGGAAAGAAAGGGAAGGAAAGGGAAGGGAGGGAAAGAAAGGGAAAGAAAGGGAAGGAAAGGGAAGGGAGGGAAAGAAAGGGAAAGAAAGGGAAGGAAAGGGAAGGGAGGGAAAGAAAGGGAAAGAAAGGGAAGGAAAGGGAAGGAAAGGAAAAAAGAAATGAAAAGAGAAAAGAAATCATGCTTATGAGATATTGCATTAATTTCCATGGTCACATAAACACTAGGTGTAGATAATAGTAGATAATATAAACAACTCTTCAGTACCTACGGAAACTCATTGGTTTGTCTGGAAGATTTCACTCAAAAAAAAAGAATAGTTCACTGACAAGAATGATATGTTGCATTAGCTGAAAACAAGGAGAGTTTATCTGGACCAAAAAAGAACTAATATCTCTAACTCCTACCGTGCTTAGCTTTTGGAGTCACTCTCTACTGCATGCAGTGTGTGATGCCTTAACTTTGCTGCTTCTTCAGGTTTATTTCTTTTAGAGAATGAAAATTACACAAGTTGTAATAGATTAATTGTAGACCTATACTGTGAGTCTGTTATGAAAGTCTTCATGGATCACAACACTCATTTGCTATACATAGAATTAATAATTTTCATAAATCACCATGTTCCTGATGATAAATATTTGCTCATGTGTGCCAATATATGATGGCATAAGTATAAATGTTAGTACATGTCTATGCACACACACACACATACACAGAGAGCGGTTGTGCCTCATCTGGCAACAGAGGCTCTGTAGTTTTTCATTTGAAAAACTCTATATATGGGGAGAGAGTTAAATATCGCACGTAGGATGCAGGTGGCAGCTGAAAGCCCTATGGACTTCTGCTGGTCTCCAGCTGCCATTCCAGGGAGGCAGGAGGACTCTGGCTCTGACAGCACATCTGCCCTCGCTGTGCAGGTATCTCAGGCACCCTGGGGCATCTCAGTTGCACTGAAGGGATGTGTTTAGGCAGCTGAATTAGCCTCATTTTATTACCACTGCTGAATGTAAGATTTGAGTGGGGAAAACACTCAAATCATTTTCATTTTCAAATATTTATTAAGTTGAAAAAGGAGAATCACAGTGATCTAACCCTTGTGATCGGATGGTGCTGTATCTGTAGCTACGCACTGTGTTGATTTGTTGAGCTCTGATAAAAGGAATAGGAATGAAACAATGCCTAACTGATTTTAGAGCCTTTTCACTTGCAATGCCTCATTAAATCATTTAATTTGTATACACTGCTATCGCAGTACCCTTCCACTTAGCCTACAATATCCATGCATAAGATAACCAAAAAATAAAGTCCCATGCATTTCATGTTCCAACTGTAATCTAAAACTATGGCATTAAATCTGCACTGAAACAACACTGCAGAAATGAAAAATGAAGAAATATTCAGTTATTATCACAGGTATTGGAAAAGAAAAAATGAGAGGAGAGGAGAGGAGAGGAGAGGAGAGGAGAGGAGAGGAGAGGAGAGACCATACCAGATATTATCCTTGAACAAACTTCTCATCTAGAATGTCTAAATAAATATTCCTAAATTTCTAGATTTCCTAAATCCATATAGCAGAGTTGTAAAGTTACGGTGACTCAATTGCAAAAAAATTGATTTTGTTCTGTTTTCAATAATACCTTCTAATATTCTACTTTATGTTATATCATTGTGATATGGATAAATTGAGATTTTCACTTGGCTTTTGTTTCTTTTTTAAAGTAATTTCCAGGTCAGTCAAAATGCCACAATTTCTTTCTACTAAATCAGAATACCATTTTTGGTTATGTTATGTCTAAGCTTGCATTTAGCCACTCTAAATAAGCATGTAATCTGAATTTATCAAGAAAAGATATCATATTGTAGTCTTAATTCTAGAACAAATATTTTGCACATCTGGTGGCTGCAGAAACATCATCTGCAGGTTATTATAGTTAGGTATGTTGTCAGTGTGAGTTGAGTGGCTGTCATCAGATGTAGCAATTATATGTGGTATTGACACTTGCTACTTTTACAATGTATTTCTTTTCTGTTGTGTATGAATGCTTACACTGACAATAAATAAATACTTTGCATTGAATAATTATATTTTCAAGAGAGCTTTTGTATTTTTCATGTTTGTGCTAAGCCTATTATGTGGTTGCCCTTAGCCTTAGGCGAAATAATTTAGACATTAAGGAAATATATTATGTTGTGAATGAACTATGTGAGAAATTTTGTCTGAATTAATGTAATAATGTTGTCCAGTGCTCACTTGAAAAGCCCCATGTTCTAGGATGAACAGTAACCCATCCTGTTAATTATAAAGTTAGGAATGAAATAATATAAAAAAGCTTTAATAACATTTGAAATTTAAATTTAAGAAGAGTTTAAATAACAATTTAAACTTCTTAGTATAACATCCCTTATTACAAGAAGTTTAGCTAATTTAAAATGTATATAAAATGCACAAGATACTGGCTTGTAAGAGATATTTATGAAGTGAATTATGGTTTTGCTGGGACTGTGTAAAGGAATGACAAGTCTGGAAACATATAGTATAGAAGGCAAAACAACCTCATCCTTCTGATTGCTCCTTGCATTTAAAATATCCAGTAAAACAAAGCTAATTTGTCTTTTGAAAAGGAAAATCGTTATTTATTAAGAAAAGTGTTGCATTATTCTTGGTTTCTGTCTTTCTCTTTTCTTTTGGAGAGAAAAAACTTCAAGCAAATGACTGAATTTAAATTAATTTCACAGTCTTTGTTAGTCAAGAAGTCATTTCTTGATTTAATAAATTATTTTTATAGCCTTATAACCAATTAAATTAGCAAAGTTTAATTCAATCATCTTGTCTTTTAGGTAATTGTATTAAGGAGGTAAGATTTGGTAAACCTCTGATTTTTAGGAGGCTAAAGAAAAATGTATTGATCTGTAAAACACCTTTACCATTAATTAGGTGACTTCTATTGTCTTAATTATTTGTGGCTGTTCTTCTAAGGCTATTTTAATGAGCACAAACTGAACATTTTTTTCTTGACTGTTCCCTGTCTTTGAATTTTAATGATCTGTACTTAAATCGTATAATTAATATTTCAGGTATTTTCAAGTGTTACAGAATTATCTGAGCTATAGATAAACCTTTCTATCATACTTGGAGGGCATCTAGAAGGAAAGGTGAGGTTAAAGGGAAGAAAAAGTATACAAAGAAGCTTAAAAGAAAGACATATATAAATGAAAACTCCACCTACACATATATGATTTTATAGATACTTATTTTATGTAGATGGTGCCTCTCCTGGTGGAACAGTTTAACTGGTGGTGCAGTTTAATTTTATGTTATTTTGTGTATGACTTGCAAATTCTGCTGTGTATACAGATAATTTGCTTTAAAATAAAGCAATAATAATAAAAACAATGGACCTTTAAACAACAGTGTTCTTAATCGGTAGATTTTTTTTTTTTTGATTCTGTGCTAATCTGCCCAGAGTTTATGAATATTCTCAAAAAAAGTTGCAGCAATGTGTGGACCTACACTTGATTTTGATAACTGTTATCAAATTTTTCATGCCACATCATAGTATATTGATATATGTTATTATAGAATATTTTTGGACAGCTTAATGATTTCAGTATTTTTTTTCTGAGTGTTCTCATACACAATTACTTGCTTTGCTAAGGACTTAAGCTCAGGACTTAATGTTCAGATTGTCCTTTATTGGTTTTTACAAGTAAATAGAAAAGTGCCCATTGCCAGTGCTCTCTTCCTTAATCTGTTTTCCCATTATATTTTGCCTTATTCTTACTGTGAAATGATAAACCGATTAATTCGCCCACTGTGTCCTTCCTTTCCTTGACTTCCCACTCACTCACTTTGGGAAAATATCACCTCTGGCATCTCTCTTTCTTAAAAAAGCTGTTTGCAAAAGATAAAAGCTAAAAAAGATAGTATTATGCTAATGATAGCATCTTCACCTGATAAAATGTTTTCATTTGATTTAAATTCAAATTGCATTAAAACCTGCAGTTCTTTTTTGGATACGAAACCTGATGGTGCCAAAAAAAAAAAACAGATTATTTTAGTTTAATGCTATCTTCCATTAAATTACTGAAGATTAATGTTCCATTGGCAGAATCATCAACTGCACAGCGTCTTTGGTCCTTCATAGAATTTTTATGTTTATTATTCAAGTATATGGTGGGGCAAAAAAAATGTACATACTATATATATATATATTTATATATCTTGAGCTGTAATAGCTTTTGGAATGTGAATGATCTACCGAGAGGATCATGAAGTGGTTGTTCAAGAAGTTGCTCCAGGCAATTTGAGATCCAACTCAATTTTGGGCTACCCATTGCAAAAGATTTCCATGCTTTATTGTGCTGTGTACTGTGTTTTACTTATCCTTTTTATTTTACATTAGCTATACTGTTAGCACTTGCATTAAGAATTTCCTTTTGTTTTCTAAAAAGTGGGACATGAACTGCTTTGTGCTTACAAATCATAATAATTAAAGAAAAAAAAATGCCTTTCCTCTATGCTTCCAGCCACAACTCATAATTTAAGTGGGTAATAATTTGGAGTACCTATGGAAAACAAAGGAGAGTTGAAAACTGAAATGTGTGCCATTCTTTAATGTACAGAAGAAAATGATCTGCTTAGCTGCCTGAGAAGCTGCTTGGGAAACTGCTTTACAAGATTGTAACTTGAAATAGTGTTTACTGGGAGGAATTTTTCCGTAATCTTTTGACATTTCACATTTTTTACAAGCTGCAGCATAGATTTTTGTTTACCATTCCCCTTCATTTCCAATGCCTACCTTAACTGAGGCTGGCCACTATGAATAATTGTTGAATATTCCTACATTGAAATAGCCACAATGTCTTAGTGGAGAATAAGTGTTAGAAAAGAAGTTAGCTGCAGATTTAGAAGAAAATACACTAACCTAAAGTGGAATATTCACAGAGGATTTGTTTATATATGTATTTGCATTTCTTGATGCCTTAATAGTAACTTCAGTGGGAAGCTTCCAAAGGATTAATTGCTTGATTTTGCACAACTTCTTTATTTATGATCATTAACAGGCTTGCTTCAAAGTGTTTTGTGTGCATGTGTGTGTATGGAGTAATGTATCATTTACTTAAATTCTCTTTCTGGCAAGCTGACAAAAGGAGTATATTAGATGTTATGCTGTCTAATTACATGGCTTGATTTTAGCAGTCATTTCCAATTTGTTAGTCTCAAGACACAGGAAGACAGAGGAGCAGAATATTGTAGATCAAATCTTACAGCTCTTCCCAATAGAGTTATATCTAAGATAGAATAAAACGGTAAAATGGTTGGAAGCATATGTTTAGCAGAAAAACTCATGCTAACAAAACTAAGCTAATGGAGAAGTTTTGTAGATTGTCTTGAGTGGGGAAAAAATCATTAAAGAATTAAATATATTACAAAATGTTTGCTGTGATTAGTATAGTACCATGTCATAAGGTGCAATCTTGTTTAACTTAAAAGTGTGGTACTAACATAAATTGAGCTGACCTAAAGTAGATTACTAGGTTTAAATTATTTCCTATACAAGAGTACGTTTCTGAACAATTTTTATGATAAGATATTAATGCAAATAGTAGTAAAAATGCATTCTGTATAAGATAATTAGAAGGAGAGATTAATATATATTAATATGCAAAATATCTTTACACTGAATTTTTTCTTATAAAACATCAAAACTGATAGCAGGTTCATTTCTTCTCAAAATGGTGAAAATATTAATACATTAAATTGTTATCATGATAAACCTCATAAAAATACAAATCTGCGAATCTGAATGTTGTAGTATATTTAAAATACTGCCATTTGTCATCAGTTTGAGGCTATTATAAGAAAAAAAGCTAATTTTCATTTACAGAATGGTAAGGAATATAGGTCTTATGAAGGATCCTGTCTCTCTATAGATCCCATGTCACAGATTATATCAGAAAGACTATTCTCCCATAGCAGCAAGTTAGTTTTCATAGTTGAAAAGCCATCAGCCATCTCTCTAAGAAGTACATATAGTATAACTTCATTCTTTGTCCCAAAACTATTGAACTCCTTTTCTCCCCAAAAAGAACTCCTCCAAATTATTTGAGAGCAAGGCCAGTGTCAAGGCAATTAAATATTGTTTCATGCTTTTGGATACAAAAAAATTTAAAGTTCCTTTATCAGAAGAAATATGATTTATGATTAACAATTCCTTGACTCAACAGGAAATAGTTTCATCCTTAGAAAGCAATTCAGGGTGCACCTTTCCATTTCAAAATGTCTACATTGACTCCTTTTTTTTATCAGTTAGTACACCTTTGTAACAATCTTCTAATTGGGATTGATATATATAGCTTATTGCATTCTCTTGTTGAAGAACAGAAATAATTATATCAACTCATGGACTTTTGGCTGTTCTGAGCCATACTTGGGTTCTAAAGTAGAAAACTCCAGAACTCAAGAAAAAAGCTTGAAGATGGCTTGCATTTTAAAAAACATCTAGTCGTTGTCATGTTTTATGTGATAATTTTTGCTTTGTCTTCCTTTCATCCCTATCTAACTTTTATAAATAAGAGACAGAAACAGGATTAAAAGAATGTAGCAACCATACACTCTGCATATGAAAAAATACACACCTAGTTATTTAAGAAAACAAATTATGCTGAGTGTTAAATATGTAATTATGACTTTGTAGAACAACTATTTGAAATACAAATCCAAGGTTCCTTTATATTCTAAAGGCATAAACATCAGAAAGTGGACTTCAGATTTGTATTTCCCTAGGCATCCATTTATACAGATAGATTTTGTGTCATTAATTTCATTCATTTTCATTTTAATGTGAATCCTTGATGGAAAAAGGAATGTCTACTTATTTTCCTTAAGTCAACACTCTGAAATTTTAATTGAAGACCTTTCTCTTTGAAAATATTAAAAGGTCATTCAACTTCCTATTTTGAAATTTCTATTTTCTGTAATGAAAATGAGTTCACATTTTATTTTTAAATTATTCTATCATGAGCAACACATAATGGATATTCCTTATCTAGGATACAAGCAGGGTCTTGCAAACCTTTTGTGAACTATATTATATTCATAGTTTCTGTGAATGACTCACACCTGTTTGGCATCAATATTGATTGTATCAACAAGGACTTCAATGTGCACGAGCCAGACTGGATATAGCAGAGCTATATCTGTGGGAAAGCAGAGCTATGTATGTGATATTAGGTAAAATATCACAGCAGAAAACACAGAACTTATATATACACTTGAAAATCTGTTACTTCTGTTGCAGAATGTTGCAGTACATTCTCATCGGGAATAGTCTTATTCCAGACAGAATACTGCATGTCCTTGCTGAGCCCTGTAACAGCCCAGCTGCACTGTATATGGTCTTCTTTAACCTTTCAGTAACCTTTCATTTTTCTCTCTCTGACATTTTGTGGGCAAAATATGAAACCATTCATTACAGATGGCTGCAACCCTATATACTAAATGTTATATCCAAGAGTTTTTTTTTTTTTTTTTTTTCATGCAAGCCTGAATCATGTTATCTTTATAGTTTTCTGAAAAGAGATTACAGATAGGTGGACTGTTTACTTCTGGAAGTTCAGACCGAAATACCTTTGGGAAATGGTATATTTAGTAAAATATGTAATGAAACTATCCCTGTGCTTCTAAAAGGTCTGGACATTCTTCTCATAGATATTGTAATGAAAGAATAAAAATGTCTGAAAATCAAAGCCATCATTTTGGTTAAATCGCTACATGTTCTTTTATTTCAAAAGATATTGAAAATTCAAAAGGAATTTAAAAGATATTAAGCAGTTCTTTCAGAAGTTCAGATACCAAAATATCCTATTTTATTCTCTTACGCTGTTCTCATTCGTTCTGAAATATGCAGAATATTATTGTATGCTGCAGTGGTCAATTTCTTAGGTAGCTACATAATAGTAAAGCTCTTGTGTATAAATCAACCTGTCTTGAGCATGCCTCAGGAATACATCAGTGTTCTCTCAACTCTACTGCTATTCCCAGGCCCTCAAAGACAAGATCTGAACAGCAACGTGAACATCATTCAAGCATGCAAGAGAATGACTTTGCAAGATTTCCCTCAGAAAATAGATTTTGCAAGACATTACAAGTATTGTTTATTTGTTTGTTGGTTTTTCTCATTCCTAATCTAATTCTCTTAGTCTTAATGTGACCTGTTTAACAAAGAGGAATGTGTTGTTTTCTTAGATCAACGCTCTACATGATCTACGTGAACCATTCATTATCATATTCTGTACAAAATGTATGAGTCTAAACCTGCACAACTCCATTAACTTCTAACTGGGTAAACATTTGGGATTCAAAAGCTACATGACTTCATATAAAACAAAGCAGAAAAATATATAGAAGAATTCTGTTATACTGGGCTAATTAAATAATCATAAACTTCCCCAGAAAACTTAAGCATTTTTTTTCCTACTTAACAATTCAAATAAAAACAAGTCTTATTTCTTATGTCTATTTCTTTTGCTTGTGGATATTTTTTCATAAGCTCTTTCCAATGCTTTGCTTTTTGTTTATATGAGAGACAGAGGGACAGATAGAAACAACAAATATAAATTAAACACTCCTTTTTGGAAATAACTTGTTGTTACTGGGGTTATAGTGACAGCTAGCTACCTTTTAAATGAATATTTGTTTTTGTTCTCTCTAAAATTAATTCTGAACATATAGTTGGCTGGAGGCCCTTGGTACTAGGTGATGGCAGCATTGTAGGATATTGTAATAAGATATGTCAGTCTGAATAAGGAGGTGACCATTGGTTTTTCTGAATGCTTGGTGAACCTGCAGATGCACAGTTGTAGGTAATGACTGTAGGCTACTCCACCTTACAAACTGATTGGGCATCTTGAGATCTCTAATTTGATGTCCTTATCTTAGATGAACGAATCTTTTCCATACTTCCAGAATAAAGCTTAATTGTATATAGTTCCAGGAGACAAAGTTAATTTGAATTTTAGCATTATATGAGAAATAACACATGAAGAATATGTTTCTAGTTTTAAGAAACCACTTTTGTAAGATATTTCCATTCATAAGCCTTGTTGTACTATAAATGAAGTGCTATGCAGAAAAAAAAAATAATACTTTTTCTAAAATGCAGGTTTTTTGTAAAGGATTACACGTTTGGATATATGATGTGGAGAATGAACTGATACACTTCTATATAACATCTAAATCTCTGTTGAACCTGGATATTTAATTTTGCTTCTGTGAGGTCATCTTCAAATTTTATTTCCCATCCTTTTCACCACTATTACATGTTCTCTCTGACTTTTCACCTAATACCTATTTATAAGAGAAAAAAAATCAGAGGAAATAAATCTTTTAAAATTTGAATTACTAGCATATCAAAACATCCTCCTCAAAGGTGATTTACTGCTCATACAGAAATAAGCAATGATTTATTTTTCATGGAAAATAATTTTAAACATATTTTTTAAGTCATGTGCAGATTTTTTCACTGTCACTAATCGATTAGTCCCAACAGAAAAAGAAAAAAAAAAGCATAAAACAATTTTTTTATCACGATTCATAACTAATTACACTTAGTCATTTTAAGAAGCACATCATCTATATTTCAAAGCTGCTGTTTAGACTACCCAGTATAGCTTTGAACCTGCTTTACTTCATCTGCGTGTATCACATGTATGCGGTTTATATCACTGTAAAGAAAAACTATTATATAAGGTGTCTTTAAAGTGCTTCCTTTGAAATCTTGATACTTTATAAAAAAAAGTTATACAGAGTTAGTCATTGTGACAAACCAGATTTTGGAAAAATGCATTCAATAATTGTATGCTATATGGAGCTTAGCTCAATCAGTGTTTCTAAGCTCAATAATCTTTATGCATTGCTTTTAAATGTTCCTCATCTAGCACTTCATTATCAGACATTTCATGAGTCTCCTTAGATCTAAAAGGTCAATAAGACTGCAGTTGGAGGAAGGTTATAGATTAGATTAATTTTAGGTCATCTAAAATTTCCCAATGTTTTGTGAATTCTACCATCCGGTGTCTCATTTCTTCATGCAGTTTTAAAAGATCAGCTACTTTAATGTTACATGTATAACAAATGTGCCATTTAGCTTGCTCTAATTTTAGAGAGCTTGTCCATGTATTGTATACTTTTACACAAATATTTCTCTGATGAAGAACTTTGAACTTTTTTATCATTATTTGTTCCTTTTGCATTAGTGTAAGGCAGGAGTGTTCTTCTGAAGTGCACACATTTTCATCAGCACTTACAATGGTGTTTAGGAAAGCTGGACTTGATACAGGTAAACAGATTCTTTCTGAATGAAACCAGAGTATAAGATTGGTCAGGAGTGTGAAAAATCTTCCAGAATGTACCAACATACACATTTTAAGTTAACATAAGTTTTGAAAGCATCAGGGTGTGATGCCACATTAAGGAGAACCTCTTGTGCTTTGTAAAGATATTGCCTACACCTTCATATTTGCTGTTGACCTTATCCTCTCTAATGATTCCTGTTGCTCCCTCCTCATTTCTCCAGCCTCAACCCTCTCAGTCCTTCAAATGCCAGTCAGACACTGTCAGCTCAGCATATAAGCTTTTTTATGGGCAACAAATGTTAAGAGACCATAGTCCAATGAGGAAAAGAGTTTTCTCTCCTGCTGGTTCCTCTGAAAGAAAACAAACAAATAAACAAACAAGAACAAAACATGAGTACAGAGTCAGAAGCTATCTCTCTCTTCTCTATCATCTACCCTCTTTTGTTGCTGCACAAAAAGCAACATGTGCCTCAGGACACTATCCTAAATAAATATTGTAGAATTTACTCTATAGAGAAAGGATTGGAACCTGGGGTATTTTTACTGAGATTTATCCAGGATTTTGAATCAGTTCCAGGATAGTCTGAGAGCTAGGGTGGTCTTCATTAGCTAGATGCCAGAGAGAGGATCTGGAATGGAGTCAGAATCAGCAGATGTTTTATGATGCCTTCTAGAGTATCTGTTTTATGGCCCTGGTGTATTGAAATGCGGAGGTCGACTGCAAGAAGAGTCAGAGGATGAGAAGGAAGATGGATGGCCTTCTGATCCCAAGGAAGGATCTCTGTTCCCCTTTGTGACTGTCACAAATCACTGAGTCTTAAAGACCTTCAAAGAGGACATGTCACAGTAACAGTTTCCACATGATGAGAACTATTTCTCTTCAACATGCAATTGCAGACTTCATACCTGCTGCTCTATTTAAATCAAGTTTTTCAGTTTTTGTTATTGTTAGTTCCCAGTGAGCCATTGTAACCCACTGTTGGCAAAGTTTCATATTGTTGCCCTACCTGCTGCCCTCTTGCCTGTGGCTGTCTCTGTGCCAGTTCTAGACACACATACTCTTCCTTTTATATCAACTTAGAAGTTGTGAAATATATAAATTGATAAACTTACAAGTTTCAGAGAGTAAAATTTTGTTGATGTTTGAACAGTCTTTTTTAGCTTCAGTTGTGCTTTCTACTTAGGTACTTGGCCTCTGACTATAGATGCATCCTTTGCCCACATATGCATTTTCTGGGCTGAAGGGAGGGGGTGGGCTAAGTTAGTGAGACAGGGCCATGGAGAGTATCAAGAGAATGGGAGGTAGAGAGTTCGACTGAACAGGGTACTTTGATGAAAATTTAAGCATATGGGTTTTTTTTGTTTTTCTGGTAACAGTTTAGAAAGGGAGTGGAAGGCAAGTACGCCACGTCTCTTGTTTTACAAGAGCTGAGGAAGAAAGAGGAAATTCATTTGGCAAAAGGGTATTTTGCTGTCTTTTAGAGGCTAAGAGTAGCTTATACCTCCCTAGTCCTTGCTGAGTCCCATGCACTGAACAGTCACTGCCCACCACAGGCCTTTGGCCCCTTTTCTTCCTCTAGTGAAGAGCAACATGCCACCTCTCTGAATAGCATGAAACTACCTTTCGTGACCTATGTTTTTCCATAGTAACTCTGTCAGGTTGAGGGGAAATTTCAAGTGGATACTAAGATATCTACTTACAGACTAATAATCAGGAAAGGTAACAAGTCAGGGTAAACATTGGTTGGTAAGCCAAGAGAAAGAGAAGGGAGTTTTAGGGAGAAAACACAGACATATACTGACATTCTCTTACCTTTTTATTTGTTTTATTATATGACATTTGCCACAGTGCTAAAGGCATTAATGGGCAACCAGATTTCCCTTGTCCCATTTAATCTCCTTATGGACACTCAGAGCACTTCTTACAAAGAAAGCAAAAATGAGTGTAATTTAACATGTCCTGATTGATTGAGGATTATGTGGAATATACATCTGAGCTTCCAGCTCTTGAAGAAAGTGATTCTTGCTGTTCAGGTCTGGATAGAGAGGCTCACCGTGTCCTCACAGAGGCTACACATGGCAGATTTGGCAATCATAATTAAGGAGGTATCAAGGATGCTGGTGTCTGCTCTGCTTTGGGAAGCCCACCATTTTGCATTCAGTGAAACCAAAATCCCATACCAAAAACTCATACCTAGATACCCATGCTTCCCATAACTAGATGGTCTCATCAGTCTTTCTTATGTGTGCTAACATGTGTGAGGAAGAAGGTATGCTTAGAAGAGATAAACTGATATTTTTAGAAATGTTTAGAAATTTAGATTTTTTTTCACTGAATTTCCTTATGACTTAGCAGAGTAAGAGAAAGAATGAAGGAGAAAATGCATATATAATCTTTCTTTCAGATCGTTTCCAAAAATAGGCTTTGAAAGAAATATGAAGGGCAATTGACCTATACTTGGCAGTAGTTCAGGATCTTCATCCTACTCTGGCATGAAGAAAGTTCAGCATTTATTAGAGAAAGAGACAAGTGGTGTGTGTTGGTGATATCAGCAGTAATGTAATGAAAGATAAAAGTGAACAAGCTGGTTGCGAAGCCTAAAAAGTGGCTTTCAGTATGTGCAAGAAAATGAAAGCAGTTGTTGAACTGAGTGCTAATATCTAGCTCTACTATTATGCAGATGCTTTATAAATAAATGAGGAAAGAAGTAAAAAGAATGTGTATCTAGAGGAGGACATTTGTGCTGCTTCTGTTCCTCTAATTTCCTTGGTTCTAATTCCTTCAAAAAGCTCTCTGCTTTTCATTTATACTGTGGCCAGCTCCCTTTCTGCAGTCCAATGGATTATAGCCTTTACAACACAGAAGACTGCATTGGTAACTGCCCAGGAACCAGAGGGCTGCAACTAGTTTACATACCATTTTACATGAAATTACTTGCAATTTGTATCAGCTGAGCTTCTTCCTTGCTTTGCCCTGAGAATAAATGAGATTTGTTTAAATTAGCAGGCAATAACTTTATCCTTAAAAGACCATGTTCTCATTATTTTGAACAACCATTTTATTTGTATTGTCTTAATTTTGATTTTTATTTTGTTTTTATCTTCTGATGCTGGTAGTAGTAAATCATTAATAAAATAGTAGTAAATCATAATGAAATGGTTATGGTTGATGACATTTTTTTTTCTAGTATATTTTCTTGGGTTTTTTTTTTTTTTTTTGGTATGTATTTCAGCCATTTCTACAGATACCTCTTAAGACTAGAGACAGTACTAAGACTTTTATTAAAATATATTTGGTTTTAAATCAGATAATGAAAGGCACAGGAATGAAGGAATTGTGGAAATATTTTTTTATTAGTTTATTACCTAATGCACATGAAAATATTTGAAATACAATCAATCAGACCTATTGTTCTATCATGAAATAACTACTTGATTCTAGATATTTTCTTGAAACAGAGTTAAATGAGAGCCTTGAATAAGTTCCAAATTATCTTTGAGTCTGGCATTTCCCAATATAAAGTGTTAAGGTCTTTGCGATCCTGCTATTATATTCTTTAATTTCTATAATAAAATCAAGTAAACAAAGCTTGTCCTGAAATGCATTGGCAAGCACATAACTTTTCATGATGGAATTTTGCTCTTTGCTTGTGTGTGAAAAGTGTTGTGGTGTTCTGAACAAGAATAGGAAGTACATGGTTATTCTTTACATATTTACATGCATATACTTGTATATATTTTTCCCTCCAGTGATTTCTTTAGGCCTGCTTAGCCTAGAGAAGATAAGATTGAGAAGGGATCTGATCAATATGTACCAATACCTGAGTGTAAAGAGGATGGACCCAAACTCTTCCTGGTGGTGCCAGTGACAAGACGAGGGGTAACGGGTACCAATTAAAACAGAGGATGTTCCATCTCCATATGAGCAAGAACTTCTTTCCTGTGAGGGTGACCAAGCCCTGGAACAAACTGCCCTTGAGAGGTCGTGGAGTTCTCTGGAGATCTTCCAAACCCGCCTGGGTGTGACTCTGTGCCACGTGCTCTGGGTGCCCCTGCCGGAGCAGGAGAGTTTAGACTAGATGATCTCTAGAAGTTCCTTGCCACCTCAACCATTCTGTGATTCTGTGATTCTGTAATTCTTCATATTTCTTACTCTCTTTTTCCTTTTTTCCCTTCTCTTGTTCTTCTGAAAATAGAACCTCTGTTTTTAGTTTTTTATGCCCATATGCATGTTTATTGGCATTTTTGCTTTAATAATCTTGAGCCATTCTTGATCATTAACAAGAAGTTAACAAGAATAGTCATAAACAGAGCAGTTTGGGCAATGTAGTTTTATATTGCAGCTGTTCTTTTTTCATATACTTTAAAGAATCAGCTATGGAAAAGCAGAAAATATACTTCTCTGTTTTCTGAAACCCTAACCATTGCACATATTGTGAATCTGTCCCGACACCTACTCTCTCTCTCTCTCCGTGGGACAATGGGAGAAATCATATTTCATTAGTAGATTTTTCTAAGTAATGTGATGGAAGACTTTGAAAATAAAAAAATAAATACACAAAAATCAGAGCCTTCTGGGAATTTCACCAATTTATTTTTGTTGGAAGAAAATCAAGATAGATATCTTTTTACATATTAACAAAATTTAGAAATCTTCAATGACATGGCAGAAAAAGAAATTTGCAGTTTTAACATCGGCAAGTAACTAGACTTTCCTTTCTCTTCCTCTCCCTGAGAAATCTTCATACAAACCAGGAAGCCTTTTGAAGATGTGTAACAGGTGGAAAAGCACGTTCCAGATATGGTACAGATCTTTTCCTTTACAGTAGTAAGTAGTTAGCCATGTCACTTTGCTTTTCACTAGCCTACTGTAGATTTTCTTTTCTATTAGATTGGATCTAGTCTATTCAGTGAAACTAACATGAATAATTTAAATACATTACAATTAATCTCCCTTAAATTAAGGTCATGTAGTAAAGGATGCTTGGAAAGGGAGATTTGGCTGTTCTCAGGACATGATAATAAAACTTCCATCTCTTAAGTTCACTTGGAATGCTATACCTTTTGAGTGATTGATTACATACTTACATATGAGAAGTTTGCAAATAAGAAAATCCCTGTAACTTCAGGTTATGGTATTATTATTGGAAGGTTATTAAAATAATGCTGCAAAGGCTGCTATTTTTTTAATGAGGTCATTTTTTTCCTCTAAAAGAACTGTTAGACTAAAAGAGATTCTGTAATTGGGTAGTCTGTATTTATCTTTTTTCACAGTAAAAATGAAGACAAAAAGGCTTTAACTTTTGGCAATTTTCATTAAATTGTAAGGGGTCCAAATTTTACATGCACAAAAATGCTACCTGAGCAAAGAAATGTATTAAAAATATTTTTGTGAGCTACTAGTTTAGCCACAAACACTCTTTATTAGTTTTATAATGAATTCTTACCCAATTCCAAATGACAGAACTTCTTTTTCTGAGAAGAATAAGGGGAATACCTATAAGTAGGGAGAATAATTTTAAACTTTTATCTTTTCATGCTCATTAGTCAAAATCTCTTATTGCCAAGGAGCTCAAAACTACATACGGTTCTCCAGATGGTGTTTTACAAGTGAAGGGAATAATCACATTCCTTTTCCTCATACTAACTCAGTGCTCACAGTGGCTAGGTGTCATTGTCACAAGAGCTTGTTGCTGAATCATTTTTGACTTTCTGGCCACCAGGACACCCAGGTTATTCTCTGCAAAGCCGTTTTCTATCCAGCTGACTCCAGCCTCTACTCCTGCATGGAGTCTTTCCATACCTGAGGGAAGACTCTGCATTTACGTTTACTGACTTCTTGCGGTTTATTTCAGCCCTTTTTTTTCATCCATTTCTACCCCACTGGTTATCATCTTGCTTCGTGCTGAGGGTGCACTTGTTGCCTTCCATGCTGTCATCTAGCTTTTAACAAAGATGTCTGTCAGTATCAGCCCCAGTATGGGCAATATCAGCCCATAGGGAATGCCACTAGCAACTGACTGAAAAAGCACAAGTCTTGACTCTGTCTAACCAGTGCCCTGACCAGTTTTTCACCCAATATAGCTGCAGGAACAACATGGGAGACCATGCTGAAAACCTAGATAAAATCAATGAAAATTATGCCCAGTATTGTTCCCTAAGCAAGCGAGTCACCTCATCATCTAGAATGACCAAGTTTTTTGAGAACATATGCGAAAATTATCACAGAATCACAGAATGGTTAAGATTGGAAGGGACCTCTAGAGATCATCTAGTCCAATTCCCCTGCTCCAGCAGTGACACCCAGAGCACATGGCACAGGGTGGCATCCAGGCAGGTTTTGAAGATCTCCAGAGAAGAGAGATCCTCTGGAGATCCACAGAGATCCACAACCTCTCTGGGTAGCCTGTTCCAGGGCTCTGTCACCTTCACAGGAGAGAAGTTCTTCCTCATATTGAGGTGGAACTTCTGTGTTTCAAATTACACCCGTTATCCCTCATCCTGTCACCAGCCACCATGGAGAAGAGCCTGGCCCCATCCTCTCTAGAATCACCCCTCAGGTACTTGAACATGTTGATCAAGTCCCCTCTCAGCCTTCTCTTCTCCAGACTAAACAGGCCCACCTCGCTTAGTCTTTCCTCATATAACAAATCATCTTCGTGGCTTTACAATGGACCCTCTCTAGAAGCTCAATGTCCTTCTTGTAATGGGGAGCCCAGAACTGCACCCAATACTCCAGGTGCAGCCTCACCAGAGTTGAGCAGAGGGGCAGGATCCCCTCCCTCGACCTGCTGGCACCGCTCCTCCTGATACTGCCAGAATCGCGTTGGCCTTCTTGGCCATGAGGGCACATTGCTGACTCATGTTTTCCCGGGCTTCCCGTATCCCGCTCTGCGGAGCTGCTGTCCAGCAGGTCAACCCCTAATCTATCCTGGTGCCTGCGCTTATTCCTCCCCAGGTGCAGGACCCTGCACTTGTCTTTGTTGAACCCCATAAGCTTCCTCTCTGCCCAACTCTCCATCATGTGCCAAGATAATGCTTTTGGAAGGATTTGATCCATAATCTTACTGGAAATTGAGGTTAACTGACTATCATGGTTCCCTTCATGATGAGCGTGGCATTTAACTTTTTTTCCTGTTGCTATAACCTTTCAAAGGTGACAGAGAGGAGTATCATTACTGTCCACTTTCTTGCCAATTTTTCATCACTCAGGAGAGCAACCATGCAGCTGAAAGGACTAATGTATATCTAATCTGTTTAAGTGTACCCTGATTTCGTATTCCTCTGCTGTTAATGACTATTCGTTCCCCAGACTTTGACAAAGGGCAACATAGGGGACTACTTCCAACATTAGAAGCAAAATGAAAAAAATATATATTTTATATGTGGAATATATTGCTTGCTGTATATTATTTATAAAATTAATTTTATAAACAGTTTTATAATAATTTTAAAATTTTAAAATTATTTTATAAATAGTTAATCAGATTGTCTGTATTTTTGCTTAGACTTGTAGCAAATTGCTCAGCTTAATCTTTAGCTCAACTTTTCATTTATATTTCCCTAAAAGTTTGAAAATACAAGGCTCATTACAATACTCATACAGTAACATTTTTCATTATTTTAAGGTCCAGATGGATTACAGGTTAATAATTCCCAATTTTGCTGTAGGAGATCATGAACCTCAGGGGTTCTGCTAGGAAAATATTGCAGTTTTTCTACTCCTTGTTATTATCCTACCTGGAACATTCAATTAAAAAGCTGCTGCTTATGAATACAAGTATTATTATAAATAGTTTTTGTCTATAATTCAGTACACTAGAGTTGAGTTTCTTGATCAAAAAATCCCCCATGTTTTGAAGCCAATTTTCTGTACTGTAAAGAATACTGGCAGGGGTATTTTTTATGTTGTCTTAAGAGCTCTGGGCAAATGATTTCATTTCTCTATCATCAGAATTCTTTTTTTTTTTAATTGTAAATTGCAGATAATGGAAGTATCTACTTTTTAATTGCATATTAAATAACAGGCATTTAAACTATAAATTTATTTTTGTGTTAACCTGAGCTCAAAATAAGTTTCACATAAGTGTTAATTACACTGTTTTGTCTAAGAAATAATGCTACCTTGCAGCAAGATGATGCCTATTAAGAGAAATTGGTTGCTGCTGGAAATTTTAGTTTTCATTAACAATACATAAAAAGTCAATTTATGTATACATATATTTAATGTTATAAATAGAAATCTTTGCTTGGCAGCAATGCTTCTTACCAGTTAAAACTGTAGAATTTGGAGCTAAATAAAACAATAGCAATAGTTATTTATTCTCAAAAGGTCCCAGAAAGGATGGTTGGAGTTAGCATCCTCATCTCCTGGGGAAACTGAGACAGATGGCTGCCTTCTTAATAACTTTTTTATAGTGTAGGAAGATGATGATAGAAATTTAAATGAGTCATTTTCATTTCTACTTACTGCCACTGTAGTGAGAAGACACCTTTCTGGAAATGCACCAGAGTTCATGAAGTACAAAGAGTAAAAATAAAAGTATTGATTGAAAATTGATAGTTATTGATGTTCAGTGCTTTGCTTATTAGTGACTTGAGAACTTCAAGTTCATTACCTAGAACTTTATGTACATGAAAGTCTTTCAGCTCACTTACTTAGGAAAAGCAAGTGACATATTTCCACACTATGTCAGGATGAAGAAAAGTTTTTTTTTTTTGGAAAACAGGAAAAAAAGAAGGAGCTTTCAGCACCCACTATGAAGATACTAAAATAAAATGTCATGAGACAATTGATGGATGTGTTTCTAATGGTACAATCCTTAGCTCTAATTCATAAATATTAGAATATAAATATATTCTATATAAATATAGAAATTATGTAACAAATTATGATTAACTTTAAACAGAAAGCAAAATACAGCTCATCACAGCACGTCCAAAGACTTAGAGCTTTATAAGACATTAATGAACCTTCTGATCGGGTCGTCAACTTTCTTTGCCTTTTTCTAGCTTTGTCAAATCCCAGCACTTACTTTCACTATCAGGATTTCTTTTCCGAATGTATTTTTATCCACTGTATGGAATTGGTCACTAAAAAATTGATGTAATCCTTCCTCTTCATTTAATTATTTCCTATATTTATTTTGTTCTTGTCTCCCTTCCCACTGCCTCCTCATTTGTGACTTTCTTTTTAATATTTGAATTTGTGGCAAGTAATTCATTGCCCTTCACTGAATGGTGAATTCCGTGAGAATGATTTGTAGTCATAATTTGTATTTTTCTTTGTAACAGGATTACTAAAAATGTCTTGAGTCAAAAAAGGCAAAACTTTATTTTTTTTTTTTAACTCACTATCTCCCTCCTTTTTCTCCCTGAGTACATAGTAATCACTTTTGTGTCTTCTGCTGTCAGGATACTTTTTTATTTGACAACATTTGCGTAACAGTAGCCCTAGAAGTAGAACACGCAAAGTGATATATTTTAAGAATGCCTTTTAAGGAAAACATGCACTTGCAAATACTGCATGCATTGATAAATACAATACTGGAGGGGAAATGTTGAAATCCACACGTATAATACTGAAATAGATACATATGTGATTAGGAATCTTTTTACTGAGTCTAAACTTAAAGGTATGATTGTTTGAAAGAATGGTCTGTAGAATTTTTGAAATATATCTGATCTGTTCTTGCTTTGCAAGGGAGACATAAGCATAACATTTTCTATAGAATACATTTCTGTGTTTAAAAAGTCTCCTTAGTTACAGTCAATGGAAGTGTTTGATCTTCTTTGTTATCTGGCTTGCAGTGGGCAGTAGAAAGCACATTACTGTTTCATGAGGTCATCTTTTGAACAAAGTACTGTCATATGCACTTTCTATAAAAAAAATATTGAATAAGCTTTATCCTCTGAAAAGAATTCATATGAAAACTTCATTTCAAGATAGTACATAAATTTATTTATATTCTCCTTTATCTAGACTGGTACGTGATATTTACATATTATAGGGTATTTTAGTTTTCTGTTAATTTCTATTACCGAATGAAACCTGAAACACCACTTCTGTGAGGTAGCATGGAGAAGGTAGAAAAACATACTTTTCAATTACTTCAACTAGCAAGTAGTTTGAAACAGATGTTCATGTAGTGTGAATCATAGTGGTTCCATTGGTTTCTGCAGAACTTTACTGCATTATGTCAACTGATATGAGCCAGTGATATGTTATTTTATTGCTGCTGTCATACATCACATTACATTAGAATGCTAAATGTCTTTAGGGTAACTAAAGTGCTCTAAGTAAAAATAGCTACCTTTTCATATAAATTTCTGTCATAAATAAATAAATGCCTCTCATGCCTATTGCTACCTGTCTCTGCCTCTTTTACCTCTTTCCTAGAGATCCACTTCTCTGAGGTGATTTCTGATTTTTTTTTTTTCTGTTTCTGACCTTTACCTTATTGATGTCTTCTATTACTTCATATATTCTACTGGTAACATTTTGATTCTTCTTCTAGTCTTCACATGTTTTGAACTTGTGTTACATCAAAAGCTGTCTTTCTCTTGATGGCTCACTGATTCCTGCTCTCACTCTATCTTTCTCCATTTTCATTAAAACACATATGATTATGTTCTGGCATGTCTTTTTTTTTTCTTAATATTTGCATTGAAAGAAAACTTGTGATTAACTTGTATTATTATCTCGTATTATCTATTTTCACTAATGAAATCTGAGATCACACCACCATTTTATCCTATTGAATTCCAGATGGTTTATTGATTCTTGATGCACTAAATTTCTAAAAGAGTAATAGAATAGTTACTGTGGAAGGCCAAGCCCAAACCTAACATGCCTTGCCAGGTCCATCCCTGCCTAAACACTGAGGACCTTGTTCTGCTCTCGGTACCTTTGAGAAACCGTCCTTAGAAGGATTTTTCTTGTCTAAAACTAAACTTAACTTGAGATATAATATCTCTTCCCAGTTATTCAAGAGGAGAGAGGTTTTTTTCCCTACAACATATAATTTGAAATCATATCAGCAAGAAATCTCTTGAAACCGGACATATCTGCCCTCATTTACAACTTATCCTTTAGTCTCTTCTGCCATAGCCTTTCTAGCAATGATATTGAGCTTCTACCAACCCCAACAGTCCTTGTTCTGAACTGTGGTCCTTGACCCTTTATTAGACACAGAAGATTTGTTTTAAACCTGTCAACTGGATGTTCTTGCTATGGCAGCTCTGCTTGGAAGGAGGAAGCAGAAATTTCAACACGTTATTTCAGGAATATAAAAGGCACGACACGGAATAAGGCACAGGGAGTTTCCTAAAAATTGCTTGACCTACGTGGCAGAGATACTCAGGACATTGAGCTAGACCAGGATGCTTCCTGCTTTTTAAGAGCTATTGCAGCAACACCATTTATGTCTAGAGTTTTCTGTCTATTGTGCTTTGTTATGATGATGATGATGAGGATGATGATGAGGATTAGTCAGAGTATTTTCTTTTCTGGCTCCTTATGGGAAAATAAAAATGTAAATATTTCCTCTGTGGTTTCTTAATTGGACACAGTCACCCTTAAACCCACTTCAAAAGAGTTCTCTCTTCCCTTCTGATTTCTCTAGGTATAGATCCAGTACCTATTCAGTGGCTCAAGTACCATATTTGTTCCACAAAAAGTTTTCATAAGTGAATGAAAAGGTCCTTGACAAAGACCCAAAATAAAACTTTATATTGTAACCTGCACATTGGCTTTTATTTTTGTCAATATTCTTGTGTTTCATATATATATATATATTTTTTTTGCTTTGAATGTTTTGGATCTTATGTCCCCATCAGGATTCCAAAATGCTGTGATTTCCACTAAAAATATTTCTTTTAAATTTATAACTGTTCCTCCCTCATTTATGCAAACTGCATGAAACCCCTTTAGAAACAGAATTATGGATTTGACTTCATGTAAACTGGATAACAGGAACAAAAGTCATTTTTTTTTCAAGGCTGTTGACATACAGATTCTTCATATTCATGTCTGATTTTCTTTTTTTTTTTTTTTTTTTTTTGAGTTTCTTCCTGAGGAAGAACCATTCTATTTCTTGTTTCTGGACATCTTCCTCTAATTTTCTCTGTCTCAAACAGTCATTCATCCTTGGGCAACAAATAATGTCCCAGACTGAGCAGGCTGGAGCCTCAGCAGTTCCAATTCTTCCTCCTGCTAAGTCTACAGCTGTAGCCTCACATCCATCTGTTCCTCTACAAGGTCACTCTTTTACCTTAATACTCTGACTTTCCTGAAGTGATTGTGCTCATGTTATTTAATATATATTTATTCCCTGTGTACATTTTGTTTGTTTGTTTGTTTTTGTTTTCTTCTATATTTCATGCTACATATCATTCACATAATATCAGCAAATATTTGTCCCTTTCTGGGGACATGTTCTCTTTCCAGTACTAATTCAACCTTTGTGTGCAGCTGCTAGCAAGTATCACACATTTCATATTTTTTATCCTGCTTTTTTTTTTTTTTTTACTGCATTTAAAATATCAGAGATATTTAATAGGAAGCAACAGCTCTATATGAACTACTCCATCTTGCCTGCAATGTGTTCATGTACACACATCTGCTGATATTTTCCTACTGCTGTTTAAAAGGTTGATTTGAAATGAGGGCTGTTTATGTTTTAGTTCACTGGCAAACCCACCTAAGATTGTTCAGTTACCTACTTACACTTTGTGCTCCTCAGTATAAGGAAGGAATATTTCTATTTTTACACAACTAAGAAACAAAAGTATCAGAGAGGCTTGGGGATTACTTTTGAAATCTGTTACAATAGTTATAAGTGTTAAGTTTGGTATCCAATTGCACTGGTCAGATTCATCGCAGTTAACTACCGCAGGCCCATCTTCAAGAATGAAACATTCAGGAGGAGAAGGATGTACTTCAAATGATGCCAGCATGCACCTCGTAAGAAGAAATGTCTTGAGTGACCCAGTGTTTCAGATTCCTTACAAGGAGGTGGAAAGAAATGACACAAAGAGAAAGAAACCTCTGGATTCTGGCTGACATGTCTCATCCATTTCTTTATCTTTTTAGAAAATTGCAGCCTAATACTTAATTCAATTACTTCAGAGGAAGTTCTATTTTTTCACCTGTGTCTGAATAATTTTCCTTAGGTTATCTAGATTTCCTTAGATTTCACTAGATTATGCGATTTCCCCTGGATCCAAAAATGTAAACAAGGTCTGTCTTAGGGTAGGGCTGTCTGCCAAGACCTTTGTTACTGAAGAGTAACACTCCCAGTTTTTATAGAAGATGAATTAGTATTCCTCTGTATCGTTTGTTTCTATGTATATCCACGTTATTAATTATATTAACAGAGCTCTGGGAACAAATCTTGTTAATTAACTTCCATTCCCTCTGCTAACTGTTTGCAAGTACAAAGCCTGTACTACTGATATTAAAACTTGATTGTCTTTTTGCTTGGGTCTGTGCTTGTTTTAACTTTTCTGAGTAACTGTTTTGGATTTTAGATAGAGTAAAAGTGAAAATTTTATCTGCATTGATATATATTTTTTTGCACATTTTAAAATTCTGCAGTAGGTAGATACTTTGCTTTATACTCCAATATATCCTATAAAAAATCAGTTGAAAATATTTTTTAAATGAAAGGGAATATTGCATTCTCTATATGATTCAGCAGTGGCTTTTTAACAACTTTTGAAACTAAAAATCAGTCTAAAATAATTTATTTTCTACAAAGTACTTGCAAGATGGCTATGTCCTCATCATTAAATAAGGAAGATCAAAAAGATCAAGTGGATCTGGATAACACAAAACAGTTGTACTGATATCATCACTATAAACATTTAGAGTTGTTTTACCTCATTCTAATTATGACCTGAGCCACTGAATTGAGTAAGAGCTACTCTGAGAACATCTTCTTTGATCAGCTTCACAAATTAAAAATAAAAATAAATAAAATTCAGTTTTCATGTCTATGCCTCTGAACCAAAGTGCAATAGATGTCATGACCACTTCAAAATTATGCTCTTAATCTTAATTTAAACACTAATGTAGATTTAAAAGTATACCAGGAAATAAATATATTTATATAGCTCCCTTGTACATCTTTCCTGCAGATTATTTGGGAAGGAAGGCAGAGTACAGAAATAAGAATAAACTTTTCAAGAAGTTTTAGTATATTGAAAGATCCTACTTCAATGAGTCCATCACAAATACAACACAGAAAACCAAACCAAAACAAAACAAAACAAAAACCCTCAAAATTCACACGGTCCTCATAAACCTAGGGGAAAGCAAGAGTGGGAAAGAAAAGATGAAAGATAATAGAAGAAAGTAGACAGGCTCAGAAATCTATAGAATGCAGAGAGCACTGCACTTCTGCTGTAGGTCTGAGAACCATTTAATCCCTGCTGTGATTCTTGTCAAAAATAATTCAGCTGGTTTTATATCATCTTTATTTTGTAATCACTTTTAGATTAAGGAAGAAATTCTCCCTGTATCTTATGAAAGCTCTCAGTAGAACTGCAGGAAGGCAGTGTCACTGCCCTACCAATAAAGCAAGTGATCCACATATAAAGGGATCAACATGCTTTGAATTACAGATCTGGTTTTCCAGATAGGAAAAATATTTCAGAACTTATAAAATCAGGCATTAGCCAACTTAAAATTTGTAAGGCTGAATATGCTTCTTTAAATTCTAATGCTTGTCTTATTTTCTATTTATTTTGAGAGACTGATTCAAAAATATATCGCAAGTGCTTTTAATTTAAATAAAAAATGATGTGTGTTTTCTATTACAAAGTAGATGAAACGTTTGTTGTTGCTGCTGCAACTGCTACTTTATATATATATATAATACATATTATATATAGTTTCAGTTTTTTATTATTATTATATTTTATTATATATATATATATAATTTCAATGAGAGACAAATGTACCACTGCCACATTTAAATCTCAGGCATTGTGATCATTTGTAATTACGTATTTCAAAGATGGAGTACCTTTGTTTCTGTCACTATTTTCATTGTGCATTAGAAAGTTCAATTATACCCTGTATGCATTAACAGGGATTTTTTTTCATTAAACATCCGTAGAGTGAATTTTAAAAGTTTTAGTCGTACATACATATAATCATACATACAAATTTCACAGCTTTCCTTGATAGTTCTTCTTTTAAATTTCAGAGCATTTTCTGCAAATATTTTTATTCCTAATAGGTACATCATTTTAATCTGTTTTCGTGGGCTGCAAATTTGTTCTGATTCTAGGTACTTTTCTAAACATTTAAAGAATATTAGTGATTGATAGAAAATTGCTCTCCTTGTGTAAAACTAAATTCCCTCGTTTGGTCTAGTTTGTAAAACTGCATGGCATTCATTTCAAGAAGTGATGTGCAGCTTACAATTTAGGCTACTGAGAATCAGTGCTGGTGAAGGTTAAATAACTTTGATCATACGTTTATTTAATAATTGAGTTACAACGCTGAGTATTTTGGATTTCATTGCTCTTTATAAAAATCTTACAGCAAAACCTTTGCTGTATTTTAATTATACGTTGGTCTATGAGTCAGCTACAATCCATTAGAACCTTTATTTCCACACATTATTTCATCTTACATGTGCAAATTTAATGGTCCCAACTGACATTCTCTGTACCATAATACAATACAAAATAGATTCAACTGTCTTAAAATAATGAAAATTAACAATTCCTGCTGCTTCAGGAGCCTTGTGAATATTCTCTAATTAGCAGAGTTCCTTACAAAATAAACAAGCAAGAATGAAACAAAGACATTAGAAAGATTCTGAAAACTTTTTATTACAGAAATAATTTTTGGTATAGATCAGTCTGGATAGGGCAATTCCTCACTTATTGGTCTTGCTCGTCAAAAATTTACAGAACTTTAACTAGATTATTTGTAGGGGAGGTATCACTACAGATAATGGCAAATCCGTCTGTCAGCATTGTTCCTTAAATACTGGATGAAATCCTGATATATAGGTAAAAAATGATAGTATTGCATTTGTTACCTTATGAGTAAAAATGCTTAATATTATATTGCATATACAAGACACATAAGATCATTTGTACTCTATTTTCAACTGTAATGTCTCTGAAACCCTTAATGAAAGTGAACATAAAGTAAACATTTAGATGAAAACTTTTTAGAGAATAATTAAAACATGTTAGATGAAACATATCATGTATCATCAGAAAATCTGAGTTTAAAAGAAAGCTTGGAGGAGGGGTCGCTAAATAAACCCTGAAAAAAATGAAATTCATATTCTTTCATGAAAATCATCTGGTAGCCCTAATAGTATGTGTTTTGAAGAATTTCACGTTATGCAAGAACCAAATTTTATGATGCCAATTTGATATAATATGCAGGTCTGCATTGCTTTATTGATTGCTTATATAAGCAATAAATAAATATATAGACATAATATAATGTATATAATTTACACATCAATTTATAAATAATATATAAAATATTTCCTAATGATTCAAAATCAATTGTTTTCTTTTAAGAATAACAAACATTTTTATTTCTTTCTTCTTTCTGTTTCTATTTTGGAAACGGTTGTCTACATATGTTCTTGTGTAAAATTATTTGTCTTTGAGGCCCCATTAATTCAATACTTTTCTTCCTTTCTCTATTTCTCTGAGGACTGACTGTTCAGAAGCAGTGTTTGATGTGCTATGTTCCGTGTGCCTTTCTGTATTTATACTGACTCTGCTCTTTCCAGGAGAATACAATAGCAGAAACTATTGTTTTGCAGAACATAGCTGGATTACAATTACAAATGCAGCCATACTGTAGGAAACCAAAATGTGGCCTGCATCTTCTGAAAGTCGTAGTCCCTCAGATTTTGTGCTATAGCTTGTGAAACTTATCGGGGCCAAAAAACATGCCTTATATAAAAAGCAAAGAATTTAGTCCATTTCAATTATTGCCAAAAAAGAAAGTACCAAACACTATTACAGAAAAATCCTCGGTAGTATTAGGTTTGAAACTGTTGCACATACTCTTCCTACCTACCAGTCTGCCCCATTCTGTGGTGTCGTGCTCACATCTTCACTGTCCTTCTGCCTCCTGAGGCCAAGTATTACCTGGGAATCTCTGCAAAGCATTTGAGCCGCCTTCTGAAAAAGGAGTAGAAGGATTTGTGTGTGACTGTTCCATAGTTGTCTACCCTGGGAGATAGGGATGATAATGACCCTCAGAATATCTTCACATTACATAAGTTCATCTGGAGAATTCACTTGCTTCTGTGGGTTGCACCCGAGAATAGCTAAAACAATAATAATCGGGGTAGCTCACAATTTTCCTTCATAAAGGCTTTGTGGTGACTTTTATTAAGAACAAATAAAGACTTTTATCAGACTTAGGTTTTCATTTTGAAGATAGGACCAGTCTTTACAAAAATGTAATCTGGAGAGGACTGGTGAGGTTTTATTATTCTGTAAAATAAGGAAATATTAGATCTACTTCTGATTCAAAATTACTTTTTATATGTCCTCTTGTCTTTTCTTCAGAAATTCGGGAAGCTTTTCTGCTTCTTGTCATTCGCTCTTATTTTGACTCATTTGAATATTTTGAATATTCGTTCAAAAAATTCAGAGGATTTTTTTTTTAATTTTCCTACTTTTTTCCACTTTTTATTGTTAAATTAGGTGCTAAAGCAGAACAAGACAAAATAAAAAGAAACCTCAGTATATTAATAATCCACCCACTGCCTTAAATAATACTATTTAAGTATATTTAAGTATCTGATTAAATAATTACAACTTTATTTCCTCTAAGATATGTAGTTGGGGAAAAAAATATATACACATTTATATCCACAGCCTATTATGACATAGAGAAGAATAAAGCAAAATCCATAGCCAGATAATTTATTTGCTCTAAGATAGTGTATCCTTCTGTTTTCTATTTAGGTTGTAAATTTCAACAGGAAAGTTTCTTCATCATAAATCTTTACAATCCTATAGTCTAATTCAGCCAGGAAGGTCTAGAATATCTCCCATAAGACTAATAAGTATTTGACTTATTTTCAAAAAGTTATTAAAAGTTTTGTGTTCGATTTGTCTCTCAACATTTCTCTAACACAAGTCAGAATGAAAAGCTACAATATTTTATGTTTTTCTTCCCTCTTCTTAATCCCTGAATGGTGTAAATTCCTAAATAATGCACTTTACAAGACAGAGAGAGGACATACTGGAATATCCACTTCAATATTCAGTATTAAGGAAGATAGGATTATCCTTGGAAGTCAGAAGGGTCTCCTGAGCATGGGAACAGAGTCTTCTGAAGTACCTTCATTGTCTTGATAGAATATATCCAAGAATATAGAATATTTTCTGAACAATTCTTATCTAGTTAACAATAGGTCTTCTGACACGAGCTAATGTGACCAACCGCTGTAGCTGTATGCATCCTCTGAAGATGGACAACTTTTGTCTTTCAAGTGACTTGGAAATCAATTTAAATCTCCCTTGACGAACGTGTGTATATCTATAACTTGGATACTTAATTATTTCTAACCAAGAGGGAAATGCCTCTATCTGTCTGTTCTATTCTGTTTACCAAAGAAACAGATCTAATTATTTCAGTCTGCCCTACAGTGAAGTGGTACGTGTGAGAGGCTGGCAAGGGCTTCATGAAGGAATACCTCATGAAAAAAACATGCAAGAAGGAAGGAAATAATGATTTAATGTACAGCATTAAGTAAGAAGAATGTGCTCTCCTTCCCACATTTATTCTGTACGTTTTCCTCAATAAGTAATGTCTGTGGTTTTCATCATTTCCTATCTCAGAAGTGCCCACAAAATCTTGCTGAAAATGCTGGCACATTGCCTCTGTATGTATTGGATCTGTCTTTTATTAGCATGACTTTAGTTCACTCACTGTCTTTTGGAAAAAAATGATGTCACTCATGTTGCAATACTGTGATAGAGGCAAGATCAGATAAAATGTCTATTTCTATAGCATATGTGAGAAAATACAAAATATTCTGTGGCTTTCATTAACTTTCCATGACATTAATATATTTTTGTCATTTTAAACACTATTATAAAAAAGATGCTCTATATTTAGGATTTAGAATAAAAGCTTACAGTATGACAAGGTAGGCTCAGGTCTTCCTGCTGGTTCCCGTCTTTCCATCTTTTTGCCACAACAGTATGCTGTTTCTTTATTAGACTAACTATTTTAATATAAAAATACTCTGAGTTCAGGTATTTCAAATTTTCACTGTCTACACATCTGCCAGGGATTTACTTAATGCTTTGATTCCGTATAGTTCTCTGTTGCATTTCAGCTGGCTTACTACAGAATTCTGAAGTTGTGATTTCTGACTGTCATCTCGATACTAAAATTTTGTATAAAAATAGTCATGCCTCTCAAACTCTTTTTCTTTTTATATTAGTTCTAGCTTTTCTTTCCTGTGCTCTACTGGATTTTTGCTGTTTTATGACCCCCCTAGAGACAACATCCAACAAATATGATACGGTATTCTTATGACATTTGCACCCTCCATTAAAGCAAATTACAAACAAAGCTGGCATGGTGAATACCATTCTAATGGCAAAGATATAACATTTCTGTCTCTGTTTCTAGTTTCTTAAACTATGACAATGGAAAGAAAGATAGTTTGAGAGTAAAGGGTCCCTCGGAAGGAAACAATTCCTACCCCATTTTGCAACATGATTTATGATTCCTATTGTTTTGTTCAGTATGCTTTTCTTGACATCCCTTACAACTATGGGTAGGAATCAAGAATCACAACTCATTTTTGTGTTAAATATTTCTCATTTTATTATTCCAAACATGGAATGGGAAGAAGGGGGCTGAATGTCTAAGAAGAGATTTCATAACAGAACAAAGATTCCTGAAATCCTAAGGGAAGCAAAAGCAGAAAGAATCCTGGAAATATGAGAAGAGAACAGATGTTAAAATACAACTTTTTTTCACTTAAACAATTCTGCTGTTTCTAATATGTATACCAATCTAAAAAGAAAAACAAACAAACAAAAAAGTTCTTTTTGAAGAGGTTGTATAGACTTCTGAATATAAATTACATTGGATCACTAGTTGGGATTTTTCAAAATGCATCTGAGAGATATCTGAGGAACTTTTAATTTCCATTTCTTTTATAAATTTACCCACTACAGTGTGGGCTGTTGACCTCTACTGAATGTAACATGCAGGCTGCTAAACCAAATGAGAAAATCCGAGATTCCATATTGACCTGAAATATAAGCAGAAAATATTTAAATTAGTTGCTTCTTCATCTCATTATTGTAGAAAGAACATTTTGCTAATAGTTTAGCTGGTATTTTTAAAGCTTATTTTCAGCCATCAGTGACTTTTTTTTAAGAAATCAAGTAACTATTTCAGATCTTTGTGCAAGTCCAAATGAGAATTCTACAAAATTTATCAAAATTTTATAATGTGAAAACAATCAGTATTTTTTTTCTAAATTAAATTTCCAGACCCTTTAAAAGTTCTGATTTTTTTTTTTTAATAATTGTTGTTATATTCTGGTCTCATTTTCATGAATTCCTTAAATTTTGTTAATATTTGCATTATTTTTTCATCAATTTCACCATTTAAAGTTGTACATCCTTGTTAGGAATTTTTTACTGAAGAACTGGACTGCTGATGCACGAAAGAACTTACTAAATCTTACTAACTCAAACACAGCCTGCTCCTTTTTTGAGCCTGCTTCTTTTTTTGTATGCTAATCTAAGCACCTGAATTGAAACTTTAGCAGTCCTGTTGTACAATACTTAAGTTTGTGGTGGTCTTATGATTTTTGATGGACTGGTTGTATTTCTACAACTTTCAAAGGTTCTTGTTCTGCAGTTTGGGCAACTTATTTCCCTTACCTTACTTCTGTCAGCTCATTTTGAAGACTATCCATGCCTTCTCACTTCACAAGAAATACCAGTAACCTAGGTTTTATGGTCCCTATTGATCCTTATGTCCAGGTAATGTAATATTATTAATATTAATGTTACTAACGTTGTGAAACTTAGAAGAAATTCCTAATTTAATAACTTGTGTTGTAGCTACATTTTTATCCTACCTTTAAGAATTGGTACACTGCTATTTCATGATATGTCGCTGTTTTTTCTAATTGTATACCTAACATTTGTCATAGCGCTTTTGTATATTTAAAATAAGGGGTTTTCCTTGTATTAGTTTTATGGTGATTTTCTCTCTCTTTGCTATTTTTTAATATATTTTTCATGTTTCTAAATTCTGTATATTTATATTATCTTCTTTGAGAAAGGAGAATCATGTTTGGCTGTAGCAACCAAGTGCCCCAAGTGCTAAGAGATTTGCGGTACTTTGGTTTGAAATACTCAACTAAAGAGTTACATTTCTGTAAACTCTTGTTTATTTGGTACTGTTTGATCATTAAGTGTGTTGATGACAGGAACATATTCCATATTCCATTAAACAGTTCAAACTTGCATTTTCTAGTAATAGTCTTACATTATCAATATCCTGTTGTTCACTTCTGAATATTTAAATTTACAATCTCTATTACAGAATATCTGTACAGAATAGCTGTATAGCCTCTAGCTGGTAATATTCTAGGTATATTTCCTCTACCAGTTACAGAGATATTTCTTTGAAGTTATACTTGATAATGACTACTTTTAGTGATTTTTGAAGAGTGCTTTTAGCTCAGATTTAAAAAGAATTCTTAACCATTGTGAAACTTTGAATTTTAGTGCCCAAAAGCAGATATCTTGTTCTGAGTATGGATTGCAAATTAATAAGCTGAACTTCTTCTAAATGTTTCTTGACAGGACAGAGTTGAGATACTTAAAACAATATTGCTAATATACAAGTTCCTTAAAAAGTGGAAAGATGAGGAGGAGTCAGGAAAGACAATAAGGAAGCTACACAGAAGCTATCAAGTGAAAAATATTTTAAAAAGTATGTATTTGACAGTTTGTCTCTTTTCTAGACTCTGGCATCTCATTTCAGACATAGGACTGCTGTCCTCTTAGCATTCAGGGACGGTAAATACTTGCCTGTTCTCAGCTACCTGTCATTCATGTGGTACAGCTGACTCGCACTCTGCTTTTGGAAACACAGCTGGAAGTTGTGCCACTGCCAAACTTTTTTGTAATACTCTGCAATAAGACAAATTGCCCAAGAGTGACGACTTTAGTGTTTTAGCTGTTTTTTAGTCTAAGTTATTTAAACTCATGTCTCCTGTTCCCAGGCAGAAACTAGGGGTGTCCTTTTTATCTGATGAAGATCTCAATAGGTGGGTGCTGTATAAGTAACTATTCTATTTCAGTATATATTTCTTGTTTCAGAGTGGTGTTGTGACGAAGTTGGTACTGGGTATGTCTTATCTACACATCACTGGAGCAAAATTCAATTTATGTAGGACTTTAAAGTTATGGTAGGGCAGAGCCCTGATATCCCCAAGGTAAGAGCTACCACTCCCAGAAATTAATCTTTTGATGAAATAAAGTCACTCTGAAAATACTGATACAAGATTCGTTCATTCATAGACTTTGTTCAGTTTTTAATCTAGTGGTTGCCTAGTAGAAAATATAGAGGTATTTTTTGGGAAGGGACAAGAACTCTTGTAATTTTATTTCCTTCTACCCTACCTGCTTTTTGCCTTTTTTGCTTCCTCCTGGCCTCCTTGCTTGCAATTCTGGTTACATAGCAAAGCTGAGAATTTGGGCAGGATCAAGTGACCTTGAGTAATATCTAAAATTATACTACCTGAGAACATACACTGTTACAAAAAATATGGATACTTAATTAAGAAGAGTTGGTTTCTGTTTTGATTGATTTTTTTTCACTTTTTTCTCTTTTTACCGCAGAGAAATGTATGCCTGCATGCTAGTGGTACCTGTGAGATGTCAACATGCTTGTTTTTTAAGCAAGATCACGACTGAATCCCATAAAAAACCAAACTGACAAAACTGTGGAGGCAGTTCTTTTTAACTAGGAAATGGTAACTAGTAACAGGGACAGAGAAATGATCCGGAATGCATTAAACTGGAACTTCGGCCAAGCACTTCATAATGTGAAACCTTGCTTCAGGCAACAGAATATATTAGTGTCTTTTTCTGAATCACTCTCATTAATTTAGGTGTCTAAATTCCTCATAATTTTCAGTTAAGGCGAAAAAATTCTACTAAAGATCTTATCCATAGAGAATTTCAAAATGCAGAAATATATTATTCAAGTATATATATATTTAGCAATTAATGTCAAAGCCTCACAAACTCCTTTTCCCGTAAATTAAACTGCCATTATACGGAAAACTGCAGGTAATTCAGGTTATTTTAAAGCCCAAATTAGATTAGACTAAGCTTTTCACCATCTGTTCCATATACTTAGTTTGAATGTGGAAGAATGACATCTTCCTTTTGCCATGAGGAATAAGGTGTAAATGATTTAAATACAGCTGTATGTTAGAACATCTTGAAATACAACTAAAAATCTTAAATGTGTTAGTCACAGGGAAATGTGTTTGTACCCTAAGAAAGGATTGATTTAAAGACAAATTATGTGATTATAAAGAGTGTTATTCGCTTCACTGATCTTTTGATCAGAGCTAAAAGTACATCTCCAGCCTACTAATTTTCACGTTAAAATTAAAGTTAAGTGTGAAGCTAGAACTGCAATGTTTCATGCTGTGTCACAGGCTTTTCTGTTGTTGTTTGGCTAGTTGATTTCCACTTAACTGTATTTTCAACTCCTTTGTGAATTGTCAACATCTTGTCTTCAGTCTCAGTCTACTAGTCAACACCTTTCCCAAGGGCTGATGATAGACAGAGGTTAAAGTTGTAGACTTCTGACAGTTCATTGTGATGACCTCATCACAGCTAAAATTAAGTTAATACAGCAGCTTTGATGTTTCTCTGAGTAGAGAAGAGTTAATGAAGTTCAGGTTAATAATTAATCAACCATTTCACAATGACACAAGATGTCATTTAGGGCTTGGTGTTAATAACGGAGCATGGATGATAAAGCAGTAATTGAAGTCAACTTGATAAAAGTAATTGTAGATAAGGTATCTTACATGTAAGTCCCTTATATGGCTAGTCTCACGTCTCTCAGTTCTTTGTCTTGTTCACTCATGTAAAAATTCTTTTCTATTAAATAAGGCTCTTTCTTTTCTTTATCAGGTCTCTTGATATTGGCCAAAAAAGGATAACATGGCCTTACTCCTACAATATACTTTCCTTCTTTTCTCATGCATACTTTGCAGTGATATTTCCAAAGACTTACAGTTTATGCTACCGATTTACCCTCATTATTACTCAGGAAATTCAGTTTCCCCAGGAAATAGCACATACCACACGGGAACACAATACATATAAGTAGGTGCTAATATATTGAGTAGTCTATAAAATATTGATAGGATGATTCAGACCAAGAACATTATTTTGCTGGACAGCAGCTGAGTCAAGTATGAAATCAAGCACTATTTCTGGTTCAGAGTGATTCCTCGAAAACTCTTAGTTTTTTAGAAACTGTCAAATCTGAGTGATTCTTGCTTTAGATAAATTCACTTTATCCTATCTTGATCATTTGTTCTAAATTAGCATTTTTATGCCAAATGCCTCACAGAGTTTAAGATTCAAAAACTTTTTTCATAGATTTACATGTTTATGATTGAAGGCAAAACTTTATATTTTTCTGTGACATATTAAAAAATAGAAAAAATGCAATATTTGTAGTAAAATGGATACGAAATGCTGACAACTTGATGAAGACAACAAAGTATAAACTGAAACAAGTAGAAAATCATGAAGAACAGAACAGAAAAAAATTGTTCATATCTAAATTTTGTGTGTGAATATAGACTAACATTGACTAATATTTAGAAGGTTTTAGAAATAGTATCAGTAAAACCATGATCCTTTCAGTTTAAATAGATGCATTTCTGTTTTCCAAGCACATGTAAGAATAGTTTTTTGATGAGTGCAAATTCCAAACTGCTAATAGGTTATGCAAAATATAGTCTTTAAGCAATTTACTGCCACATACATAACACAATGAATCAAGACTTGCATCACAGCGAAACAAGAGCTCATCAGGTTCTTGCTACAAAAGGTTGGATTTGGCTTTTGCTTGATATTACTACAGGGTTATGCCGCTTGCCAAATTTTCAGAATGAAAGGAAAACCTGTGAAACATTTCTGGTATTGACTTACATCTATGGCTAAATGTTCAGAGCCCTTTGGCTGCTGGAAAAGGCATATCTTAGTTGAGAGGGAAACATTATTGACTTTTCTACTATATTTTTACAGGAACTTACTCAGAGACAATGATTGGCAGTTCTACTTCCCAATTCCCCACTTCTCAAAGCTGGATTTTTTTCACTATCCAATTTGCACTTTCTTTCAATTATTTTGGGGGAACTAATAAATATTCAAATAAATAATTGCATGCCTCTTCAAAAAGAATGACAAGGTGGAAAAAAAAAGAAGTCTTTTTGCTTTCTTTGCAAGGTTTTTGCATTGGAAATGTGTTTTGATTTTATCAGAGAAATCAGCATTCCTTTAGAGGTGGAGAAACTGTAGCAAGTTTTTGACAGCTTCATCACAAGCAAGAGCCTCTAGAGTCTGAAACCTCTGTCCAGAATGTCTGTTACAGAATAAATTAACATATGATTTTCTTTCTCTTTGAAGTTATGGCAATATGTTAGGTAAATATGATTTAAAAGAACTTAAGTGCTTCCAAAGAAAAAGATATCTATATTCTCTTGAGCATGACCCAAGAATGTAGGGGCAGCAATTAGCCAGAAAGAGATTTCTTTTCCTGTCAAGGGCATTTTCAGATTCAACTTATAAAAATAATATTTAAGTAACATAAAACTTTTTATTAAGGAGCATTTTAGTCAAAGTTGTATTCAATTTAGATCACAATCAGTGATCTCTCATTGCTGAAACTCTTTGCTCTATTTTGTGGATAGTCCAATTACCTCTAAGGAATGGTAATTAACATATTCAGCACTATATCTAGTAATATCTAACTTGATGTTAGACTGTTGAAGGAGAGTTTCCCATGCATCTTATAACAAGCTCCCTGGTATGCTCATGGAATTTGTCGATGTTACTCTGGTGATCCTTACTAGATGAAAAAGTTTCTCTGTATTGGATAAAGGTCTGCAAATCCTTTGTTTCAGAAAAAACACCTCAGTTGTGGAACTGGGTATTTAAATCAGCGTTAATTCTGGATGAAGAACACTGACTTCTCACTGACTTCTTCTCGGATGCTACAACAGATTCTTTCTTGTTAATCATATTCACTTGTCAAGGATCCACTTATATTTCAATGGCTCCTTTTCAAATTAAATTTTTAATTTAACTTAACTAATAGAAATTGTAATTTATGGTAGTACCTTTATCAATACAGACTTTAAAAGGAGTGGTTACTTTTAAAAAATGGCAGTATGCTTATATATGAATGATGAAAGGCCATGTCACCATAACAGTATCCTTGTATGTGGAAAATACAGTACATTTGTAGACTCTTGGCACACACTATTTTATTATTTATGTTCCAGTCAGGTCCAGTTTCTTTTACTTCTGGTTTTATGTTTTGACAACAATAAAAGGGACAGTAGATAATTACACAGTAAAGTATAAATTTTGAACCACAAACTTACACACGCCCTCCAAAAAAAAAGACATACAGACAGTAAAGGGCTCTATTGCACAAAATGTTTTACCATTGGAAGCACTCAGACAGCAGTTGATAGGAAGTCATCTCAGTGAAACAAGATGTACTTGAAAAAAGGAAATCCATTCTTACAAGATGTCATTGCAGGAGATTATTGGTGCATCAGGCACTACAAGACACGTGTAGCTGATGTTAAAAACCTATCATCTGAGGTAAATGTGAGAGGATGAGTAATTCTGTAGGTTTCCCAAATCTGTACTCTAGGAGTCTGCTGCATCTGCCCCTAAACAATGCTGCCTAATCTAAAAAAAGAGATTAGCTAATAACTAATGTTGATTTCTTTAAGCAAGACAGTTACCTTTACTGCAAGCTTAAAAGACTTTATGGTAAGTAACACCCGTAATTAAATCAATGACTATTTCTAGGTCCTTTGACCTGTGCCACACAGGGTGCCCAAGTTCATAAATTTTCTATGTTGTGATTAAATACTTAAACTAATAGTATTCCTTGTCTGATGTGTTATAAATAGCAATAAGAAAATGACACACCAAATCTTCCAGAGTGGTAACACAAGGTGATATCATTTGGAGAGTCCAGAGCACTAACTAAGGAACTAAGGATTTAAATTGCACTTACAAAATATGTGTTGGATATGAAAATATAACGTGTGGTTATTTCTCTAATTCCGTGCTAGGAATTTTTTTGAGCAAAACACTTCCCATAGGGGCAAAGCAGTTTAAAAAGGATCTATAGACTGAACGTTTTTTCTCCATTTCAGTCCTTTGTAATATTACTGTATTAAGTAATGGTAATATTTTTCCTGAGATGCAACTCTCTGAGATGCAGGGATGCTTAGTCACACAGAGAAAGGGCAACTACTATTTTCAGATTACTTTATTCTTGAACTCTAATGCGGTACACTAGTATCCTAATGGCAATATCTTTAATACAAGATCAATACCAAAAAATACATGTAGAGCATCCCTTTAATGTTAGAGCCTTGTTAGATGATGCTCTGTCAAACAGAGAAATGTCTTCTTGATGCTTCACTTGTAAATCAACCAAAATTCTGGTGTTGATTGCTTTCTTTTTTTTTTTCTCTTGTTAATAAGGATGACACTGTAAATAAACTAAAACTTGGACCTAGTAATTTGTAGTTCTAAATTATGTATCTTTAAAAATCACGTTTGAAATGTGTCTGAAATGTGTTTGAAAGACACATTATTTTTTGCTAATGATTTTCTAATTTCACATTCCCTTACTGACTCTTTTTAGGTTCACATGACATACAGAGATAACAACCCTATATTTTATTATACTGAAAAGTGTGCTCATGTCTGTATGTATGTCTATTATATAAAATAATGCATTTCATTGGCAAAAAAGGCTTTTGTTCACCACAAGTGAATTTTATTTCATTCCACAATGTAAGAAATGCAATATGACCTAAGTGATTATTTAAATGCAAATTGAAAACTTTACTGTGAGTTTTTATATAAAAAAATACTTCCAATGCATTCTAATTCAGTTTCTCTTTCATCTTAATTCATCTTTAACATCAGTTTTGAATTCAGCTCTTTATCTAATTTTGCATATTTTTGTCCCATTTGTATAGTTAAATCTTTGCAGAAAAAGCATTGAATTTTAACCCTCAAGTACCAAATTGTCATCCAAAATCAAGTCTCAATAAATTTTTATGGGTATACTTTTATGGATAAATATTTTATGGGTAATAATACTCCCATTCCATCTCTCTCCTTTCCTTCTCTCAGAAGATTGACTTAGAAGGGTTCTGTTCTCAAAGCAATTACAGACAGACCATGCTTGAATTTTTCAGACAGCAGAAATTCATAAAGTTGAATTCAGTCCCTCGGGACTACCTTTTATGGCCTGCAGGGTGATATTATTTTTCCAAGATGCTTTTATAAAAGCATTTTACAAAGTAAGTAGAAACTTGAATGCTAAAGATGTTTGCTACATTTACAAAATTTGAAGTTTTATGTCTTCTTTTTGGCTTTTCATTAAAGATGGAATGGAAAAATGGAAATTTATGCTGCTGCCTTCTCATCTCCATATTCCTTTCCTTTAACAACTCTTTGCCTGCAGCCAATTAAAATCAAAACTTGACTAAATACAAAGCTCAAAACCAGTAATGTTTCTAGATTTTATAAAGCTTTTTTTTAAAGAAAAAAAAAAAAAAAGGAAAGAAAATGAAAGAAAAGAAACAATTCAGTGCTAGATGAAAAATTACATCAGGAGCTCAAGAGCTGACTGATCTTCCTGAACTGCCGATCAGAGAATGGATGAGTCAGAAGGGACACCTGTAGTTTCTGCTCCTGATGCCCATGGAGTTCCAACTGAGCCGCTGTCTCCCTGCCCCTATCCAGATGACAACTGGGAAACAGGCCATGGAAGGAAGAAAAATATTCATGAAATACAGAATAAAGATGCAGATTGGAGTTTTCACAAGGAAGAGGTGACATAGGTGAAGGACATGTACAACTGTAAGACAAAAATGTAGAAAAAGAATACAAATCTTTGGGAAACAAGCTTAGTTAGACTCATTGATTAAAAAAAAAAAATCATAGAGGGTAGCTGTTTTTGTTTTTTTACCCGCTCTTTTGTTAATATTTCTGCAGAACAATTGACGAACTGTGATCTCTATGAATGCTTAGGACTTGGTAAAAAGTACATGCAGATAAACTCAATAGTAGTACACTTACTTATATAAGGCATTTAAGTACAACAAACTGTTAAAAGCAAGACTTTAAACTGTAATCAAAATTAATGCATATTGGTACATAAAAGAAAGAACCACATAGCAGAAATCTGCATCTCCATTTCAGCACTGCATTTAAAGTCTCAAATTACATTAGATATTTGAATTTTTAAGAATTACTGTACAAGTATGTAGACATCCTGTTTAAATAGAAAACTCTGTGTCACCCTTTGCAGCTCAAAAACATGACTGCTTCTGAAGGCAGAAAAGACTGAACGATGAATGTAGATGTGTGGATTCCAGTTGGTTTTACACAAACATTTAATGAAGTATAACTTTTGCTTCCTATACTCATGCATCAGTCTGTATATATCTCTGTCTTTCTTCAACACTCGCTGTCATGTTAGAAGCTTTGACCAGAATTCCAGAACTGCCAAGCTTGCTAACACAGCACTTTGGTTCACAGCAAATATAGATGAGCTAGAGGTCAACGTATGTCTGATGTGCAATGCCACTTAGCTGTGATCTTATGTAGACAGAAGTGAATGCATTTAGGCAGAATTTAGCATATGATCAAAGTCAAATACACATGGGGTTAATTTTCTTGAACCTCATAAATCGTCTTTGAAATTCATAAAATCCTAATAAGCATTTCTTCTCTTTTGACAATACAATGTTCTCATTGTGCTTGTTTGCTCCTGTGAAATTTTTGCTGCTGTCATAAGCAGCATTCCTAAAACATTGTTACAGTTAGGCAAATAATTTCACCATCCTTTCTGACAAGATGGTGAGTTTTGACTTTTAGGGGTTTAACTGTAATTTATTTGTTTGTTTATTTATGTATTTATTTATTTTCTGAAATATTAGCTTAGAAATTAAAAAAAATATATATTACCAAGTTAGGATTTGTTTTAGGATTTTAGACAGAGACTCATAGAAAAGCTTTGGTTGGCTAGCTGTCAGGAGATAGTGTAGACCGCCTCCTGTTCAAAGTAGGGCTAAATTTAAAGCTAGAGTTAGGTTTTCCTATGCCTTTCAAAGCTGAATTCTTAATATCTTTAATGATAGAGATTCTGCTGTATCCCCGAACAACTTGTTCCTTTGCATAATCTTTCACAGAGTGATGAGGCCTTTGTTTATGTCTAATCATAAGTTCCCTTCTGATAACGTGTGCCTACTGCAACCAGAGAAAAGACTGGTTATCTAACAGCAAGATTCCTAGTCTAAGGTAGTTGACTTCCTCTAATTAGTGGACAGAAATAGATATATGAAATCAGTCATACAAGCCTCTCAGACACTCATTCAGTGAGTGAAGCACTTCCTAAGGTGCCTATTTCTCTAACCACAGTTGAAATCGAGTTTAGTTTTAGATAAATATCTCTCTGGTAGTATGATTTTAAATTAGGCTGAATACTATCACTTTATAGAGGTCAGGAAGAGGTTATTTCCCCTTGCCTACCCTTTCCCTGCCTCCTTATACCTTTATACCTTTCCATATCTTTATGCCTTTTATATCTGTTAGAGAAGGATGACAAGTTACAGACTTTCTTTTCTTGTTGTCTGTAGAGTGTATAAGTTTGCATTTATTTTAGCATTTAATTTCATTTTTTGGACTGTAAATGTGTTAAGAATAGTCTGGCAACTCTGCTCTGGCAATAACTTCTGAGAATGGATCATCAAAGGAAGACGTTCCTGAGAAAGAAATTTTACTCAGATTTATGAGTAAAATATCCAAGGCTGAGAAGGCAGGTTCCTTATAAGACAAATAGTAACTTTAATGAGTGACTATTTTTTATGGACCGAGAAAGAGTTCTGATGGAGAAAAGAAAAATATATATGAGTAATCGGTAATATATTTTTCATTAAAGATTTTTTTTCCTGATTTGTGCAAAGTATGTGTGAAAAAATCTTACAAAATAAACAAGAAATTGTGGTGTTTTTTCATGTGACTTAAATTAGAGTCAGATTTAACATTTAAAATTTATTTTAATTATATTTTACTGACTTGTGATGAATGACCTGGACTGCTCTATTATACAGGCATATTTTTAAAAGGGCAATTTTCAAAGAAAGAGCACTATACTGGTTTGATTGATTTTTTTTTTTTTTTTAATTCCATCTTACATTCTTTCCTAAAAAGTTCTGAAAATAAAAGATTTTTGTTGATTTTTGCTGTTTGTTGTTGTATTTTGATAGACAGTAGACATCTGTCAGTGATATCCATATTTATGTCCAAAATACTTCAGAGCCAGACAATTTTCTGCCATTTGTTTTGGTTTGCTATTTTCTAGTCTTTCTAGTATACTGATGAAGATGAGACTAAAACATAGAATAGAAAAGCATCTTTAAAATCATTCCAGTTATGTTGTTAAATTAAAGTTATTTTTTCCTTTGTTCCATTGCTTTCCATTGTCCAATGGCTCCTTTGATCATTTGGTCTCTCAACACTTACTATGTGTGTCAGGAAACACAAATAACTCCTCTTTCCACTTTCATTTGAATTTGCATTTATGAAATATTTTTTTGCATCATCATGCTTCTGTTTTTATCCTCTTTAAAGACATTTGATAGTCTCGATACATAGCACAAATGTACTTTTATGGAAGGATATGTACAATGGAATTTTTTCATGAACATGTGATCTGCTACCTAATCTAGAGAAACTTTGGATTGAAATACTCTTACTGTTATTTTTCTTGTGAAGAATATGAGACATAGGACATAAAATTTTTTTAGAGCAACTATCTCAAAATTGCTTTTATTAAACATGAGAAAACTTTTTCTTAATAAATAATTTAATATAAGAAATTTCAAATATGGAAATGATGATGAAGATTTATCTAAAACCAAGTGGTTGCAATATATAACAGTATACATGCCCCATGATACTGCAGATATTTGATTTCTTACAGAATATGAATCCATACCAGCTTACCTAGACATACTCAAATTGTCTAGCATACCTAAACATACTCAAACTGCGTTCTTAAAAGCTAAGTGAAAGAGTGCTAGTAGTCTGTGTTTATAGAGTATGATGTATATTTCAGCCTATTAATTTTAGTTGCACTTTTAATATTTTAAGTTACTTTTTTTTCTTTGCTGACTGTGACTACCTAATGAAAATTAAGGGCCTTAATATCCCTTAATGTCAGTTTGCTTCAGGCTGAAATAATAAAATAGAAAACCAGGAGAAAACCTAAACTAAAACCTTGTATAAAAAAAAAAATCTAGTACCATAGTCACTGATGATAAAGCTTTTGCCATCTTTCTTATACCTCAGTTTCATGGATTCATTTTCTTTTCTATATCAGAAAATGTGGATCTTCTATGTATATTTTATACATATATTTTCATATCTGATTCTCATGGTCCTCCTCCTCTTATTGTTTGAGGACTATAGTTCCCTTTTCCCTTTGAACAGATGAAGTTCATTCCAAAAAACCATCTGGAGAAAAATGATTTTATTTTTCTAGTGATTTTGAGATTACCCAAACTGCAATGTTAAAGAACATATTCAAAACATTTTTTTTTCTTTTTATTTATGCATTCTAAAAAAGAGAGGGGCAACCACGAAAATTTGTGCAATTTTACAATGAATTTTGCCAATCCTTATGAGCTGGCTTAGAAGAATGCCTGCCCAGCTGGAAGGATCCAGCTTATTGCAGCAAGTACCTTGGAGCCTTAGAATGGCAGGTCAGGTTAAAACCCCGCAGTGATGCAGCAAAGCCCAATGAACTTAGAAATTGCAATATTTCCAGATTCCACTGACAGCATGATATTCTACTCCACAATCTTGCATTCTGTCTATATATTGCTTCAGGCTCAGTAACTGTTACATAGAAGTAGGAAAACACTACATCACATTACCAATTTTGACTGTGGGCTTTGAAATATGCTTTCATATCTTCTTTTACTGTATGCTTACTTTCAGCTTTGTTTAAAAGAGAATATAGCAGAAAAGCATTAACAGTTCATAAAGGAAATTTATATGGACTACAATAGCAGAATGTAGGACCAGTTAATTCTATTCATTTCATCCAGGGAGAGATTGATTTTTTATTTAATATAACTGTGTTATATTAGACTTGTGCCACTTCATTTTTTTTTTACCATTTCAGTACAATAGTGATGTTTAATAACTGCATTATGCTTCTGCAATTTATTTCACTGTTACTGAGAAGTTACCAAAAGCATTCTGTGAATTTTTTGTAAACTACTGCTTTTGAAGTAAATACCATGTTTCTAGGCCAGTTTCTAATTAATAGAATCAGTCGGTATTTCCCCAACTGAACTGCATAGACTGGCTCCCCTTTTTTTCTGTTTGAGAAGGAATATCCATTTGGAATTCATTCTTTCAGGTACACAGAGAAAAATCTTGGTTGCAGGAGCTTAAGGCACAAATAGCGCTGATCGTCATACGTGAAAGGAGTTGAAAAGAATAAATCAGATCATGAATAACAGAGAAGTTACTGAAATCATATTTTGAATTATACTGTCTTCTCTGTATTGTACCAGGGTAATGTGGAATATTCAGTAATTCTTTTACATGGTAAGCATACTGTGTGCAAACATTGCACAAAACAGGATATAAAATGTAGCTCTTCAGGAGAAAGAACAGAAACCGAAAGTTATACTCAAGGATTTTCCGAGCAAGGCTAGTCTACTAAAATGCATTTTCTTTAGTCTCTAGTGTTCTTGTTCAGGAGATCATTAAATATGGCTAAAATTACTTAATTTTTTAATTGATTCTAAGGTAATTTTTTAGATGTATTTTACTTACTTAGAACAACAAAGCTTTCTGTTCACATTGCTATGTGATCAAAAATTTTCTATAACTGTCAGATTCAGGTGAAATTAACATCAAGTAGTTTTAAAAAGCCCTAACATTTTTGCTTCTTCTAGTCAAATAGCAACTGATTATATTTAAGTTAAAAAAAGTCATAAAAACAGAAGAAAAACTGCTGAAATTAAATTTAGAGTTTTGCACATGAACAGTCTTGAAGCACAATAGAAAAAATGACTTACAAAACAAACTGAATTTTACACCATTTTTTAAGAAAAGACCGATTCAATTAACTAATGTTGGCAGAATTCTTTTTTTCTAGTTCACATTAGCATCACAAAACAGTGAAAAGAACTTTGCAGCTCTTGCAAAACCATCAGTCAAGCTCACATTACACTGGCGAGCCAGTTGAGTAATTTTTGAATTGTTAATGCCGTATCAAGTGTCAGTATGATGAATTGTCTTTTGAAAAATGTGGCAATGTCATCTTTAAGCAGACACAAGGTTGTAATGTTTGTTGCACAACGATATTTGCATAATGTTCTGCTATCAGGCAGTAGTTTAAATTCAAGCAAAAATACAGATGACGAAAAGTTTAAAGTTTAATAAATCTGAAATATATTTGTGTGGTCATCTGAAATACTTACCATGCATAATGCTTAAAACTATATGCTCTATAGTGTTCTTGAGCTTGCTCCTGTACGTTAATTAATCCTGCAAGATTCAGTATTAATTACCAGCCAGTTCATTAATGGGGTATGTAAGGACAAGCAAACTTCATGCTCATTATTCTTTAACTAAAGCAGTAATAAAGGGGGTAACAGTGAAAGAGGAGAGACTGTTATCAGCAGAAAAGTGTTTGGTGGCTATGGTGAAAGTAAGAAGACTCTTTTTCCTGCACTTAGAGGTCTGTGATGACTAGGCAGATGGAACCATTCCAACATTCCCAAGCCTCTCACTGCACTGACAGTCTGTCTGACAACACCTATTTCCAGGCCTTCATCAAGAAAGAGAAAATCTTAACCCTGGCAGCAGTTTAAAGGAAAATACGAACAATGACAGGGATTCGACAGTAGTTGGTAAATTCGCTGTATTATGCAATATCCAGATATAAACTGTAGCTAGCGCATCTATAGATTTGTGCCTCATTATCTGTGATGAAGGACAAACAATTTATTCTCATACACGCAGGGAACTCTCTGAATAAGCCAGAAGGACATTGGGTTACTGCACAGCTCTGTGATGTAGCAGAGGAGGGATGTCCAGACTCTTTTTAATTTCAGGATTAGCTGCACTGAATTCAAGAGATAATCATTTGTCAAGCAGGAGAATCTATTAGGGAGCAAAGTTAAAATACTCTAAAGTTAGAAGTACGACTGAACTGAAAATGTATTTGTATATCAGAGCTCTACAATTACATTATGGGTACTTAGTACAGACCGTTCTTTGTCCCTTATGGACCACCCCTCTGGTTTACTTTTCCCCAGTTTCTCCTCACAGCAATTGACATCAGCTAAAGGATGGGTCTTTGGGTCTGCAGGCCAGCTGACCTTTAATCCAAGTCTGTGCCAATCATGACATGGCATGGTCTAGTCCATGCTTATTGTCCTTTACATCCAGTCACAACAAAGCCAGCCCACAGTGACAGCAAAGCTCTATGGCTCTGGCTTAAAACAGCAAGCACATCAACAGATGACCCAGTACTCAGCCCACAGCACTGCTTACTGGGTTGGTAACAATGCGCCCATTAAGAAGTTCTCCTGAGGGGAAGGGCTCCACAGCACCTACGAGTCTATGGTGTGGGCCTGCATTGCCGCTTCTCCTTCGTCTTCACTTGTCAATTATGGGGTCATTAGAGGGTGGGCCTCCAGGCTATGGCAAGCCCACAGGATGGGGTGACTGTGATTTTTGTTGGTGCACTCAGAGTTCGTTAACTCAGGGAGCACCCCAGATCAAACTCATCTTCTGTGGGCTACATAATCCAGAGTGCCACATTTGCCGGCGCTGCCAGTCAAATCCCAAATCTCAGGTTGCAGCACCCTGCTTAGCAATGAAGATTCTCCAAACAAGTCTCCTGCTCAAGATCCTCCAGTTTGTTATTATCCAGTGGTTGTTAGTGAGGAATGGTTCTTGTGCTCTTTATAATATCTTTGAATCCTGCTACTGCAGTTTAGCTAATATTAAAGATGGGAAGCCCCTATTAGGAAATGACAAACTAACCATTTTCTAGTTTCATTTAGAAAAGGGAGAGTCTGATTATTTTTCAAGTATAGTTATTACAAATAGTCTGTGATTGAGCATCTGCTTACAATAATACAAATTATTGTTATTATTTCTTAGGTATAAAAATTATACTTAAGAAAAGTAAGGTGCTCCTAAAAAACAGGACTGAGAAAATGTAGACTGATGATTCCTCCACTTCTTTGAAACTATCACATGTAAGAATCCTCTTCTTTGAATCATTAAATCCTTAGATGATTTAAGGGACTTATTATGGTGCAGTATTTGCAAAATATTGAAAAAACTGCAACTGACACCCACATGTATATTTTGTCGTAACAGATCAGTAAATATACTCAGTGGACTGAATGGAACAGTAAACATATGCATTGGACTGCAGTCCCCTTTTGGGTCAAACACGGGGAATAATGTATTTGCTTTCAGATTCTAATTCATGCATGATGTGTCTGTCTCTAGAATTAGAGAATATTAATTTTATGAAAATTATGACAATTTTTATGGCAATTGTTAGACAATCGATTTGCACTGTGTTCAAGGGTTTTTGCTACTGGTACTTTTACTGTGGCTACGTTGGTGCACTTGAGAGACATTTTCAGGAGGTATCTTATTCTGGCAGAAAACTTGGTCTTTTTTAAAGTACAACTCAGACTTTTTTTGAGTGTATGTTTCCCTAGCACAGAGATGGTTCTTGGGAGGCATGCAGAAATGGTGAGGATTTAATTGCTCCAAATATACAACTGGGAATGATATTGGTGAGGGGAGCATGGGGAACATTAAATTGGGAAGAGAAATAAGATCAACTTATAATTTCAGTAAGAGAAAAATACAATGATTTTCCCATAGGCATTACAAATAGCAATGTTAAAAATTTTAGCGCCTAAACATTTGCTAAAACCTTGCAAATATGAAAAATAGTAACAAAATAATGAAATCAATTGTGAAATACTTTAAAGGTAGAGTACATAGAGCTCTTTATGTTAACAATAAGCTACTTCTTGCTTGACAAACTGTGATAAACAGCTGCTATTTTTAATCTTTTTTTTTAATATATATAAGTCCACCAATATCCAAATGAAGTGTGAGACCTTTGCATATTGTCTATCTTTTACAGTATAACTCATTCAAATAAATTGTTCTTTTGGAGATCCATCCAACATCCAAAAGAACAGACCAGAAATAATCAGAAATGCGTCAAGGCTGCTGACTCAATTTTTCTTGAAATTTATTTATATAGCACTGGTCTTTCTCCAGAGCACTGTAAACAGAGTTCTGGGTGGAGATGTTGACATTTTACAGTGAATCCCTTCAGCAAAAGCTTAATATATATGATTTGTCATAGTCAACACTACTGCTAATCTGTCCAGCCAGTGTCAAAATGCAGATGCAATCATCCATTCTTCTTCAGTGAAGTAAAGGCAACAAAATGTGCAGGACGAGGAAAGCAATCTGCAAGCCAGATTATTATTGCTTTTCTGGGCACATCTACAGAATGAGGCGAGGAAGAGAATATGCGAAAAAATAATAGATGTTTTCCCAAGACTTGTTTGGTAAAACTATTTTTCTTAAAAAAGAATGTATGCAACATAATATTTTGAATACTGGTTCAATTTTTTATCGACTATATATAGAAATATGTGTAGTGTAAGTGTTCATATGAATTTCTTTCAAAGGCATTCACATATGGTAGGACTAAATCCTAGCATACTCATCACTGTTAGTTTCTATTACATCATACCTATTACCATAAGAATATTTGGATTTTGAACACTGCACGTCCTATTATCCAAGTTAAGCATTGCCTTTAAGAGAAATCCAGAAGTCATAGAATCATAGAATGCCTAAGGTTGGAAGGGACCCCTAGTCCAACTCCCCTGCACACGCAGGGCCACCTAGAGCACGTGGCACAGGGCTCCATCCAAGCGGGTCTTGAAGATCTCCAGAGAAAGAGACTCCACAACCTCTCTGGGCAGCCTGTTCCAGGGCTCTGTCACCCTCACCGTCAAGAAGTTCTTCCTTAAGTTCCCGTGGAACTTTTTATGCTTCAATTTATGGCCATTTCCTCTGGTTCTGTCAGTGACCACCAGTGAAAAGAGGCCAGCCCCATCCTCCTCATTGCCTCCCTTGAGGCACTTATAGACACAGATCAGATCCCCTCTCAGCCTTCTCTTCTCCAGGCTGAACAAGCCCAGTTCCCTCAGCCTCTCCTTATAGGCAGATGTTCCAGGCCCCTGATCATCCTAGTCGCCCTGCGCTGGACTCTCTCCAGCAGCTCCACATCCCTCTTGTACTGGGGGGCCCAGAACTGGACACAGTACTCCAGATGTGGCCTCACCAGGGCTGAGTAGAGGGGTAAGATCACCTCCCTCGACCTGCTGGAGATGCTCCTCTTAATGCACCCCAGGATGCCATTGGCCTTTTTGGCCACGAGGGCAACTGCTGCCTCATGGTCAACCTGTCGTCCACCATGACGCCCAGGTCCTTCTCTGCAGAGCTGCTCTCCAGCAGGTCGGTCCCCAGCCTGTACTGGTGTCTGGGGTTATTTCTCCCCAGGCGCAGGACCGTGCACTTGGCCTTGTTGAATTTCATGAGGTTTTTGACCGCCCAGTTGTCTAGTCTGTCCAGGTCCCTCTGGATGGCAGCACAGCCCTCCGGAGTATCCGCTACTCCCCCCAGCTTCGTATCATCTGCAAACCTGCTGAGGGAGCACTCTGTGCCTTCATCCAGGTCGTTGATGAATAAATTGAACAGGACTGGACCGAGGACTGACTCCTGGGGCACTCCGCTCACCACAGGCCTCCAACTAGACTCTGTACCGCTGATCACCACCCTCTGAGTTCTGCCATCTAGCCAGTTGCCAATCCACCTCACCGACCACTCATCCAGCCCACACCTCCGGAGCTTGTCCAGGAGGATGTTGTGAGGGACGGTGTCAAAAGCCTTGGTGAAGTCAAGGTAGATGACATCCACCGCTCTCCCCTCGTCTATCCAGCCGGTCATCCCATCATAGAAGGCTATCAGATTAGTCAAGCATGATTTCCCTTTCGCGAATCCATGCTGACTAGTCTTGAGCACCTTCTTGTCCTCCACGTGCCTGGAGACAACGGCCAGTATGAGCCGTTCCATCACTTTTCCAGGTACGGAGGTGCGGCTGACCGGCCTGTAGTTGCCCGGGTCCTCCTTCTTGCCTTTTTTGAAGACTGGCGTGATATTGGCCTTCTTCCAGTCCTCCGGCACCTCCCCCATTCTCCAGGATCTTTCAAAGTGGATGGAGAGCGGCTTGGCTACGACATCCGCCAGCTCACGCAGAACTCTGGGGGGCATCCCATCGGGGCCCATGGATTTGTTGGTATCGAGGTGTTTTAGGGGCTCTCTGACCCAATCTTCCTCTACCCTGGGCAAGTCTTCCTTTCTTCCAGCTTCTTCTCTTGTCGCGAGGGCCTGGGACTCTACAGGGCTGCCCTTGGTAAACACCGAAGCAAAGCAGGCATTCAGCAGCTCTGCTTTTTCTGTGTTCTTCGTAACCAGGGTGCCCATCCCATTCACTAGAGGACCCACATTTCCCCTTATCTTCCTTCTACTGTTAATATATTTATAGAAGTTTTTCTTGTTATTTTTAACATCCCTTGCCAGGGATAATCTTAAAGTCTTAATCAAATATAAGATAAACTTTCATTACAAGTTAAAATACTGCATTTGAATCCTCAGTCACTTCATGGCCACCTATGATTTATCTCTTAATGCGCCTGAATGTCATCCATAGCATTAGGTGTGAATGTATAAGATGAATATATATAACTAAAAATTAGTGCTTTCTGCTAAAGACAAAAAATGTATTAGGAAGATATCATGCTTCAAGTACATGAAAACAGAACTGAAAAAGATAAAAGTCTGGTAATTCAGTGATGAGCTGGAGAAAGAGTTTGGAGGGAAGTGCCATTTGTTAGGGATGGAATTATATAGGACTATTGCTTAAACACACACATTTTCTGTTCATTGACAATCATATTAGCAAATCAATTTATTTGAAGTTGTAATTGTTATTTTTACTTTCATGCTTATGTTATGTTATGTTTCATGCTTATGGCAACACTGCATTGTGTGTGTGTTAGTGCGTGTATGTCTGCATATTTGTGTTTATTAGATCTAATTATACCTAACAAAAGAAAACCAGAGCTAAAATTTTCATATAGTGACACCTGTAAGCCCTGGAAATTGTCACAGCTATAAGGGAGACTTTTTGTATTTATTGTTGGATTTTGTATTTATTATTAATGCAGTGGTTTCTTTGTAAATATCTCAAAGATGATGAAAATATATGACAACAGTTTAATGCACAGTATCTATATATATATGTTTCAGAAAATTGTGTAGACTCTCTAGTAGTTTACCTAATCCACCATCTATCAGCTTTCATCTGTATAAAAATGGCAAAGTTGCTTTGTTACTTTTCCTTTTCAATTCATGAATTTTGTTCTTCGTAATGAGAAGTGCACGATGAAATTAGTTTCTTGAAGAAGGAAATCGCTACACAGTAAAATACTGACTTGAAAAAAAGATAAATAAATATGTTCTTATTAATTAAAATTCTTCCTTTCCACCTGTACAAGAAAGATGATTTGAGTGTGCCGGATGGGCTCGGGATTTGGCAATTTAAAGACACATTTGGCAGATGTGCTTAGTGACGCTAACGCCTTTAATTAAAACAACATAGGTACAAGTAAAAATGAATATGAATCGGTTAGTACAAGCGAATATGAAAAAGTTACTTACTGAATAATACTTGCCAGCAGGATTACGAGACCACACACCTCTCCAAGGTAGCAGACTGGAGGGACTGGTAGGCTCTCAGTCGTAGTGGGGGACAGTATTGGCCTCAATATTGGGAGCCTCCGTCCCCCAAATCTGCCCCTTGCATTTTATTCCCCAGGGCGTCCGGTCACATAGGGCCAGTGCATGCCACTTGGTATAGTGAAATTGAGTTATAGATGATAAAATGTATATTTTGGAATATTATACTAATATTATAATATTGTTATACTAATTATATTAATAAGACTCTCAGAAAATTGTACATTAAACATAGGAAGAAAAAATGTGAAAAAAGTGCTACACAAAAAGTGGTAATCTGTTTATATTAAGTACTTTACAACTCACATTTCTTCTGACTCATGAATTTTACAAAGAATTTTACTTTGCTTTATTATCAATGTATATCCATTAAAGAAATCTTGCCTCTGGGAAAATATTTTATATATTGAATATATTATTGAATTTGATTCTGTCTGCCTTTGTCCAGTTAAGAATTTAAATATGCCAAATCTCCTGTTATCACCTCCAGAGGACTATTACTGTAGCTACTAACTGAAATGAGGCAGCTCTTTTACAAATCTTTTCTCCGCAAATAGAAAAGTTGTATCTTTGCTGTACTGTTATATCTGTGTAACCTGGTTGCCTTAGCAATGTATCTCCTAAAAATAAATTAATTGCATACAATCCTTTTTAATATTTGTTATTAAAGAGAATATAATTTTATCTGATGTAAAAAAAGCAGTCCAAAACCATTAATCCTAAATTTAAACATAGAAAGTGTCAATTGCTACAATTTTTGCTTGTTCACTACTGAATCTGTAAATATTAGTGAATAATCTGCTATAGTGCATATTAGTATTGAAAATGCTGGTGGATGGGAATATTCTTCATCAACATGTCTTAAAAAGTGTCTCTGGCATCATAACTATATTCAAATATTTAAATGGGCGTGAAAACTTTTAAATGACTCCCTAATCACCTCATTTCTAAGTATCTCTTTCTAATTCCTTTTTGACTGGTAAGTTAATTGATGAAAGAAAGGAAATTTAGAAAAAAAATTAAATTGGATCCCTGAACTTCTACAAAAATACAATTTTACTCAATTGGAATCCTATTGAGAATCACAGTCATTTACATCTTTTTGGATTTGCTTGCTTTTAGCTTAAATCTAACAGTATCAGTAAAGAGTTCATCCCTCTAGACAGCAGCGGTGTTACTGTAGCTATTCCCCAAGGCAGAATTTTATTAGTTTTATGTTTAAACAATCCCTGGAATCCTTGAATTCAGTGAATGCTGAGTGAGTGCGCTGTTCTCATGACCAACATCCTTAGAGCCCTTCTCCATTATTTTTGTTTCCAGGACATGCTTATTCTCTCCTTTCAGCTATTCGGTGTCTCTTTCTTCTCCCCATAAAGGAGAGGACTGCTGGGTTTATGGAAAGTTGTAGACAGATATTTTTTTGTTTCCTTTCTAATCCATACCAAACTAAAATGATTTCTGTCTTCTAATAAGCCACCAGACTTGTCCTAGAGTGTCCTCAGGCCTGGAAAGGTCCCTTGCATAACACCGTGGTTACCGCACTGACGGTCAGTTCACCATTTAAAACCTATAGGGTAAAGAAAAAAAAGAAAAAAGAGGCCAAAAGAAGAGTAGAGATTCATATGGAAAGCTCATGGAGGAAATGAGCTAGCAATGTAATAGACACAAGGTTGGTTTTGGGGCTTAGGTTGTATTTTTTGGTTTTGGTCAGGGCATATCTACCTCCAGGTGGTTCTGCCCTTGCTTAATTTAGTTCTGCAGTTGTACAAATTGAATTGTTTGTATGCAGTTAGTCTCAGCGGCAAGAGTTAAGTAGATAATTTACCACCTTTTAGTCTGTAGATAAACTTCCCTCCATCTTTTTCACCATCTTTCATAGATTTGTTTCTAGTTTGCAATTGTTTAAATATATGTGATAGCTTAATATGGTCTTTCACTCATCTCTTCCAAAATTCAGTTTCCTAGGGTTCTAAAGTTACACAACACAGACAGAAAAGAATTGTGTTGAAACTACAAAATACTTAAGAATCAGAGCAGAGATATTGTTTACACAAGGAAGTTGGAGTTATTGTGATATACAATAATGTACTGTTGTATATCTTACTATTGTAATTCTTACTTACTATTGTAAGAAGGACTCTGACTGACCTGGCTTATTTCTTCATTCAGATTACCTTTCTATATTTGAATATTTCATATTTCATTAAACATAAAATGAAGTTTCTAGCCTTTGTTTGTAAAGACAAATCAAAGTCTTCGAGGTCTTGAACAAACTATAACCAAAACTAATTGGGAGGAGGGGGGAGAGATTCTGAAATGATTTCTAATAAATTATAATGCTAAAATCCTTTTATCTCAATGTTGCTATTTAGGTTTCAGTAATAATAGTGTGAATTTTAACATTTACTGATGTTCAAAATATATCAGAAAGAAATTAAAATATAATGAAGTCTATGATGAAGCCTAAACCCGATTGTATGCAATTACATTTTATCTTGAGAAATCAGCAATATGTTTTACTGCTAGAAAATTATATGATTATGGAGAGATGGTACAAAATAGCTCTGTTTGTGTCTGATAAAAGTTGGTGACTTTTAGAGCATTGTGTTTGTATTTTATGCAGTGACTATTTAACACAAAATTCTTAACATTTAACCAAAACATTCAGGGAGACAGGACTGGAAGCCTTATCACCTGTTTCCAGGTGAAAATGCTTATCACTGTCTTATCACTCCTAAGTAGTGCAGCAATTATTCCATTTAACAGTTGTAGCATGAGGAGGGAAATAAATTAGCATGTAGCACATTTTCCTGATCTTTGCTTTTAGTTGCAATGCCAAAGTTAAGGTTCTAATGGATGGACAACTGACAACAGTTTCAAAGAATTATGCATCAACATCCTCAAAGGGAAGTGTTTATGCCTAACTGCCTCCTCTATATCATTTTGAGCCTCCTCTATATCAGTTTGAAATAGCTCTCAAATAAATGATTAGATATGTTCAGCTTATCAGGGAGTGCCACAGGGTCACTTTAGTAGAGGACAGTCAGCATTATGACAGTTTGGGTTTTTTTTGAGAAATAATTTGTGTACCAGAATCTCAGGGACAAAACTCATAAATCTTGAAGGATTTTACTTATTTCTAGAAATAGAGTATCTTTCCCTTCCCTGGGCAAAACAGTAATGTCTGTTAAATTGATTAAGAGATGACTGTGTTTTGTGTGGCTTATGATGCTTCTAATGTATTCTTTGTTGTTTCTTTTAAAGAATGGATTTAAGTCAAAGCCAACTGGTTAGGCCTGAAGCTTCAAGAACATTTTGATCTCATTAGTTTTCAGATTTATGATTTTTGGCACTAGCTGAGATTTCCACTGGAGCAGTATCTGCCAAATTAGTGGAGCTGGTTGTGACTGCTATATGAAAATGTACACTCTGTATTTATAGAAGAAAGTGTATGCCATTGTTTTCATATGTTTTTCTATGATTTTCATATTCACCAGTCACAGTTTCTTACATAAGAGTTCTTATCCTTTTTAGAAAAAGTAGTATTTGTTCTTTCCTCAGAGAGAACAACCAGAGATTATAGCATTAGGAATTAGGAGTTTAGAAGCACATTAGAGTAAGTGTAGCAGAGTACAGCTATATTACTAAATGAAGTTTCAAGTCTGATATAAAAAGAAAATAATGGAGGTTCACACAGTGAAACCTCCATCTTTCATATTAGATATGGAAACACTGTCACCTCATTTAGAGAGCCCTGTCAGAAAGTATATAACTTGGGAACTTAAATCTACAAGAAGTTCTACATATTCTCCTGGCCAATATTGGATACAGAACCAACCATGACGTCTAGCATTTAGCTGTTAATGTGATCTGAAATTTCTGTGTGGTGACAACACTATTGCTTGGTAGTCTACATGACACCAAGCTATGAATGTGACCATGATTCAAAAAATAATTCTCCAAATTCTTGATCTCAGTTTTACCTTTAGGTTTCTTGGAAATGTTAATGTTAAGTAATATAATTGCCTAATCAGTAGGATACTAAATTAGAATTTTCCCAGTTATTTATCAGAGTCTAAGCTGTGAGGAAAACAAGAAGTTTGCATCTTAGTTGGATAAAATTGAGAAACAAATCCCTGCCATCTTAAGCATGCTGAATACTTACTGTGGTTGCCATCTAGAAAACAGACACCATTTTCAGAAAAGTTATGTTTCTGATTGGAGTACACTACTAAAACGAATTTAAATTCACTGTATATTTTACATTATAGTAAATGTATGGATGCCTTTCTTTTGATTTATTTTTCTCACCAAATAAGCATGTGAGATTGTAGGAAAAAGTGCATTTAAGTGATTTATAAAACAAAGGATCAAACAGTAGAATAAAATATGATAAGACATCTGCCTGTGTGGTAAACACTCTTCAAGCTTCTTGAAGTGTAAATTAATCAGGGATGTTGTAGCACGAAAAAGAAACAAGGAGAGAGCAGCTTCTTGGTGAAATGATTTTTACAGGATGAGTCTCTGAGCTTTATGAGAATATCATTAAGCTCTCTGCACTTTCTTAATGGTAATTCAATTTTTCCTTGTTAGAAATAAGTCTTTATGATGGTGCTTATATAGTACCTGTACAGCACTTAGGAAAACTGTATGTAAAAAGAACAATCACAAACCTGTTCTATAATCAAAGAATGGGAATGAACACAGAAAACAAAAATCTGTCATAAATTGGTTGCATACAGCGGAAATGATGATAGAGCTGCTTCCTTTATTCTTACTATTTGAACTAAGAAAGACAAAATGCTATTTCATCCACTTACAGCTAATGATTGGCACTGTATCAAGAAAATTGCCCAGATATCAATATAAATCCACAAAGAAAGCAACATTCTTCTATGAAAATGTACGATTTAGCCTTTTAAAACCTACCACGAAGAAGGGATTAAAAGACGGTGTTTTCTTACCCCCCCTTTTTTTTGTATACAAGTTCCATAAAAGCAGAATGAGGATTTAATTTTTAAGAGCATAATAAAAGTATATTAGTGAAAGATCTCCTTTCCCTCTGATGCATTATTAAAAAGTAAGTTGCAGTGAGAAAATTGCAGTCCTATTCCTCCAGATCTCCCCCCCAGTCCTTTTTTTTTTTCTAGATATATACTGTAAAATCATACAGTGTGTGTTTTATATGGGGAGACAAGTTGCCTGGCAACACCATCAGTGTCAATTTCTCTTCAGAGTAATATGTGTCCAGGTCTAGAGTGCTATTTATCTTCATTAGAACTAAGTAATTTAAGTTGCCAAGTCTTTGGTGACCATTGGGTGTCTCATAACCATGCATTTTGTGCTCGACTAGCTTGCCCTTACAAGCAAAATAAAAATAGCATAAACTGCCTATCCTACATTTTGAGCTTATGGCATCATTAGCACTGGAGCGTTGCCACCCTATTTTGTGTCCTGATCGGTGTCCATTAAGAAAACTTTGTCAACGGAAAGTGAACACCAACCTTAATCACTAAGCCATCTTTAAGCGGTGCTATTTTTTTTATAAATAACAGTGCTATTGTAACTGTTTATTGTTTAAGAGTCTTAAACCTTAGCCTTCCCTCTTATATTTAAACTCAGTCTCAAAGGATGTTTTGCGTACTATTATCGAAAATGATCCAAATCACCAAAGGCTGGTCTGAATTACTCTGTACCTAATTTCCTTTTATTTTTATGTATGTATATATAAAACAAATATATATATATAATTTCAGTTATACATATATATATATATAAATTACAATTATATATATATACACTATATACACACATATATATGCACACCTATTTATATGTGTGTATAGACACATATGTATGTACATATATGTGTAAACACAGTTGGAGCATATATGTGTGTGTATATGTGAATACACCATACACATCAATTGCTCCAATTGCAATACAGAAATTACTATTGCAATATAGAAATTACTAAATGTGGCAGAATCATCTTGTAGTGGTACGTATTTCTTCAGAAGAGAAAGGGGAAAAAAAAGCAAACAGGAATGCTGTAGATATGAGGATTGTGACATGATACAAAAAACTGTAGCCCTCATATTCATATGATTTCCTAAAATCTTTACTTTGAAAGGATGATGTTCATACCTGAAGTTTTTTTTTTTACAACATTTATAATTTGTTCTAGTTGTAAAGGCTTGACACTGCATCTTCTTAAGAGATGTTTCTAACTGTAACATATGCCCACGTGTATAGGTAAACTTAAGGTGACTTAGTGACATTTGAAGGGGAAAGGGAAACAGACTTTATTCTTACTTAATCTATTTTTTTCTCTTGCCTCTGGAAAAAAAGAAATATGAATTTGTATAAGAAAATCACTGCTAGCCGTTTAAGTGTTATTAACATATGTGTTTAAATCAGTCTTCTCCTTTATCCTTTGCAATGTATATTGGGAAGGACTGTGACAGATTAAACAATAGCAGGTTAGTTTTCTTCTTTTAAATAATCACATTTTACTTATGCATACTATGCCTTTGAAATAAACAACATGGCTGGAAATAGTTGCAAGCAAAACATGATAAATTGTGTATTGAAAATTTAGATTAAAAATGCTTTTTTAAAAAGATTTATTTAAAGTTAGACTTCAATTCTTAAGTGCTTAATATGAACACTTGTCTTCAACACAGTTCTATGTGATAAGATTACCCTACCCTTGGTAATTGTTTAAGAATATATTATGGCTAAACAGATATAAATTCCATAAACAAAAAAAAAACTGGAGGAAGGACAGTAATTACAATAAACTATGACTGGGAATTCAGGAAGAAGTAGAAATGGAAAAAAGTCTCAGAGCTAGTTTAGGACACAGATCCGCTCCAGATTAAGACATGTTAGTGTAAATATCTACATGTGAAGTCAAACTTTGGAATTCAGCATCCTGAGGGAAGAACCTGAGTAGCAGATTTTGGGACCCTGGATTTCAGGAGATGAGACTTTAGGGTTTTTTAGGATAGGGGGATCCCATGGGAGGCATCTAAGAAGAGCAAAGGAAATCAGAAAAGATGGCAGATCTTGTTCTTAGAGGAAAATCTCCTCTAACTGCAAGAACGGTTCATCCTGGCACTCAAGAAAACAAGTAGATATATCATGAGGTTGGCATGGCAAAGCAGGGAGTTCATGTCAGATCTCCGGTACACAAAGGCATTACACACAAGGTGGAAGGACCTGCCCAGTTTTAAGTTTTTAATAGAGACCTGCTAGAGGAGGTGGATTCTCCAGGCCTGGAGCTTCCAGGTCCAAACTCATAAAATTTCATAAAATTGCAGAATACAACCAAAATGTGGGGCCCACTTAATATGCTAGAGGGGGAAGCAATAAATAGCATTTCAGAGAGACCATTCCAGGCTAGAGGAATAGACCTACAGGAACTTCATGAAATTCAATAAGAATATTCAACAGATATGCAAGTCCTGCACAGGGAAGGAAGAACATCTTGAACAGTGCAGGCTGGGGACTAACTAGCTGAGAAACCCCTCTGCCGAGGACGACCTGAGGTCTGTGGCAGAGAACAAGCTGAACAGGAGCCAGTGTTGTGCATTAGCAACAAAGGCCAACAGCATTCTGACGTGCATTAACAGGACCACATCTACAGTACTGCATCCATTTTGCACTATGCAATGTAAGAGCATCAGGTTTATGAGGAGAGATTAAAAGAGTTGTCCTTGTACAGCTAGACAAAAGAACATGCTATGGATGGGACTCCAGGTCCAAGTGTAGATGTTTAAGGTTCTTTGAAATGTTGTTTAAACACTTTTTTTTAATATGTATACATCTAAATGTAAGTATTGCAATTTTGAACTGAATACCATACAAAATTATATGTATATTTTAAGAATAAAGGAAAGTCTGTCTTTGGAAATGAATGACTTATGATTAAGATAAGGACATAGAATTGTTAATAACAGTAGTAATAGTAATGAAAAAATTAAACTTCTCAATAAAAGTTAGTGTCCTTATCTAAATCATTGTACCATGATTATAACAAAATGGTTTCATAAGATTAATTAGATTAGTGAAAAGATTATTTAGCCATAATTAGCCATATCTAATAGATGACATTGAACATTATTCTGATAAACACTAGCTCTGAAAATGACTTCATGAATCTCATGGTGACAGTCAAGAAACTCACTCTTGTTGGTGTACCAAAAAGAAGGGGCTGTAGGTAGATTAAAGTCTGTAAACATGTACATGAGTGCAAGAAGCTGATAAGAAGGTTATACAAACATTGAGATAAGGTTATAAATTTTATAAGAGAAAATGCTTTGAGAATGAAGCTAGATAGACTTATAAGATTAAAACATGGGTATAAATAATGGATGGATCAGTTAATGAAGTCCTTTGAGAAATCTTAAACACTTGTAACTTTTAAAACAAGCCATCAGTGTGCTCTTCTATAGAGATATGCTTTCATTTAAATTAGAATTAATTAAGTGAAATACACTGGATCGGGATTTAGATATGTGAGGATGTTCATAATTTATACCTGCTGGTTTTGTAATTCATAAATCAAGAAATACATACCTCTTAGGCATTGGTGACAAATTATAAAAAACAAGTACAGAAAATAGTTTTTGTTGCTAGATGCTGTTGAAAAAAATTAGAATATGCCCGCCTGGCCCTTCTGGAAACTTGGTCAATGCTCAGTTTCACGTGCTGGGGCTGTTACCAGGTATTCTGCTCGTCAGTGACTTCTCAACATATCGTCTGCAAGTGTTCTCACTGCAGTTGGATACTAAAAAAAAAAAAGGGCTGCTATTACTCTTTTACAACTGTTTCCAATAATTAAAATACAAGTGATGTATATTGGTTCTCTCAGCTTTATTTATTTGCCTAAGCTATTTCCTTAAATATTTAACATATTGCATTGTAGATAATTTTTAAAGGCTTGGTCCTATTTCTTACAGAAAGAAGCAGGAAGTTTTCAATATACATAGCTTTTCTAGATCTTTATGAGTGGACCAAGGCACTGAATTAGTCAGACAGGGACCTTCTTGTTCTGTTTCACATAGTCATGCTATTACTTGATTTGGAATAAGACCAATACTCTACCACTTCTACAATGTTTTCAGAATTGTGTTGAAACAATAAAGAGGCAACTTGCCTTATAATTCTGCTGGCTACATTGCATTACATTATACAGTTGTTCTTATGTGTTTTTTTCTTATGTCTTTTTTAACTGAGCTGTACATACGAACTTAAGAACTTTTAGTATAGCTACATATCAAGAGATGTAGTTTTAGCATTTGAGGATAGAAAGATCCTTCAGTATGGCAGCTACTATGACTAGTGGTTTTTTTGAGCTATTCAGGGTAGAAATCATACACTTCTTTGCTTGGACATGTACCTTACAGAATCTTTCTCTTTTTGAGGTAATAATATCATGTTTCCATGGGTCAGATTTCTTTCTGCAAGATGTGTGTCAGATGATTAGATTTGTTATTGTAGCTAACATCCTTGCGGCTGATACTGATGTATCTTCGACTTTCCTTGTTTTTGCACAAGGAATTACATAGAATAGAGGCACTCTTGGTGTTGGCTCCTATCCTTTCTGCCAAGTCAGCAGCTGCACTGCAAAGAATCATGATACGAATCTGTGTAAATACTACTGTCATATAAGTGTGCAAACTTTTTTATATAGATGTTTCAACTTAACATCTGTTATTTTGCCATAGTTCCTCTTTCTAACTTGCTTTCTGAGAAGAAAGTATCCTTAATGTTGTTCAGATGTAACATACCATATATTTCAGTATGGAATCTTAGAAGCTTTTTTCTTATCTATCATTTTTATTCTTATCCAGAAAAGTCAACATTTTGTACATTTTTTACCATATAACATTGGTTGTTTAAAAATATTTAGTAAAAAATAATTCATGTGACTTTAGTGAACTTACTATAGTGTTCATCTTAGAAGCTGTTATAAATAAACTTGAACATTTATCAATTAAAATGTTTGCTTTGTTTTGTTTTTAAAAAAGTTTATGTTAATAGAGTAATACATAGATTTTCCTGTCTCTCCTGAGACAATGTAATGCTGCTCCCATAGTGACCTGTTTACTCTGTCAATTATATATTAAAATAAAATTCTTCATTGGAGGTGATGACATGTCTCTGGTCTCCCTTATCGTTACGGGCCATAGTCCTAAAATATGGTATTTTTTTCTTCCTTATCATGCTGTCCATTCACATATATGAGATGAGTAGTTTTTGTTCTGTATTGCAAAGGGCAGTAGTATAGAGTAACTATATGGTAAATTTTTGCAGTCAGAACACAGGAAAGAGCCCTAGTTTTGACCATGGATTCCAGCAAAGGAAAAGCATGAAATCCAGTTCTCTTAGATGTAAATAACTTAGCAAAGGTTGTAATACTCAAAAAAAAAAAAAGTATGAAAAAAACAAGAAACTAATACATCTAATGTTAACATATGCTTCTTTAAGTTTTAAAGCAGAAGTCTCAAAAAGTAAATTACTTCGGCTTCAACAGAAATAAACTCTTTATAAAATGCACAGAGCTTGGTATTTTTTTCCAACAAGTTTTGGAAAATCATTACCATATCACATATTTAACATTAAGGCAGCTGCTATCAAACTCAGTGCCATGGGACGAAAAAAATGGAATTTGGTAGGAAAGATTATTACTTGTAGTAGTGTGTATTACTCACATTTTCTATGAAACCTTCACAGCAGCAACATCAGTAGCTCTATATAGCTTTGCCTTTACAGTTTTACCTATTTTAATGATGTATATATTATGACAAAATTAAAATGTTTTTATTTAAAATTCAAAATTAAACTTGAACTTTTTGTCATCTCTTAGAGGAATTTCTCTTAGATACTCCTAGATAATTTTTAGCTGGAGGGGAAGGCCTCTGATCTTTCTTACATGATATTTGTTTAATTAATATGGCACCACAGAATAGTTGAGATGATTGGAAGGTACTTCTAAAGATCATCTAGTCCAACCTCTCTGCTCAAGCAGGGACACACACAGCATGTGACACAGGGTCACATCCAGGTGGGTTTTGACTATCTCCAAAGAAGGAGACTTCACAACCATCATGGGCAATCTGTTTCAATGCTCTGTCACCCTCACAATAAAGAGGTTCTTCCTCATATGGCAATGGAAGTTCCTGTGTTTCAATTTATATTCCTTACCCCCTCCTTACCCCTTGCCCTATCACTGGCCCCCACCAAGAAGAGTTTACCCCATTCTCTTTACATTCTCCCTTTGTACATATCGATAAGACCCCCTCTCAGTCATGTTTTCTCCAGCATAAACAGACCCAGCTCATTTAGTCTTTCCTCATAAGATAGATGCTCCAGTCCTTTAATCATTTTTGTTGCTGTATGCTGGACCATCTCTAGAAGTTCCACGTCCCTCTTGGGGAGCCCAGAACTGCACACAACACTTAGGTGCGGCTGCACCAGAGCTGAGTAGAGGGAGAGCGTCACCTATCTCAACCTGCTGGCAACGCTCCTCCTAATGCAGGCCATTTATATTTTCAGTTTTGTGAAAAAAATGCATCTAGAAAAAGTATATCAGGCCACATATAAATGGAATTGCACATAATCTTGTGCCTGCATGTGTTAGCTAGAAATTACTGTTTTTGTCATAACACAGTCGCCTAAAATATTGATTGAGCTATGAATCTTGAATTTACATACTAGATCTTTGAAAATAACTGTGATTATGACACAGTTTGACTCTACATGTTTCAGGTATGGAGAAACCCCTTTTACAATTATGGTATACTTCAAGAGCAAAAAAATCTAGTGGACTTTTTAGTAGCGTGATTATAATTGCTAGACTCTGAATAAAGCAAAAAGCTCAGTGCACTTTTCAAAAGCTAAAAGATCAAAGCTACACATCTGAATTCTGCTTCAACTCCTGTGCAATGGTATAGATTCACAGTACTTTGCAGCAGATTTCCCTTTCCCTTGTTAGACCCTTTAGAGGCTGGCCACATGGAGGAAAGCAGACAAGTTTGCTCCAGAGTTCTGAATACAGAGCAGACAAAAACAATGTCCTTCTTTATAAGTGTAGCTTTCTTACAACATGATCAAGAATAACTCAGATCAAGGTGAGGTCTTGTAAAACTTGGCACTTGTGGGTTTTTTTTTTTTTTGCTGTATTCTTAGAAACAGGTAGTGAAAGCTCCCATGACTAAGTTGATCCTTAGATTTAACTGATAACCATACATCGCCTGTATGAATTGTCTTTCCAACAGATTGCAGAATTTAGATGATCAAAAGTTTCTTCTCATCTTCGACACAGAATTTCCTAATTTGTCTGTGTTTTTGATCAGTGAACAAATGGGGACATAAAAGTTCTCTTAACTAGCCTCTATACCAATATTTGCTTTTTCATCCAGTTAAAGAGACCCTACAAACACTCAGGAGGATAAAATCTTAACTCTCCTTTAAAGTCAGCATGTTATTTAATGTTCTTCTATACATTGAAAATTTTAGCCAAGCTAAGCTTTATAAAGATTTTTTTTTTCTATCGGACTCCAGAAGACTAATCACTACTTTCCTTAATTATTAACACATATTTTCCAAATACCCTATTTTGAGATTTTCATATGAGGGGAGTTAATTTTCAATTCTTTTTTTTTTTTAATTTTCAATTTTCAGGTACCTCAAATAGTCAACTTATTAAAATATTAGTAGAATTTTAAAGTCATAAATTTAAGACACTTTATTTCTAATCTAAATTATTGTTGATTTACTTGAATATTGCATCCAGCATTTTTCAGATTTTGTTATTATTTTTATTTTTATTGTTTTTATTTTTAATCTTGCTATTTCCTCTTACAGGTTCACTTACATTACCGATGCTAAACAAGCTATGGTTTATAAATCACTATACCATTCCTGATCTACTCTGAGAACAGGTTTCTGTTTCATTAAAGAATGCAGGCTTTAAGCAAGCATCTTTTTATTTGTCTATTTTTAATGTTAAATTGAGTAAACAGCAAAAGGTATGTTTGCTTACTACAAAATACCACCTCAAATATATATATGTATTTTATTAACTGGCAGCAAATAAGAAAAATGCAGTTGTAATTAGAGTTGTAATTGCTGCAAATGTATTTGTTTAAAAACTGTTCAAAACATTCAATAACTGTTTTTCATGATCTGCTTTGTGGCAAGTAATGGGGTTTCTACATGCAGAGACAGTCTGTGAGAGCTCAGTGGTTTTCCACAAGTCAGTAGTCAGTCCATACACAGTAAATTACAGATCTGGAATGGGTATTTGTAGTACTTGATGAACTAGTATAGAAGTATTAACTCTATCCATCTCCATGTAATAGATGGATCTCCTTTATTCTAGCAATTCATCTTCCCTTTCATTGCTGTAGAAAATGGTAGTGCTGATCTGGTAATAGAATACTGTCAATGAGTACTGAACTTTTTATTATTCAATTGGTATCTTAGATGAGCAACTGATGATTTACCAATGCCAGAATTGTGGAAGGACTAGCTAATACATTTTTTTTTCCTGCATTTCTCATCACTATGGCTTAATTATTCATGGATTATTTATAAATAAAGGACAAAGAATATTCTTCCAAATTCTTAAATTGAAAACTTAACAATAAATAACAGCAGTTGCTTGATTTATATTATTGTTCCTGCAAACTTTATGATTCAAATCCCTGATTGTCCATGTGAAAAAAAGATGGAATTTTGGCTCTAGTGATTTTGTATTGACATAAATAATAGAAGGTTGCATTAAAACCAGTAGTCTTTTAAAGCTTCATATTGATACACCTTATCTGTGAAATAATATATGTGACAAGACTATTCCCTTATTATAGCTCTTCACTTAATCTCCCTTCCCTTCTCTACAAAAACAATGGTCCTTTTCCTTTTTACTCTAATTCTGTAGTAACGCTTCTATTTCCCCCCTGTGAATAGACAGCCTCTCAAACTGTGGTGCAGTTCTTACAAGTGTGGATGTCTTGTGTGTGGTTGCTGAATGAAGAAGAAAAGGAACTGTGTACAGAAACAGGGTTGTTTGTTTGAAAACTTAATGTTGAAGACAAAGGTCTTGAACATGAAATTTTTAGTGTCATCCTTTGGCACTGAATAGGTGTTACCTAGTTAATGGTATCTAAGAAATTGCTTCTTAAGAGAAAAATGTGACTCAGGAAAGTTAACCAATGATGAATAGCAAGCTTTGCATTACGGATTTAAACACGAACAGTGTATGGCTGTATGCAATGAGAACAAAGCAGCAATGTTAAAATATAGGGAGGATGTAAAATGAGAACCATGAAAAGAAAAAAAAACAAACAAGCAAAGAAACATAACTAACCCTATGCTACCTAGGCATTCAAAATGGCAGATGACTGATCTGGAGTGAAGTGAATCAAGCCTGAACCATTGCTATAAGAACACCAAGAAGTGGGAACCGCAGGTAAACGGAAGAGTTTCTATAAGCTCTGCCCACAGAAGGTCTGCGTTAACTCAGTTAAAGCATTTTTTTCTGTTACCGTGAGCTAATTTGTCTATTATGTACACTAGTTTATTCTTTAGGAGATCTTTCATCGTAGTAGCACATATATTTCACTTGATTTGGAGGTGAGAGTCTGTCCTATGTCATATGACTGTAAATGTTATTTATATATATATATTTTTTACTTTCATGCTGGAATAACAATTGGCAGTAGTTTTCAGGGTAAATACAAGGGACTATATTTGCAACACACATATATTTTTATATGTAAGTTCTCAGCAACTCATATTTTATGGACATTTTATTATAGAACCATAGTACTGAAGGAATATTTAGGTCTTTCTCTTCTTTTTTTCCCTCTGCATTATATTCTGTCACTTATCATCTTCATTGAATGCCATACTGTAGTAACCATCTACATCTATATTTTTTTCACCAGTTATTCGTAAACATCCCAGGAAAGTTAAATTATGCAGAATTTAGCCTTATGTTTCATACCACATTTTACATAGTTGTTAATGAATCAATAAAGCATGCTCTCATGTATCTTAATTTCAATTAAAACATTGGAACTATGTGAGATGAAGCTGATGGCAAGATAAATAATTATCATTAATGGTCCATGTGTGCATGTATAAATAAATCTGCACAATTCCAGATATATCTAGGTATATTGTTTATCTCTGATAACAGTAAATCCAGTAAGTGTGGATATTTAAGAACTTATTTTCTTCCATTCCATTGGGAAAGATAAAGGACTATTTAGACAATGTGTTTACTATACTCTGGATAATCAATATTTCTAAAATTGAAAGAAAAATTAATTTTTGATTGATAGACTTGTGATGAAAAATTTGAAAACACAAACTAGTTAAACACACTTAGCTATTTCTGCTTTGCATATGGAAAACGTGAAATTCTAGTTCTCTGATTGGAATACTTGAGTTAATTTCAATGATGCTTAAAATAAAATTTTAGCAATTGTCCTTTAAAGTATATTAAGAAATAGAATGATATAATGAAGATGTATACTAAACGTACTCTATTTTATTTTTATTTAAACAATTACCCAGAGGAGATTAGGGTCATCTTCATAGCATGATTCTCTTTTTTGAGCAGACCTTTAACAAAATAGGACTTTTTTTCAGAAGTTTTCTAATTGTTTTTACTTTCTGCATGAATGATGCAGAAAGGGGAATTAGGGAAATTATGAAGTACTTCAACTAAAATATTTGTGATTTGTTTTGAGTGTGATTTGTTTGAGTCTCATTCTTAGGCTCCTATTCCCAAATGTCACCTTCTCAGTTTCTGGAAGAATGGTGTCTCATTGGGCATCATCCACCACTGACCTCTTTCCACAAGGTCGGCTAGGTCTTAATCTTCAAGGTGAAGAAGTTTCTCAGGTGGATAAATCATATGATTAAGAGTTGCCTTTTGGGACCATAATTTATGTGGATATGTCCAGTTAGCTTTTTCAAAAATCCGTTTTTGGTTGTCGGCTAAAGCATAAGCACAGGAGAAGCCATAGCCCATATAATAAACCTATAGGTAGTGGCTTTTGCAGTATTAAACAAGGTACCCATTTTTAACGTTAAGCCCAATACCCTCCCTGAGTCTCAGAACCACTGTTTTCTTGTCTCCTCATCTCTGTCTAGATTAGCACTGGTTCTTCTCTGTCCCTGCATATGGGCTGTGATACTGCCTAATGCATAATTCATTTTAATTAAAAAGCGGGATGGTTTTATTATGTGAATAGAGTATGACAGACACCTCTCCGTTTGGAAACTGGTGACAGAGTAGAACAGTTAACAGAGTAGAACAGGGTGAGCTTAACTCCAAAACTGTTCCCCTTTTCCAAACTATCACCACAACTAGGGCAAATAAACAGGTGTAAAACGTGTAAGATGCATTAAATAGTCTTTCTTTTTTTTTGCCCAGCTTTATATAACTTTAACAGGAGTTTTGTGTTCAGTTTCAAAAAAAGAAACAGTCCCATTGGCAAAGGTCCAAAAGAGAGCAACAGGAATGTTTAGAGGTCAGAAAAACATGACCTACTAAGAAAGATTAGAGGATTTGAAGCTGGTTTTTCTGGGGAAGAGCAAATTGATGGAAGCAAGCCCATAAAAATTTGGAGCAAGGAGTAAGAGATTGAAAAAAGCAAGGAATGTGTAGTTTAGTCATTAGGGAATCTTTCACTATTTCTGAATAACTTCTGTCATTGCATTTTTTTAAGAATATCTTTCATAATGAAATTACAGAACATTAAGCTGTGTAGAAGTTACAGAAAACGTTACCTTAAAAGCCTTTTCTTGTCACAATTTATTAATTGTTAGATTAATATTTTGGTGCATCAAGAATTGTAAAGGACTTTACTGATTTTTTATACCCTTTGGAGTAAGCAATAAATGATAGTAAACAGTCAATGAGATGAATGATTGCTCCTGTGCTATTACTTTCTCTACTTCAATGTGTGTTACAAAAGGTATCAAGGAAATAATATGTTTGAAGGGAAAAGGAATAGTGGTTGAGGAAAGGTTTTGTTTCACCATAGATTTAATGTGGACAACTGTGTTTTCTACTTATCATAGAGCACACAGTGATTTGTGAACAGACACTGCCTGTTTTAGCTCTTAAGAAAATATTTATTTCTGAAACATTTTTTTTTGTTGCTGTTGACATTATGATGCTTCTGGCAAATTACAGGGCAGAAGCTTGACCATGGAACTTATATTATTTGTTTATAGGAATTTGTAGTAGATAATTCAAATTTTTATATGAAAATTACTGCATTTTCAAGTTTTCAATTTTATGATCTGGATCATAATTATTTCTTCTTTAATATATCTTAGGTAAAATACATACTTTGTATTATTCTTGTCTTGAACTTAAACGATGCGAGAAAATATCTACTACATTGTTTTATGGCCTAGTGCTTTTTGCATATGCTTTGTCCATGCTCTCATGACTTTGAGCCAGGCTCTGTTTCCAGAATTTAATTGTTATTTGGAGGTTCCATGTTATTGGAAGATGAACAGACACCCTTGCTTGCCTAGGGACCGACATGTTACAGAAAGGCAGAGAAAAGTCATCCTAATGAGACTGTTTTTCTAGTAGCTTGCCCAATATTTATATTTGTTAGCAGATGAATCTTCATTAGCATTTTAGTTTGGAGCAGTAATGCACTTCTGAAATGAATCCCCTGGTTCTCCTCATTTATTGTGATTGGTTTTGATTGCAAAGTGCATGTGAATGAATTTCCTTCCAGATGAAACTGCAAAATCCACTCCAGCTGAGTGCCCAGTGTTTTCTCCTAGTCCAGACAGGAGTCTCCAAAACAATAAGTGGGATGGAACCATTTACTTCAGTGACGGCTTATACACCAACAGAAGGTTTCCAAATCTTTTGGAATTCTCATCCTATCTGAAATACTATATAAAAAACCAGAAAGCATGTGTGACTTAATGCTTGCTGCCAACTACTAGACCTCAGTTTTGGAGTTTTTATCTCCCAGAGAGATTTCTCCTGGCTCTGGCTCTGTATCTTTTTTTTTTTTTTTCCTTTTCTTTTCCTTGGCTACTGAAGCTCTTTTCTCTTCTTTCTTGCATTTCTTTCTTATTGGTTCCTCCCTTTCCAGCCGTCCTCCTCTCTATTGTACTCCTCAAAAATTCAGTGTGATTCCATCTGTGGTCCCAAGAAAGCAATTCTCACATCAGCCTCTTCCGAGAGAAGGAAAAACACTATTCCCTTGAGAGGACCACCAAACTGTGTCTTCCTCTGTCTGTTCTAGGGAAATGTGAATGTTATGACACTCTGGGAGTACAGAGGGAATTATACTGCTCCAGGAACTGAGGCGGAGGATTTAACAGAAGATACCCACAAAGGAAGGTCAACAATGAGAAACGTTTTTTTCCTCGTCTTAACTAAGACTGAAATCAACAACCCCTTTTGCCGGATCCCATCACCCAATTTGTGTAAGAGTACTGTTTTCCATATGTGTAATTAAAGCTTATAAGGGCAGGAGTGCTTTAAATCACGTAGGACAAAGACAATGGATTTCTATGACCTGATAACAAAAGCTGAGGTTGTACCAACTGCCTATGACTCTCTCGTGAGACAGAGGGAGAAATCCCCACCAAGAACCAACATCGAGACTGGTCCTGGGGAGCCCCTGGCCATCACTGTGCACTGCAGCAAACTTATTTAGTTCAGATACTCAGACTAAACCTAGTCTCATTCAAACCTCTCCTTCTTAAGGGCACAGTAAATGTAGTGTCTACATCACCTTGATCTACCGACCTACTTGTAATGCATCTACTTGTTAACACAGAAACAAGCATAAATGTGCTTTAAAACTTCACAGACAGTATGGGCAAAGCTGACGTGCTATTCCTTATCATGCACCGTATTAAATAAGAGGACAACTGCATAATCATAAATGATGTAGCACATAGGTAGAATGTTTTCTACTCCTGCTCCCATTAAGTGGGAGTATATATGGGGAGTTACATTTCACCCAATGAAATGGAACCCTCATTAATCAAGATTCGGATTCACTGTAGGTTTAGTAGGTAGTATTCATATTTAATGTTGGTATTTTATATTAAATAGTCATGATAAAATATTTTTCAACAGTTATTGAGTCATTACATTATTATATTGAAGAAACTGACATCTTATTTTTCAGATAAGGCTAAGGAAAGAATAATGCTAACTCCTGTTAGACTAATTACCTTCTAGACTATATTGAGCCAGAAGTAATTTCTCTCACCTTTTCAAGACTATAAAGCTTCTTGCCATAGGTTTAGACTGATGGAGATGATCAACCTTAGAAATATATGGTTTCTAGGGGAATGAATGACCCCATTGTTCTGTTCTGAGTCAAATCAAACAATGAAATCAAGAGCCTAAGGTCTCTATTTCATCAGCTTTCTTGGGTGAGATATGTTATTCACTCAGTCTTTCCAATCTTAAATTAAGATGTAGAAGGTGAAAAAAATGATTTGATAATACCCACCATTCTGGCAAACTATAGAGCCCTGTCTGAATAAGAAATATCTTTCTCATTAATGTAGTACAGTATTCTATATTGCTTGAGACAGTAAAGCTCAAATAGTATATTTTAACTAGTTTGTCATGTTTTACTTGTGTTTTGTTTTGTTTGGAGTTGTCTCAGCTATGTCATTGAACCCTGAAATGTAGAGGATATGAATTTATTTAAAAATTCATCTAATGCGGATGAGAAATCTAATTATGTGTCTTCACACTTTCCAGATCTCCTTCTTACCTCTTTTAGTCCTTTCAAGATTTTACAAGATACTCAAAGATATTTTGTGTTAATTATGTGATATTTCTCCATGTATACATATAAATGAACAAATATATATTTTCTGTTTGTTGTCTGTTGAGACAACTTACAAAATAACACCTTTAGAAAGCTTATTCTCTGTCTTTTGCAACAGATTTCTTATCCTCACTTATCTTCAAGAGTTAGATTTATAAAACTGAGATATGACTTGCCATCTATTTGAAATTAACCACAATTTCATAAGACAATGCTTTCTTGAAGATGGATATAAAAATTATAATAACAAGCATGTTCACCAATTACTGACAATGATAAGAAGCACATTGATAAATTTATGGGTTATGAGTTCATGCAAGTTAGTTTCAACAATCAGGTACTCAACTTCATCTTCATGTTACCTCCCAATATATATACCATGAATAAAATTAATGAAGTTCACTGCCATTTTTTTCCAGAGTTAAAATACTTCTTACTGAGTGTTTTTAACTTGCATTAAATGTCTTTTTTTTTCTTTCAATCCTAGAAAGCATATATATATGTCCATATATATATACTTTTTAAGAATAATGTTTTGTTTTTTTTTTTTAAGGGAAGATAAAGCTCTGTTTCTTCGGTATAAAATGCAGTTTGGTTAAATAGCAGCCTTGGGTGCCTTCTTGCAATACCTAAAATTCATCAAAGCTAGATTACATCTTGGTTTATATAGTGCTAAACATGTTTCATACAACCCTAATCTGAAATTAAAGATAATAATCTTTAATAGTTATCAGAAAATGGAAAATAACTGTCATAAAAGGTACTATTCACTTGTAAAAGTATGAGACTAAAGGTTTATGGTTGATGCCATTGCAGTGAATACAGTTAAAGATTTGACAATTTTAAAATATTGCTGCTCCTCTAACAAATTGCTAGAACCTACGCATTTTATGAATATGTCACCTTTAATTTATTCCACAAACAGTACTAAAGCTTCCTCTAATAAGCCCAAAGTTTTGCTGCATAAATAATGGATAATTCTGGATAAGTGGTGGAAAATTCCGTGTGCTATGGTGTTTTTAATCTTATTCTATTAGTTAACTTAAATCAGTGTCTTTTATCTTATTTTTTTTATTGTCAATTTAGTCATTCTTCAAGCATTAATTTTGATCTAAACAGTACTCCAAAAGTGAATTTTAAGTTCATATTAATCATTTTCTATTGATTGTATTATGTGCTTTCAGCATTAAAGCATAAAAATATATAAATACTGTTAGCTATCCTCTATCTTTATAAGAATCAGGTTGTTTTCTTGCAATGACACTACTATATAAATGAGGAATGTTTCTCTGCTGCCTTATGCTTGAACAGGAAATTAAGATGTCTTTTTCTGTTTTACAGTTTTATTAAGTTTTTCTTTTGATGGAAGCATTTTACTTTTGGAGAGTGAATATACTGAAAATGAAGGATAATTCATTGTACCATTAATGTAAGACATTAGAAAATATTACCCTACATATGTCTGGTTTTCCTCATGCTCAGGCCAGCAGTATGGTAAGAGTAATTTCAATGAAGTGGATAGAAACCAGGTTGGTAATAGGAAGAAAGAATTGGATGAGAAAAATGTTATGATCTGCATAAGATTTTTGGAATTGTCCTATCAATATCCCTTACAACAACCTACGGCATGTGGGACAGCTGTGAAGTTTGTAAAGAGACCTCCACAAAAGTAGAGTCACAGCTATTTGTCCAGGCTATCATTTAACCAGGGATCTGCTGAGAAAATGGTAGATTTTATTTTCAGCGATGTTCAAATGTCCAGTTCCATGCAAATTCAGATAAATTTTGATTTCAAAGTGTAAAAGTGTATTAACAAAGTGTAACTAGAGTGTATTAATAACGAGGCCCAACAGGATTAGCATCTGACATATCCAAAGCATGAACAGTTAGTCCAGAGAAGCTGGACTATTTATGCAGTTCACAACATTCACCATTTCCCTGTTTTTCCCACAGCACTCAGGAACGCTGAATTAGTACTTCATAAATTTAAGCAAAGTGCCCTTCTATATATATAAACATATACAAACATACTTATAACAGATCTTTATTTGAAAATATTTTAGTATACTTTCAACAGAAAAGCTCCACTGTCAAAATATCCTAGTGAAAGTCATGTATAAGTAAGTTTTGTGATGAATCTTTTAGAGTATTAAAATACATGAAGCATATTTCTAAGGTCTCTCAGCATACATTCCAAATTTGTTTGATTCAAGTATATGGCTCTAAAACTGTTTAGTAGGTACTAGGAACATAGTACTCAGATGAAAGAACTGAAAGCAACATGCCTTTATGAAAGAGTATTTCTGTAATTGAGTAGGCCCAATCAGCTTATTGTTTTTGGCAAAGTATTGTTTTGGCTCATTTGTTGAATAACATTATTTCAGTATTTAACAATAAGAATGATTTGGATTGAAGTATTTTCTATGCTTTTTAGTTTTTCAAAAATTTCTGTTTAGATTGTATGTACTGTATGTATGCCATTAAAGTTCATACATGCTTTGTCAGGTATATAACAAAACTCAATGTATGTAAATTAATTCTAAGATAAATGTTCCCATTCTCTCTTTATGTAAAACTAGTTATTTTGTCTGACATACATTAAGCCAATTGCTCAAATTTAAAGAAATTATTATGCACTGTTTACTACTATTCCTTTCATTATTTTCTTAACATAGAAATGATTGACAGATTAATGATAAAGAGAATGATGGCATATACTTGACACCATCCTTAATTATCAGTCATAACAATCACATAACACACATTGTTTTCCATCCAAGCTTCAAATTTAAACAAGCAATTTATATTTCAGTCTTGAATACAAGTATAAAATCTAAAAATCAAAAACATAAAAAAGACGAAATTTGTAAACAAGAACTTATTTCCTCATCCAATAATGTGTTGCTCAGAGAATACTAACATGGTTGGAGACTAGCTGGAAAAATTAGTCACATACAAGCAGTTTCAGAATATAGAATATTTAGAAGTAACTAGCTACTTATGCCTTAATCAGGTTAGATTAGGTTAATGTCTATAGGTTAATCTGGAGAACACAAAATACTGCTATAGCTCTATATCTATCTAAAAACACTAGTGTTTGAGCATAGCCCTGTTAAAAGTTGGCTTACTTTAGAATATCATTTAAATGATATGTGCATCAGAATGAAAGCAAGATACTTAGTATCAACATAATTCAAATTATATGTATCAATGTGTATGCAGAAGCTATCTCATCCTCTTTTTATACTTTTTTTTACTAAGCACATTTGTGCACAAAGATTAACATTTTGATAGAATGGAAAGCTAAGATCCTGTTTCTGTCTGCTTTATTTTAACAGAGATTTGCGTTGTGAATTTTCTAATCAGACCTCAGCCGGGACTTTGATTTGATAACACTGCTACTGGAAAGTCTGAAAGGTAACTCAACTTTATCTCATTGCTACCACTGATTTAGAAAAATTAAAGCAATAAATTTCCTAGATTAAACGCACATAAGCAAAGCTCTTTCATTTTGACACTTGCAGCATTGCAAAACCTTGATTTTAATGAAGATAGGAAGAAAACTGTATATTTTAATTGACTGCTATCCCAAAGTGATTGAGCCTTTAACAAAACACACATTTATCTGCAATAAGCCGGCTTGATACAAGCAGACTGCCTGTACTTTTGTTTACAGAAGAAAATTATATTGATATTTGTGTTTGACATGGTTGCTTTAAAAGACATGCAGCATATTAATTAGGCATATTTTCAATGGTTCCCAACATAAATTAAACTTTATAATATTTATATTAGATGAGGTGTTTTAATGCTCCTTAATTTTTCCAGGCTCCAGATAGTTTGCAAAATCTCTCAATGTTTCTTAAGATTCCAATGTTATTTCACAACCGTCAGCAGCTACGAAGATAATTCCACTGTGATGTGGGCTCTTGTCTCACTGTCTAGTGCTCCATTAACTTCCTTGTGTTTGGCAGCTTCTCCTCTTGTAACAGCCTAATTTTATAGCTCTGCTCTTACATTCTTGAACTTTGCCAGGGCTACAGCCCTGGAGCGTTGGAGCTGTCAGGTAAAAAAAAAAAAAAAAAAAAGAAAAAGAAAAAAAAAAAAACAAGAAAGAGGCCTGTGAAAGTTGTAGAAGGCAAAAAATGCTTCTTAACACACTGATGGATCTCCTACCAGCAGATAGGTCTCACTTTGCTTTCATTGCTGTCACATTTCCTTAAGTAATAGGGAGACTTTTCTGCTAATGGCCGATGGAGGTGGTTTGCCTGATGGGAACTTGTGGAGACAGCCTGCCATGTGCCTTTATGTTTTAAACTAAAGTGAAACAAGCTTTCCTGGCCACAGATAAGTGCCTTAGAGAACGTCCTATTCATGTGTACCTGTCACTAATTTATCTTTTTTTTTTTTTTTCCTTTCTTTTACATTCATATATACTGCTCTATATGCAGCAGCGCATTAAATATTGCTTTCCACTGGGAGCAGGTCCCATTCAGAGGTCAGCAGAATCATGCGCCAGGATGGAAATGCTTGAGTCACACAGACTACTCCTATCACAGTCCTGGCAGCTGAAATCTCCATCTAATTACAGGCTGTACACCAGAATTTCTTTCTTTTTTTTTACCTTTATTTTTCTTTTTTATTTCTTTTTTTTTCCTTTTTTTTCCCAGAAAAGCTAATAAGTTCTTAAGAGAAAGTAGATAAATATTAACTATTCTCCTGCAGAGAATTTACGCACAGCTGCTGTAAAGCAAAACACATGGCCACTGATTGGCAAGACTCATAATGAGACTAATAGTCTTTAAATTTCAGCTATTAAGGCTTTTTCTATTGAAATTACTGTATATTTCTTTACTTGCTGGTTAGCAATTTTTTTTTTTTTTTTGGCTGCAGTACAAAAGAAATAAATTTCAGGTTAATTTGGAGGAGGTTCTTTCAAGCCAAACAAAGACTATCCTAAAAGCTTCCTGGTTTTCTGATATTGAAAGCAATCATCCTGCAATTTTAAAATCATACATTTTTCTAAAGTCCATTTGAATGTTTGTAATGGGTAGAGTGTACATTAAGTCGAATTATTTCTATTTTTGTTGCTACATCGTTCCTTTCCCCTGGTGTGGTTATTAGAAAAAAAAAAAGATGAGCTTTTATTTGCTGTTATTTTGCAATTTGTGATATGAACTTAATACAATAATGTACCTGTAAGCTATTATATTACAGCAATATTTCTGGTATATTAGAAATATCCATGTACAGTCTTTAGAGCACTAAAATATCTCCATAATTTGATTCATTATTTTCAATCGAGAAATTAGCATTTTATATTGGCACAAAGCACAAACCGAATGCAATTAGTTTCTTTCCACTTCTACAAGGACAGCTTGTTATAGACCTAAAGGAAAATTTATCACTGCATGGATTAAGACTTACTCCCTTCTCTACTCCCTCACCCCACCCACTGCTAAGTGTTATTTTTATGGAATTAGTACTTATTAAGGCTTTGTGAAAGACAGTTTATTAAACCAATCTCATAGAATTTAAAGTATTTAAATGAAAAATTCTACACACCTTCAAACATGTAAATTAAACAACGACCTTCAACCTTGTGATATTTTATTAGTGGCAGGAGGAAATAGTGTATATCTTTTCCTCAAAAACACAAACGCAGAATTCATATCTGCTTAAAACAGTATTGTAAACCATCCTTGAGTTCTACATCCTGAATGGGAAATTGTGTCAAGTGAAAGTAAAAGATTTTTCCTCCTTTAGAAAGCACAAAATATTCTGTGTGAAATATAGTTTGCACATGTGATGTCAAAGGTGCTAAATTGTTTGAATACTAAGAAATATGTACCAGGGAGCTCATATCCATAATCTGAGATTCATAATACATAATTACATTAATTCATGCAATATTTTCCCTTTTGAAAAGGAAAATATTGCATGAAAGGGAAAATATTCCCTTTCATATATATGAAAATATGTGCAACATTTTTAATGTATATTTTTGATCTGTGGGAAATGGGATCTAAAGATCATAAGAGTTCTTTCAATGCTAATATAATTCTATCTATAGTTATTTATATTTGTACTTAAGTTTTCTTATCTCAGCTAGGTTCTACTCAAGATAATGCAGGGAAAGCAAATGAAAATCAAACTCAAGACAAAGAAAGAAAATGCATGTTAACTATATTATTACTATATTACTAAATTTTTGTATGATTCTCTCAGATCTTTAGAACATTAGTGGCAGTCTGGAAAATAAAAACCTTAGAGATCTAGTTCTACAAATTCTTTAATAATTCCCATTTTCTCCTGGTGACCCATGAATATACATAATATGTAGGAAAGATGCATTATCCACAATGCATATTTCCACAATATTCCTTTTCCTTTCTTTAAGCTTACTCTCATCATTTTTCCTTATAGGAAACAAAAAGGCAAAAGTATAACCTCCTGCTGAATGAAGCAGATCTTTTTCTCCATAATTGCATATTTAAATACATGTTCCTTTTTTATTTCTGAAGTATTTTTGTTTTGTTGGCTTTTGATGACAAGCACATATGTGTCCCATTGTGAAGCTTCTTTAAGCTTCTCTGTTACAGTTGGCCACCTTTTGTAAACATTCGAAAATGTCCATTTTGCTTAAGTGTTAAAATGAAATGGTCAGCCAGTTAAAATAGTATTGAATATTTCAGCTGGAAAAAAATTGTCAGTGATCTACAATTGCAGAATATAGTTAGTAATTGTCATGTAAATATTTAGTTATTTTGATAAGTAAATATGACAGTACTGAATCTGTTGTCATGACAGGAGGGGAATGAGAGGCAAACTGAATATTCAGATAAGGTTTTATTTAAAGATTTACAATTTAGATTTAGATTTAGAATTACCTCCTCATTGACTAGAAAGAGAGGTAAAGAAATAAATAGGAGGCATAACTATGTTTTTTTTTTTTTCCATTTCAATTTCCACATACTGAGATGATTTCTTTGGATACAACAATGTGAACAAGCTTGTACTTTCTAGGAAACCCAGTGTCTGACAGTACAGCAAAGATTTGCCACTTAAACACTTCTTGCGAGCTTTGCTTTTTTTGGTATTACAATGTTATAAAAGCAACTTATTGTGAAAATATTACAGTATTATAACTTCTTTTTTACTAAGGATGTGTAGCTTGCTGAAAATCCAGTGACACATTTACTCACTGATATAAAGCCTAAGATTACTTTAAATATGTTCCTCACCCTTCTGTAAAACTTTGTATTGTAAAGATTTTAGATCTATGCAGTGTTGTTTGACTTGGTGCGTATCTCATTTACCCCAAAATCAACAAAAATCTAATGTGAGAAGATTTCTGGAAATTAGACCTTTATGATTAGTCTAAGTTACTAAATTTACCCCTTTACAAATCTTTCATTACTCCTTGGATTTTTTATTTCCTTTCTTCTTTCTTTGTTTCAAGTAAAGAGAAGGAAAAGACCATACTTACCCGCACATCTGTGTGTTAAAACCCATTGCTGTCTTAATTCAGCAAACTGTCAGAAACCTAACAGTCCTTCATCCCATTCATCTTAAGGGATGCATTAACTGTGAGGGTGATACACTGCAATGGGGATATTTCTTTCTTTTTTATTTTCAATAGCTACTTTTCAGCTTTGGCTTTTCTGAAACTGTGGCCATCATTTGCATCCAATAGCAGAAACAACTTATTTATTGAAATTGGGGTTGCACCATACTGTATTATTTATATATAGGCTAAATCCTTTACTACATTTATTCCTCAGTACTCCACAAGACTAGGCCCTTCAAAACTAAAAGCTATTGCTCCAGTAATACACAGGGCATTATAAATATGCGAAAGATGGGGATATTCTGTCAGTTCCTTTTTCCCTTTAAATGCACAAAGGCACTATGACACTGGCTAATTGGTTTGTGCAGGATTTTAACAGAAAGTTACAGCCTGTTACTTTATAGTAACAGACATAAAGCTTCTGTGAATGGTGACTTTTGTTTCATCTCACTGTTTGCAAATAAGATTGCTGACCACCTATTTTCTGTAATGGATATCACTGCTGTGTCCTATAAGATTTAATTAGAAATTGACTGATCCAGCTTTACACAAGGACAGACACAGGCATAGGCATTAATGGTGGCTTAAAAAATTTTTCTTCTTTCCCTTTGGATCTGAAAATCAGGACTTGTATCACCAAAAATATACTATATTGTGCAAAATATGTGGCAGTTTAGGTATTGCAGATTTCTGCAGATTTCTGCTTGTACCCAGTGTTGTGTATTGCGTTGCCAGGTGTGCATAGATCCCAAATCTGATAGGTAAAAGTGGGGTTTTATAGGCCATTTTTCGTTGTTGAATGTGCCGTTCTATATTCCAGGAGATTACTGTACTCAGCTTCTCAGAACACATTGTTTGATTATTATTTTTCATAAACTTGCTGAAACTTGGCAGAAAATCTGAGAGTCTGGCCTCAGGGTGAAAACTGCAGAAAATGCCTGTGCCCGATTTCATTAATTATTAACTGGTAAAGATATTTTTAATACAAACAACACAGTGTGATGCACATAGCTAACTGACTGTGGATGTGTTGGATATTAAAAATGAGAAAGAAGTTAGACATTCTGACTCTTAACAGAGAACCTAGACATGCAAAAATACACCTAAGACAAATGGGCTACTGTGAATGCCAGAATTATGTTAAATAATGTGTCTATATATTTGTTTATTGCATGATTCATGGCCGTAAAATTGGCAGTGCCATCCTAGACTAGTATTTTGTGGCAGTATTTATAGTCCCTGATGTATTAAGTTTTTCATTTGAACATTTAAACTATTGTGTCAAAGTGCTGAGTTCTAAACATGTTTATTATGTTGCAAGCAAAAATGGAAAACAGTGCTTTAAAAGATTTTGACATTTGTGTCAAATGTCTGTTGAAAGACATGAATATGGAATTCAGAAATACCTCTAGAAGTCATTTTTAAATGGTGTAACTCTCAACCATATGTAAAGCTGTGTACCCTCTTTCTTTTATTTTTAAACACAAGTTGGACAAGTCAAGGGGGTTTAGGAAGTGTGGAGCCCTGACAGTATTCATTATCATCCATTATCCATCATCCCAAAGGCTGCATCTGGTTGCTTTGCACCTGGAAGCAAAATAAGCCTTTGAGTATAATAGCAGTTAACAGTTGTCAATAAAACTAAGCAGAAGTGGAATATACTTCACAGGAGAAATTGAATAGGAATCAAAGAATTAGCATGAAGCAATGGTCATTTGTACTACTTGTTATAAAAAGTTTATTCCAGAAATATAATTTTGAGGATTGTGGCTCTAAATTTTCCCTGTGTGGTTAAAATCCTTTTCCAAGGAACTTATTATTTGTAAGTAATTAATGATGGTGGATACATATGACCCTAAATTGGAGTAGAATAAAGGATGTTCCAGATGCTATATTGATATGATTGTTGTTACAATTATACATGGGGTGCAGCGCTGCCAGTTAGGTAAGTGACCTAGATGAGTTAGGAAACAAGGTATACCAGGACTTCCCTTCTTCTAATAGCTCCCTGTTTGCATAGTTTTGTCTTTTGGTTGTTTTGTTTTGTTTTCCCTGTTTCCCAGCAGATCTCATTTCTCATCCTTCTCTCTTTTTCCTCATTTCATTATTCCCTGTACTCTTTAATTATTGTCTATCTAAAAGTTATTTTAGCGGGTTTTATATGGTGTTATTTTAAAATCCCAGGGTTTCTGTGGAAAGGCAGGTTACTGAGAGAATAACACTTCTCTATACTTTGAATTGTGTCCATATACCAGTAACTATACTGTTTTACTAACATCTCTTGAGAAAGATTCACGTATTCTGCTGCCTTATTACTCTACATATTAGAAGATATTCTTTGTCAATATTATTGATTGAATTGCCTGCAATATTAACATCCCTAAAGTCATAATTAGTATTCCATAAAGGTGTCTTATACTTTCAGAAATTAATAGAACAAAGACTGTCTTTATTTCCTGTGATTATCATATACCTAGCTACACCTTCCTGGTTGTCAATAAAACACCAGGCAGCAATTCTTGTTGTGTATAAAATACTAGTCTGCTTGTTGAAATTTCCAGATAAGATCAAAATCTTCCAAAACACCATCATTATAAATGATATACTGGACAAAATTTAATTTCTTGTGGTTTACTACAGTGCTGGGCAGCGGGTATCTTGGTTGGATGAATTTGTTATCAGGTTTTTGATTGATTGGTTTTTGTTTGGTTACTTGTTTTCAAAGAAAGACCAAGCAGCGGCTTCCACTCTAGTCAGATAAATTAATTACTGGTGATTTATTGTTCTGATAAATGCATTTTCTGTATCTATACTGAGCTAATCAGTTTTATCTTTATTCCTCCTTATTATTTGTATATTATCCCTCCATATACCTCCATTCTGACTTTTGTTTTCAAAAGAAAGAAAAAAGGGAAGGGAAGGGAAGGGAAGGGAAGGGGAAGGGGAAGGGAAGGGAAGGGAAGGGAAGGGAAGGGAAGGGAAGGGAAGGGAAGGGAAGGGAAGNGCTAATCAGTTTTATCTTTATTCCTCCTTATTATTTGTATATTATCCCTCCATATACCTCCATTCTGACTTTTGTTTTCAAAAGAAAGAAAAAAGGGAAGGCAAGGGAAGGGAAGGGAAGGGAAGGGAAGGGAAGGGAAGGGAAAGGAAGGGAAGTATTTTCAATGCATTTGTATTATAATCATTGTTCAGTTATGACATTAATCTACAACTCATAATGAACTCAATCTTTCAATTCCAAATCTCTCTGACAAGCAATAGGAGATGCTGATAGAATGTATCAATATTATTTAAAATCAATGGTTAAAAATACTGCAAGTGAAATAATACCAGATAAATTGGTTCCATTAGTGTTTCCCATTTTTACTGTGTTCTTTTGAAAGTTTGAGAGAAGATCAGTTATTAGAATTTCTTCCATGTGTTTCTACTTCATTTTGTTGTTATATTTTTGTAGCTTTAATATCATGCATAGGAGTCTTGCTGATACAAAAGCTACTGGTTTATCACGAATATTTTTTAGGAGCTGCTGGATTCTTTCATCTATTCTATCATCATAAGTTACATACATGCTGATTTCTCATCTCCAGAAGTAATAAAAAATAATTAGTCTTCCTTTTGAGCATATTTGTGACATATTGATAGATTTGCTTGTGATCTATATGTACGGGAGCTCCAGTGAGCAACAATCTTGCTCTTTTTGTGGCTTGGGAAGTTTCTACTTACACTGCTATTATTTCAATGTCACTGTAAGATTTTAGCTATCAGTAGCTAGCTAAAACATCATTCTTGTTTTGCAAAGGCTTTCCTTATTGCTCTCTCACCAGCACTTGAGGACTTTCTTCGCTTTCCAGTTTCCAGACAGAGGAAGTTCCGAGTTGTTAATTTATTTTATTCCTGTTCTATTTATAAAACCTAGAATATTTTCTAGTTCTTTCTGGAGAATTGACTGCATTCACTGTACATCTGTTTTCTCCTGTGTTGCACTTAACGCAAAATGCTTTATTTAGTGCACCTAAGTGCATATCTTCACCGATGTGGATCTTACTTTGCGTACTTTCCAAATCTGCTGTGTTTGTGTTTCTTTTGCATGAGTCCTTTATGCCCTGCTTTCACACTGTTATGTCTTCACTGTGTGCGTATGTCAGGCTTTGTCTTTGATTCATAACTAGCATACTGTGAATGGTAGAAAACATTGTCCTTGCCTTAATGTTCTTTGTGTTCATGATACATTAACAGGATTTTTCTAATGTTAAATTCCATTCCTTAGTAATAAGGAATCTAGTTATCTAGTTTTTACTTTACTCATTATAATCGTATCCATCAGATAACATTCTTTCTTCAACAGCACACTGTTTATTACCAACTAAAGCTGGATTACATATTCAGTTGTTCCATTACTTGATTTCTCACAAGAAAAAATAAATAGAAGGAGATATCTTATGCTCAGCAAAATGTTTCAACTAGTTTCCTAAGTGTGTGTATGCTATACTTCCCTACTGCAATGAACTGGTATTTCATGCTCAGTTCTGGACATTCCAGCCTCTCTTCCCATCACGTACCTTTAATTTTTCCAAATGCCTGTCACCTCCTATCACTGCAGTACCCCATGATTCTTTACAGGGACCTTATAGGTATAACTATATAAGTAAGGCCTTCTGATGAAATAATATGCATTTCATCCAGAGTAGCGTGAGATAGCTAAAAATAAGTGTATGCTGATTGTCTAGTTAGAGACTGATGTTAAAGTGATGAATTATCTCTGTTTTCACCTCGATGGGGAAATTAATAGACCCCTTTCTTGCATTTCTCAACCAAAGATGTTATTAAACATACAGAGTAATTTCTTTGAGAAGTCTTTATAGTAAACAAAACTAAAAATATAACCAGATACCCTTTTTTTTCCCCCTCTTTTTTAAGGCATCAAATGGTTCAAAAAGCCTGCCTGGTGTTCTGTTTTTATTTTTGTTGCAGTGGGAACACTATGAAAGAACTGTTCTCTGTTCTCTGAAGATATCTTTCCAGTTTTACCACATAAAAGCCCCCTTTGTCTATGGTCCTTTTATACACTACTGGCCAGGGAATTATTGAATAGGCCCATCTAGAGCAGGTCTTTATGAACAACCATCTTATATTATACAAGGCCCATATTAACAGAGCTTTTCAAACACCTCTTCTCTCATAGCAGATCAGCACATACAGAGAAAAGGAACAATAGTCTATGTGTTTTTAAGGGAATATCTACCAATCAGGTTGACCTGCATAAATACAGTACCACAAGAGGAAATATTTTTTATTAAAGCTTCAGAATATACATGACCATCATTAGGGTTTCCGTGTGCAACTACAAAAACAAATCTTAATTTAAATATAAGGAAAGGGGCTTTTTTTGGCTCATTTTCTTTCTTATTTTTGCCACCCTCAATGGTGGATGGTAAAACAGTTGTGGTAAACAGTACTCAGGATGAGTATCATAAACACCACAGGGTCATACCATAAAAGTTAGTTTCAGAATACCTTTTTTTTGGCAAACCCAAGGAAGATCATATATTGAAACACATCCTAACTGGTTAGGAAAGGTATAAGGAAATAGAATCAAAGATTCTATTGAAAAGTTTGCTTAAAAAAAATGCACAGTTGAAATTACATTTTAACTGCAGCTGTTACTATTATTTTGTCCCATAATAGCTACTTGCATGTTCTTGATGAACACACAGAGAGGGATTTCAAAAAGAAATGTGATCTACATTAAGAAGATAGGATTGTACATTAAGGTAATGAATGCTTTTCAAGATACAATCTTTTAAACATAAAATAGGCTTCTCCATGATAAGTGGTTCATGAACCTTATTGCTTAGTCTTTCAACTATACTAGTCCGATATTTGAAATAAACAGCAGGGAATAATTCTTCATCGATAGAGTAGATGCGATAGTAATGCTCTGGGCCTTCTCCTTTATTTTCTTAGAGACCACATGCATAATTACTAGCTTATCTTTCTCAATTACCTGGCCAAAGAATATAAGAGTACTTTGAAGGAATTACAGAAAATTGCATAACTATGCAAAGCTGTAGGTTGTTGCTCTTGTGCATGTTTCAGGGAAAAAAAAATCTGTCCCTTGTACAAAATTAAATTAATCATAACTCATCTATGTTCATTTTTTTAATGTCTGAGGTTCAGCGATAGTCTTAAAATGTATATAAGAATATGATTTTTGCCGTGGCACTGTGCAGATGTATTTAGATTGTGGATATTAAGACAAAATTGGATTTATACTCAAGTTGTAACTTTAGATCAAAGGGATGGGGTTAGTCAGCATTTAATCTCTATCACTCACTGCAACTGACTGCAACATGGTGATCATTTAGGATTACTGGTCTAATTCACAGTAACTAATAAGATAAAAGTCCTTTCTGTGTGCTTGCTGATAGAACCATCCAAATTTCTGGTTTTGATTGATTCATTTTACTCATATACAGTCCCATGTGAAAAATGTGTCAGTCAAATACTGTCTTTACTTCCTGCAAGAAAGAGTCAGACTGTGAGGAACTCTTAGAATCAATGGTAGTGGGTGGGATAAAAGTCCAACATCTTGTGTTAGGCAGCGGTCAGTTGCAGATACAAGGGTGACTTAATATTTCAGACTGTGAGGAACTCTTAGAATCAATGGTAGTGGGTGGGATAAAAGTCCAACATCTTGTGTTAGGCAGCGGTCAGTTGCAGATACAAGGGTGACTTAATATTTCCATCAGTACTCATTACTCCCTCAAAACTTCCCTCAGAGCTTCTCATGTCCTATTGCTTAGGACCTTCTGAACTGGAGATTGCCTCTTCATCCTTGTGTTTGATAGCCCTTAGCAACTGCAACAGCAGTGACTATGGCACAGAATGTACCGATAGATTCCACATTTTGAGTGGAAAAAAAATGAATTTTTGAATTATTTCAAGAATTCTCCTTTAATACTCTTTTTGGTTCCTCTTTTTTGTTTTTTTTTTTCTTTTCTGTTGTTGTTGTGTGAAACAGAGTGAATAATGTTCCTTTTTTCACCTTCTTAACATTATTGATGTGTCCTTATATTGCAATCATACATTCTCCTTCAATCATTTCTTTTCCTAGGTGAAGAATGCTGACTGACTTAATCTTTCCTCATATTGCCTTTTCATATTTTTTTTTTCTATTTTTAATTTACTCTTTTGCATTAGGGAAACCTGAAAAAATGTTCAACATTCAGGGTATGGGTGAATAATATAATTTTAAAATGCCAAAATAATATTTTCTTATTTTGTTTTATACCATTTGCCTTATTCCTAAACCGCCACAATTTTTAATGCTGCTAAGAACTGCTGTTTACATAAGATTGACCACATTGATTCTAAGACTTTTATTAATGTGTTAATTCAGACACTGTGATCATATGTGTACCCTTAAGTCTGACTTTTTCCAAAACTTTGTTTTGCACTTATTTGTTTTTTTTTCCTGTCATTTATGGGCCAGGCACTTGGTATGATAAAATCTTTCTGCAACTCTTTGCCAACAAATTTCTATTCTGAATTCTGAATAATTTTGATATCTCCTAATTTTTCCCTTCTTTATTAAGTAAGTCTCTTTCCCAGATCACCTATGAATGTACTTAAAAATTCAGGTCCCTACATATAACACCATGGAATTTCTCAGGTAACACCTTCACTTGTAAAAAGTAACCATTCCTGTTCTTAGCTTTTCTTTAAACAGTGAGTAATCATGTAAGATAGTAGTACATTCTTAATATCTGATAGCTTTTGCCTTTGAAAATCGTTTTTTTTTCCAAGTAGACAACTATACAATTTATTGGAAGAGCAGCTAAATAAATTGAGTTAAGGTAAGATATTTCAAAAAGTGTATTATTCACCTTTAACTTAAATATTAATTTATTTATTTTAGTATGATGTAGATACTTAAGCTTATCATATGCATATAGAACTAATTACAGAGTTATTTTTTTATATATGTCTCTCTGAAATTGATTTTAACTGTCATATGTGGCAAAACCATGAGCTAATAATATGCTGCTGCCAGTTGCTGTCTTAAAATTTCAGGGTTATTCAAAATTGGCCTGTTGTAAAGATGAGTGTGTCCTGAAATGCAGAGTGCCAAATCTCAAAATATATTTTCATAGCTGAGGTTTGCAAGTGACTAGAAATCAATTTCAAATAGAAGTAAATCAATTTCTTATAATTACTCTGTACATTACTAAAATGATTAATTTTATTTCGTACCTACCTAATAGAAGTATACAGTCAGGACATACATTCTCACTTATGACCAATAATTGCAGACTGGGCCTAGCAGATATTTAAAGTTCCTATTTAACGACAAGGAGTCCAGTGAGTGATTTTTTTTATTTTCTCGATTCCTGAAAACATATTGAAACTACATTTCAGTTTTGAATTTGGAGGCAATCTCATTCTTTGTATCATGTTTATGTATCAACATAGCAATCCATCCTTATAAGTCGTTAGTGTAAATTGCATAATGTCTGTACAGCTTATAAATGTGATGAAAGTGATGCTGTATGAAAAAAAAATGAAATAATGCACTATAAACCCAGGGAAATATTTCCAAATAAATGCATAAATAAGAATATATTAACTTGCTAATAAAAGCCATACATTAAAAAGCAAACAAATATTGAAAATCATTAGTATGCAAATCCTATACCATGCCTTGCCAAACCAGTCAAATATATAGTTTTGCTATATCTATCATCATCACAGATAACATTCTGGCTTCTCCAGGGAGCCATTTTCAGTACAGGCATTGCAAATATCTGTCTGAATTACTAAAATTAACAACATTTTTTTTTCTGACATGAAGCATACTGTTTGAGAATGCAAAATGCTACAAGGAATAATCCAACAATAAAGCCAGAAAGTATTATACTAATGCATGGATAATGTGAACTACTAATATATTTTAATCCATGTATTAATTACTCTTGTAATGAAGAATTGTTATACTAGGGAAGCATTCTGCTTCAATATATAAATAAGGACAAATGCATCCTTTTTGCAATCTATTCAGCCGCCAATTGTCTATTGATATGAGATAATAAACAAATAGCTGGTGAGAGGAACAACACTGCTAACAAGTTGGATGATACTTGTTAGAATCCTGTGCTCTCCTGTATAGAATGACTTGTTTTACTGAATGTATGAGAGCAGTGAAAAACATCTGGGACAGTAATGCACTGTCCTGCCACTGTGATTACAGGTATGTACATGGATTTCTGTTCATCTGCTTCCCACACTTTTGCAAGTCTGGACTTTTAAAAGCAACAGCCACTGTGAATACTCAGACCAGTTGTACTTTGCATGGTCACTGAGCTCATGTGCCTGCAAGTCCTATTGATTGTGCTCTGAGTACATTAATGAGCAATACAACTAGGAATGCAGGAATCTACCATGGTGATTATGGTTTGGTATTGGACCTCTTATTATAGTAAGCATCTCCCCTAGATAGCTGCTCCTCCCTATTTCCCATCAGCTTGTATGTTCCATTTACCTCTCTCTTCCATAACAACTACTCCATTCTTTGTTTCTATTTCCTGATTCTCATAACTGATTGCAACCAAATTTCCCATTCAGGTCAAAGCTAGGGACATCTAACACGCTGCACTACTCACTACAGTTTGTATCAATAGTTGACTTGAAGCTTCCCTTCTCACAGTCACTGTCACTAGGGAAAGTCATTCTAAAAGAGCTGGGAACTGTTGTGGGGTTTGAAGAAAAACTTGAAGTGAAGCAGTAAGCAGTGTGGCTCTTCTGTGGCATTTCCTGCTACAGTTCCATGTGAGTATTTAAAAGCATATGCATAATTTGATTCAATGAAAACTAATGCATTAATAATTAAAGAAAAAATCAATGAATATGGCCTATGGCAAATTATAGGAAGTATGATTTATTTCCAAATGCTTAGGACACAGACATATATGTGAACTTAATTTTGGTACCTCAGTTCAAACTGTCATTGTGTCATTTTGTGTTACTGAATAATTTTGTGTTACTGAATAGTGAACAATGAATAACTTTTTTTTTTTTAAATGACATCTCAACATCAATAAGAAGCACTCCATTCTCTGTAATAAAAGTTATCTGTGAGCCTTGCTGCACATTTGTTTCAAAAAAATAGTTTCTTACAATAAGAATTACTGTGCAATACCAGTACCCTTCAACTTTATGTATATTCAATATGCATAATATGCAGTAACTCTGGCATGTGTTGAAGATGTCAGGACTGTAATCAAAAGTCTCTCTGATTCTTCTATTTGTAACAGCTCACAGAAGTATTAACTAAGAACCAATCTTATATTCAGGATTTATTGACTTTAAAAATCTTGAAATAGAAGAATTAACGTATTTTGCATTGCATTCCCTCATCCCTAACTGTTATACATCAAGTTGCTAAAGAATTTAGCAACCTCACCTCTGGTGAGGCCGCACCTGGAGTATTGTGTGCAATTCTGGGCTCTTCAGTACAAGAGGGACATGGAGTTTTTGGAGAGGGTCCAGCCTAGAGCGATAAAGATGATTACGAGACTGTAGCATCTATCTTATGAGGAAAAACTAAGTGAGCTGGGCCTTTTTAGCTTGGAGAAGAGAAAGATGAGAGGAGATCTGATCAATATGTATAAATACCTAAGGGGTGAATATAGGGAGGATGGGGACAAACTCTTCTCAGTACTGTCCAGTGATAGAACAAGGAGTAGTGGGTACAAACTGAAACACAGGAAGTTCCGTCTCCATATGAGGAAGAACTTCTTTCCTCTGAGGGTGACAGAGCCCTGGAACAGGCTGCCCAGAGAGGCTGTGGAGTCTCCTTCTCTGGAGATCTTCCAAACTCACCTGGATGCCACCCTGTGCCAAGTGCTCTGGGTGTCCCTGCTGGAGCAGGGAGGTTGGACTAGATGATCTCTAGAGGTTCCTTCCAAGCTCAACCATTCTGTGATTCTGTGAGAATTTAGAAGACATAAACATTGTAGATGATTGATGCCAATTCCAAAATTTATTTTTTGAGTTCATTACTTAGCATCAGTCCTGTAGAAACTTTCCAAAGCAAAAAGGGCATTTTGGGCTAGTGGCAGTAAAAATAATGGCTTGGACATTCAGTGGCATCATCATGCTAAAATCTTCCATTTGAAATAAGAGTAGATACTATAAATAATGAAGAAATAACCTCATTGTCTGAATCCCTATCTATCCTTAAAAAGGTTTCTCTCATTGTACCTACAGCACATTTTTCTTTTCTATTTAAAGCTCTAGAAGCCATCCCCCTCAATCAAATACTCACTCTTGCCAATGCACTCATAAAGACATCTTAGTCTAAAAGGTTGCCAAACCTTTGCCTCATTCACATCTTTGCTGACACCACCAAAGACTTATTTTTCTTTCTCCTTCCTTGCAGCATGATATTAATGTTGAAAAGCAAGTCAGAACAGAATCATAAAACAGAGTTCCTTTGGTGCAGAAGAGCAATTGTGTAATTCCACACAGCATAATCTGCTAAGGAGGGAACAATGAAACTAGAGCTGTGCTGTTCTACCAGGAAGAGTTTTTTCTAGTGAGAGAGTGAGCCAAATCGGTATAGATGTCTGTCTACAAATAGGGCTACTATAGGAAACTCTCTATTTAGATAGGTAGTCAAACAAAAGGGATAATAATAAAAATCTTCAGACACCTTGCCCACCAAATGTGGGCACCAAAACCCTTTCTTAAGGTTTTGATTTGTGATGATGAAGATGACTGGTGAAACGATTCTTTCTGAGAAAAGTTCTAATTTCTTCTGTTTGAGAGAAGAATAATGCATAATTTGAGAAAAAAGAATAATGAATATATATATTTTTTCCCAGTATTGACCTGAACATGTTTTATTTAGTGGCCCTGAAAGGACTTTGGTTCCACTCAGAGGTCAAATACGAATTTTAGTATCTGAGAGATAAGATAATATTGCAAGTATTTCTAAACAGATCATTTCTTCAAGCATGCATTTAGTGCACCTATGCTCCACTTAAAGTATTTAAAAGAAATCATATGAAAAAAAAGTTCTTTCTGTTTCAATCAGACCTGGCTAGATTGACAAATATATTGTGCAAATATTATTTTGGATACCTACTCTGGAAAAAAGAGAATTCTTGATGTGATCTGCTTAACCACCATAAGCACCTAACTAGTCATTCTTTGTAGAAGACCTAGGATCTAATTCACAAATAATAAACTTTTATTATTGTTTATTGTGAAATCTCTCTGTTGTGTATATGTATATATTTAAGCTCAGTTCATGATTCAGGACTGTGGTTATGCTGATCTCTAACTTGGAAATTCTCAAATTCTTTGTCTGTATCTCTCACTTAAAAGATTATTTTTAACAAAACTATAATGGTAAAAATGTGATAGAATAAGGTTCCTCTTCTTCTCTTAGGTTAAGTTCCTTGGCAGACAAAAAGAGTCTAAGGAGCCAAAGTTTGTGCCCATTAGTTAAATTAAGGATATCCATCATGACCTGAACATAAATCTCTTAACTTTTATCTGGTGATAACTTCTAAGTAGGATTAATGTTCTTTGGACCTAGCTCACAGGAGATGAATAATTTTTCTTTTTGGCAAGTCTACCTTTTAAATGAGTTGTTAGATATAATCTATGGAGACCCTATAGCCAGATGCAGTACTTTAACATAACTTAATAGACTGGAATAGTCCTTACTGCAAGTGTACTTTTTAGAAGTAAAATTCTTAAATTCTGTAGACACGTAGTAATAGAAATTACAATTTCATATTTCATAATATGCTGGCATGAAGTCCAAAAAGGTTTCCAATTAATCTTAGTTTTTGCTTCTCTTACCTTGTCATTTAACATTTACTCCATTATCAGTGTCTACGTGTGACTTTCATGTCATAGTCTACCTGACTGTATACGACTATGCTCCTGATTCATGTGTCCTTTAGATGACTCTATCCTTTTCGTCCTGATAAGTAATAGTGAACCTCAAGTTCTGGGACTATAATAATACTTAAGGCAATATTGCCAAAAGTCATTCACAAAATGCTATACCAAGCTGAATCTGGAGGGCTTGTATACTTTCAGTCTTTATTACAGATATGTCACTGATGTTATTGTAGCAGTCTTGGAAAAATAAATTGAAATTCTTTATCAGAAATCCCCGGATTCTAAAATTATTTTTCCAGAATGAAGTGAATTCGTATTCTATGAGTTCTCTCCTACTTTAATGAATTTCCAATTTATGTAACCTTTCAGCTGTGAAAGAAACTGTGTTTTGTTGTAGTTATGGGTCATTTATAGTTTTATCTTGTCATTATCTTGCCTTGCCTTTCTGTGCATTCAGGATCAAAATGATCAATTGCCGGATCTTCCTTTACTGCCTCAAACTCTGAAGCTCCCAATTCAAAGTCTCGATCCCCAGTCTCCAAACCCTTTTAGAAGTTTTGAGCATGCAGATCTATATAACAATGGTTCAAAACTGTTCTGTGAAGAACTTGCACCAAATACCTCAATATAAAAATAATTATGTGTTTCAGTAACTGTTTTTAGCCTTTTGGATCCTGTAGAGTCCACGGGAGGATATCAGATTATATGGCTGCCCAAAGTCTTTTCGGTGCATTTTTTCCCATGATTTTATATCCTTTCTATCTGGCACCTCAAAACAATCATCTCTTCTCCTACGCAATCTGGTGCTTGATAACATGTCAAATATGCCAACTCTTGCTGTATCAATAATTCCAGTCCCTAAAAGTATTCTATTTTCAGTGATAGACCAAAACCTGAGACAAACTTTCTGCTCATTCAGGACTACCTGAAAATTCTTTAGAATGCCTAGTCTTTAGATTACATCCCCACACATCTTAAAAACATGCCATGATGCTACCAATCTGACCTTAAACCAAAACCAGACAGATTTCAAAGGCCTTGTGACATCTGCTCATCTTCCCAGAACTAAATCTATTTACCTGTAATCAAGACCATATTCGGGTTATGCCAGGAGCAATCCTGAGCACATGTTCAATTTATAACATCTGTTTATTGCTAAATACATAGCACAAGTGTTCTCACCACTGAAAGCTCAGGAGGATCAGCTGTTGATACACTGTGCCAGTGCCAATTTGTGATTCTAAAATCATGCACATTTATTCCACCTGGCCAAACATCTGGCCATGTGACTAAAAATGAAAGAGTAAGGAAATATTTCTGTTACAGTTAATAACTGAGCCACCATCTTGCATGCTTTGATTAGTCACTTCAAACAGAGAGTTTTTGACCAGACACTAGGTCAGTTTGAAGTATTTATTCCTTCAAAATGATTTCTAAGACAAATTCCACTCCTTTCTCCTTCAAGCAATAAACAAAAAGAGAAAGAGAAAAGCAAAAGGCATTACTAAGAAAACCTTGTGTCATTCTGGGGTGGAGTACATTAATCTTGAATATATGCCTCTTACAAGACTTATTACTGGCTGCTACAAATGCTTCTTCCCTTCCTCCCATCTTCCTCTACTTCATTTTATACTTCAGAAATGTAGAAAATCTTTCAGCTATGGACCTTATTTAGCACATTCCTGCCTTCAGGCTGCTTTTCTCCATCTCAAATACATCAATGAGGTTTTATACATCATATTATGCGAACTCTTAAATACATAGTCTGCTCAGTTTAATAAGGCTTTTTCTTTGCAAGGCAAAAAGCTAAACATGACATGACAAAACTAGGAAAGTGTATTTTGCTTAGGTAACTATTTGATTTTCCTTGTTTGCTAGTTTTTAATTAGATTTATTTTCATGAGACTCCACAAATAAGCAAAAATTTAGGTACTCTGTAGCTAAGTACATTCTTCTTTTATATAAATGATGCTTATAGAGTATAATCTACAAACAATAAACCATAAAATTGCATGATCCAAGAAATAAAGATAAATCACTCAAGTATGCACCTTGAAACTTTTTTTGGTGATATAATATGAAAAATATCATTCAAAACTTTTTTATTAAATTGTTTGCTTGTTTGTAAATAACTGTAGTAGAAAAAGGAGCATTTAGTCGAAAATTCTGTTCCAAGCATTTTTTTTTTGTCTTCCTAATAGCTATTTCAAGATAGCTATGTCATCTTTTAAACACAGTAATCAGACAGAAACAATATTATATGTCTTAAATAGTATTTTGACAAGCAGGGATAATTCTCTGGAAATTCTTTCTTGAGGTAGGATATTCATTTACTTCATAGTTGGCCTTTGATGGCATATTGCACAAAATTCTATTGCATTGACGTATGAGCTAAAACTGAATTGTTTTCTCAATATGGATCCATCAGATTTTAACATCAGTAGCATTTTCAAAGAATTTGGCAAAATAAGTTTCAGATATTAAAGATTTTTTTTACAAAAATCAATGGAAAAAATCTATCCATAATATTATAGCTAGTGCCATTTTCAGAATGCAATCATAGTGTGATATGAGCATGTACATGTTTAAAATCAGCATTGATCCCTGTAGGTGGAGAGTTTTGTAGTAGTCAGATTTTCAAATGATAGAAACCTCAAAAACAAACAAAAAATTCATTCTGCTACCATTAGTGTTCAAGTCTAAGGCCTAGTTTAAATCTCAAGCTTTTGATGATCTTTAATATATGTCATTTTAGATATCATATATGACTGGTCAAAATGGTGAATTAGACTAGACTACTATGTCTAGCAAAAGAGGAAAAGATCTGAATTAATTTTGAAAGAAAACAACAATACATAGTTAGGTTATTTGTTACATTATTATTGGATATTGGATATTTTAAAATATTGCAAAATTAATTGATTGTATAATAATTTTTCTATGTTCTTTATATAATCTTCATTCTTGATCCTCTTATTTATTTTCCTGGTGTCTGTTTATTTTTTCTCAAATATATGTAGTGCAGAGGAATCTTACACCATTTTAGGTGGGAGAAGATTTGTCTAATTAGCTATACATTGTCACATAAGAGGTTTGCAGATGAGTTTTGAAATTAACTTGTAAAAAATGAGGTAACCTAAGTGTCTAAACTTTGCCCTAGCAAAGTTTGTTAGAAAGTAGTATAAGAAATGATTCAATTTTAAATAGTAATAGCAGGCTTTTACTTCTGTATTTCACATGGTAATTTTTATTTGATGATGTAATTTCAAAAAGATTCCTTAAAAAGTGTAATTTTAATAGGTAATTTCATTCTAGAGTTTAATAAGGAAAATGTCAGAAGACAAATATTTCAGAACATTTAAAATTAAACTAGATAAAAATTCTTATTTGTCAGAGAAAGTAACTAATTTTCTGAAGACATGTTACAAGATTTTTTGAGTCTCGAAACAAAGAAATCCTTTGAGTCTCTTATTCTATGTATTTTATTCATGCTTCCCATAAGTGTCTCAGGTCTAATGAACTCTTCCCCTCTTCAAGTTGTTTCATGATAAATTTTAAATATCATCTTGATGAAAATGAGAAATTTGACCTTAACTATTTAGCTTTGTCTATATAATGTTCGAAGAGATACCTGATTTAAAATGTAATTCTGATACAAAATTATGATCCATAATTAAGGAACCTATCTTCTTGGTTCTCTTTTAGAGAACTTATTTCCATCAGAGGAGTAAATGGAATAGGAAAGATCATTATCTAAAAGTGTAGGTCAACAGCAAGTGGTAAGAATTTCTTAGCAATTTTTCAATGAAGAGAAGAGCATCTTTAGAATGAAGAATGGTGAGCATAACTTTCAATCACAAAATTCCCATGTGAGTTTTGTTCCTTAAAACATCTTTAAAAAAATGAAAAGTTAAAAATGAGAGTCAAAATGCCAGGTCTTAGTTATTAATGATTAACTATTCACATTCAAAGTTGAGTTTAGAGAGGCAGAAAACACTGCATATAGGAACTGTATGTATAAGCATCTTTGTGGGAAAAAAAGGCTTCTTCTTCTGTAGGATTGAAGGAATTCAATCTTCAGTGAAATCAAATCTCAGTATTTCTAAGGCTGTTAAAGCAGTCCAGCAAAAGCTACTATGCACTAAGGTATTGCTCAAATATCTAATTAGTTTTTTTTTAACTTATATAAACATCAATGCACACAGGAGAGCATTATGTAGGCAGGCTAGCATGGGATTTTTGAACAGAATTCATTGTGTTATGCCCCAGTGATTCTTTGTGGACTGATGTTCTTCTGCAGAGTGGCATAACAACCTCATCTACTGTAAGACATATGTATGTTAGGGCTTTCTGGTGCTGAGTTAAGGAAAATTGGGGTATTACAAAGACAACCTTTGATAAAGTGGAGGAAATTCATTTTCAATTGCTGTTTCTTAATCAAATCCAGAACCACTAGGAATTTGTTATTCTACAATACCTGTGTTCAATATTGGTAGAAAAACTTCAAATGTCAAGCTAGTGTAGAGAATGAGAAAAACAGATATCTTTATTGTGGAAATGGTAAATGAGAAATGAGTTGTGCTTTGTGCTTTAAATAGATTGATGTATCAATTGAAGTATATAGTACTTCCAAAATACAAATTGGAGAGAGAGAGAACAAAAGAAATAATGTAATGTAATGTAGTGTAATAAAAAAGTTCCTAAAGATTTCAATTAGTTTCAAAACTGAGTATTCTCAGATGTGTTAATTTAACCAGTGAATCAAGAGTTTTGGATCCTAATGCATAAAGATAATGTATTATTGTAGACTGGCAGCTTCCAATAAGCTGAGATTTCGAAGTGACATAGAACCATAGCAAAAAGATATATATTTTTAATCCTATTTCTTCTTTACTCTCTTTTAATATTTTTTCTTGAATTTCATAATATATAGTGTGTTTTCCATAGACACATTCTCTTGAATAAGATAAATGATTCTTGAGAACACAAGACTTTTAGTTGTAGCATCACAATATATTAATGCTTGATATAGTTCTAGTTTCTTCCCCCCCAAATTACATTTCTACTTATCTAAAAACTCTGAATAAAACAGAATAGAAATAAAAGGCCTAATATATTAAAATCCTTCAATGTCAAATATGAGTAAGTAGATTCTTTATCATGTTTGGCTATCTTCCCTTCCTCCAATTAGTGTTCTCCGTCATACTATTTTATCATTAGTTAAGTATGAGATTTCTAAAATGTATAATTTAGATAAAAAATAAGGATTTCTTTTCCAGTTCTGGGCTCTCTAGTAGATGTAAGACAGGGACTGATTACTGCGAATCCAGCAAAGGCCGACAAAGATGATTAAGGGAAAGGAACAACTCTCATACAAGCAGAGCCTGAGGGAACTAGGACTGTTCAGCCTGGAGAAGAGAAGCCTGAGGGAGGGCCTTATTTATGTATTCAAACAAGTGATGAAAGGGTGTAAAGAGGACATGCCAGACTCTTCTCAATAGTGCCAGGGTGAGAGGTGATGGGTATAAACTGAAACACAAAAAAAGTTGAACACTGAGTGAACAGTGGAACAAGTTCCCCAGACAGGTTATAGAATCTCCATCCTTCCAGATATTCCAAAAACCTCTGGACAGGGTCCTGAGCAACGTGCTGTAGGTGATCCTGCTTGAGCAGGGGGGTTTAACCAGATGATCTGCAGAAGTCTGTCCCAACCTCAGCTATGCTATCATTCTGTTATTCTGTTCTGTGAATTTCTACACAATCGGCACAAAATTTTGTGCTCCATTTTCAGGAATGGGTCAGAAGAGGTCCAATATACAGAACCTAGGATTCAAACTACCTTGATGCCTTTGCCTGAGAGAACTATTTGGATAGCCATTTCCTGCCTTTTTTTCATTTTCCAGTAAAGGGCAATGAATTCTACACTGGAGTGACAGCATGTTAGACAAGGAAACATTTGTGTTAACGTGTTTTAATTCGTCCTTTCTCTTTTGCATCCTTTTTACTATTTTTGTTTAATATTTTATAATAGATGACTAATTCACTTCCACTCTTGTTTAGAATATATTAATCTTGAAAAATCCCCATGTATTCCACATAGGTGAGCAAGATCTCTAATCACTGAGTAAATTAGACTGACTTTCTGGAAACTTTTTGAAAGATAATATGTGCATATAAATATATTTTATTCAATTCTATACCATTTTGATCACAACTGTAGAATTTTTGTGATATATTGTCTTGCGTGCCAGCACTGGCATGTTCTCATCTTCAGAAGACACTAACAACAGCTATGCGTCAGTTCTTTCTCAATCTGTTGTATAATTCCTTTATTTTATGGAGTTTTAAATGTTTTCAGTGTATGTTGGTCAACTGTTGATCTAGACAGATAAGTATATATTGATGACTAACACAGATCATATGAGTACATATTCCCTTTAGGTTATATAATATCATATAATTTATAATTAATTAATTGTATAATTAATATATAAACATATTTTAAAGTCTTACAATTTATATTGCTGAAATAGATCTCTACTCTCATTTTTCCTTTTTCTAAATGCAAACCCAAGTAACTTAGATGAATGTATGTGAATGAAGGGTGAAATGGTAAAGTAACTGTGTATCAGAGGGGTACTCCAGGCACCACAGAACTACAGATTTACCAGAAGAATAGTTCATGTTCTTCCTCTTTGCTTTGTATATGTCTAATGCATTGGCAGACTTTTGTTATACATGAAAATTCAAATAAATTGTCAACAACAGACAGAATTATTTCATAGTTTAATCCTGATTTTGCATCTTATTCCAGTATGTATATCTGGCAAAACTTTGCTCTGACTCTTTTTCCAAAAATGATATTCTAATTCTCCAGCTATCAAGAGCACAGACCTGTTGGCAGAGGTTCAGTCTGATTTGATAAGCAGCCTGCTTAATTATTAAATCACCTATTAAAGCCCAGTTTCAGAACTTTATTCATTATACTATCTAACTATTTCTCCTTTTTCTATCCCAGCTGTTCAGGCTTGGACTTGGAGCTTAGGAGATCCATCCATGTTAGATCTTCATTTTGATTAGGCCACTAAAGTTAACTGATGTTAAAAAAGTCATACCTCCACTAAATGCACATGGAATGGCTGCTAAAATATTTTGACTGTGAAATTTGAACACTAGAGAGTGATTAACAGCAAAATTTTAGCATTATGAAAAACACCTGAATTTTCAATACATATTTATATTTTCCCCAAGCATTGATCCAATTTCTGGATGTGAAGTAACAGCTATGTAATAAAAAATATGAAAGACTTACATTTCAGAAAATAGTAGGAATCTTTCTGATTTAATTTTACTTGTCTTTAAATGCTCAAGGAGCTCTCTGGGCAAAAGATAATTCCTGCTGAAACTAAAATTAGAAATGTATTATTTCTCAATTATTTTCTGCATGTTAATTCAACTACTTTTAGAATCAACTTTTGTCTTTCCAACAATGAACTATAGGCAATGCAAATTAATTTAAAAGTACTTCCAGTGAGAATTGGTGTAGCTGTCAATTCAGATAGGCTTGTTTTCATTGAATAGAACTGAGATCAGTAGTCTAAGAGATGTATAGACTATGATGTATGTGAGAGACTAGCTTTTCTGGTTGTTTACAGAAGTGACATGACTTCATTCCTGGATAAAATGTTTAGTAAGCTCCCAAGACACCTATAGTCAAAGCAATTCAATCTGCATTCTTGTTGTGCTGTGAGCGGCCATTTCCCCAGTGTTATCAACCAAGTGTCAGCAGTGACAGCTTTACAAACCATGAACTCCAGTGGAAAAGAGCAGTTATTCATCTAGCTTCATCACTGTGTGTTTTTGAAGAGAGCGCTAAATCAGGCATTTCCAAATTCTTTATATTTATGCCAAAGTGTTCCAAGTGTTCTTCATGCTTTTATTCCCCTTCTTGCCCTCCAAATACAGACAATTAATTTATAAAATATGTACTATGCCAGAATTGCATGATACATAATGTCCAGGAATCCTGTCCCACGGTATGCTCACCTCCCTTTCCATCCTCTGCAACTACCATTTGTCATTCCCGCCTCTGAAGCCTTCACTGTTGTGTTGGCAGTAGCTGCTGGTGCACTCACTCGCTGAGTGGGAGCAGCAAACTGATTCAGGTTTTAAAATGAATAATTCCAGCTCCTGTTGTCACTGCAAAGGAGGGGACAGAATATCTTAAGAGGCTATTGCACCCAAGCGCTTCTTGTCATGAAATCATTTCTTGACAATAAAGATAACTTTTTTTTTAATTTGTTTGCACAAGGATAGCAGTGGTGACAACATGAAGTGGCATCTTTTTGGATTTTTAGCTAAAAAAAAAAAAAAAAGACAATGAAATTAAATAAAATACCTCATTGTACCAAAGACATTTTGAAATACCATTAGCATTTTAAATGTGCCAATAAGGAAAAAAATCAGCTGAGAAGATACAGAAACAAGTACTTCAGTGATACATTTTGAGTCACATATGCTAAAGCTGCTCTCATCTAAACATGACATCTTTTGTTGAACTGGTACTGTAGTTTATGCAAATTGCTTAATTTGCAGCTAATTATTTGATTGCATACAATGTGTGAATAATGGATGGTAGCACAAGCACGCAATGTTTTGATTTTCTTGCTAAGAACAGACAGCCTCAGCCAACAATCCAAGTCAATTATTTATAAAAACATAAAGGAAAGATGGAAATACTGTTGTGAATTTGGTAATGGCTCTACATTGTATGACATATATATCCTTATTTTTGTTTACTAATTCCATGAGTACTAGTCCAGAACAAAACACTCCAACAAAACATCACTGGATGAAATCCTTTTTCAATGAAAAATGAAATACATTATATATATCTGGTTTTGTGAGACGTCTCTCATTTAACCCATGACAAACAAGCTCTAAGAAAATTCTGTGTTATATTCAAAACTTGGTAAAAAATATAAAAGCTAGCAAGTATTTTCCCTGAAAAAGATATTCATAGTGGATCCAGTAGCACTAAATCACAAGCATGTCACATTAGATACTGGAATTCTCTTTGCAGAGATGGATTTATGATTTTCCTAATAGTTGGCTGATCTAATATGCAATTTTAATTTCTCAAGGTGATTGTAAAATAAAAGTAATATTGGCTTTCATTTTGCAAAATCAAAATATTAAATATAAATTAATTATAAATTATCTATTGTTTCACTATAAATTGTGAATTAATGTTTGCTATCACTGTGGTTATTTTAATTCCACTGGATGTAAATCCACTTTATTTGTTGTAGTACAAACAATTTAATTGCAAAAAAACACATCTCAAGTTTGAGTCAAACACAAAATTATTTGTTTGAATGTAGCTTAGTTTTATGGAGTCAGTGAATTTAGAATTGCTGTAGAAATAGCATACCATACAACACAAGATAATTTTAAAATAATTTTAAAATAATTTTGTATTTAGTCTTTGTTGATTAAAATTAAATAAATTGTCAGCATTTTTATTCTGAAGGATATTTTTTATTCTCCTTGTTTCCTTTGACCTGAGAAATCACTTCTGAGTTTAACATTTTTTTTCTGTTTACACCTTTAGACATTTGAAAATCACCACTAGCCCTCAAGCACAGTATCTTGAACTCTTATTTCAATATCTTTTAAACAATTCCATATACTAAAACAAAGGGAAAAAATCCTTGTTTTCTCTTAGTGGAAATATTATTTACTTCCTTCTTGAAATATTTTATGGTCCCTGAATCATGTCTCTCTGTATTATATATGAGTTGGCCTGTTTTTCCCTTTTCCTTTCAGTATGTCTCAGAAAGCATGACATCAGTCAATGAATGTAAAATTGAGTTTTGCTCAAAATTTTAGAACTAGGAAATAAAGCCAACTTTTTTAATTGAAAACATCCATTTTGGTCCAATGAGGCAGGGGAGGAGATGATATTCACTATCAAAGTTTGAAATTTGTCTCTGAAACAGATTCCTCTGAGAGCTCATGGAGACTTCATAGCCCCATGATGCATCTTTGTCTGTACTGCAGAATCATAGAATCATAGAATTGTTATGATTGAAAAAGTGCTTTGAGACTGAGTCCAACTGTAAGCCTTTTGCCACTGTGTCTACTAAATCATGTCCCTAAGAAGTGCCTCAGCTACACATTTCTTGAACACTGCTAGGGATGGTGACTCCATCACTTACCCGAGCAGCCTATTCCAATGCTTCACCACTCATTTCGTGTAGGACTTTTTCCTAATATCTAATCTGAACATCGCTTGGAGGAACTTGAGGGTGATTCCTCTTGTCCTATCAGTAGTTATTTTGTAGAAGAGACTAACAACTGACTCATCACACCTTCCTTTCAGGTAGTTGTAGAAGTGATAAGGTCTCCCTTGATCCTCCTCCAGACTAAAAAACCCCAGCCCCCTCAGCCACTCCTCATAAGGTCTGTGCTCTAGCCCCTTCATCAACTTCGTTGCCCTTCTTTGGAGACACTCCAGTGAGTCAGTGTCTTTCTTTTTTCTGTAGTAAGGGGACCAAACCTGTAGCGTAGCATGGGGTTGTTGTAACTGAAGTTTAGGACTCAGCACTTGTCGAACCTCATGCAGTTGGCCTCAACCCATCTATCCAGCCTGTCCAGATCCGTCTGTAGAGCCTTCTGCTTTAGGGCAGGAAACTCCATAAAACTCTTCGTTCCATCTTGGTATCATCTGCAAACTTGCTGAGGGTACCCTCAATCCCCTCATCTAGATCATCGATAAAGATATTTAAGAGGACCAGTCCCATCACGGACCTCTGGGGAACACCATTCATGACCAGTTGCCAGCTGGATTTAACTTCATTCACCACCACTCTCTGGGCTCAGCCATCCAGCCAGTTTCTTACCCAGCAAACAGTCCACCCATCTAAGGCATGAGCTGCCAGCTTCTCCAGGAGAATGCAGTAGGAGACAGTGTCAAAAGCCTTAATGAAGTCTACAGATTTTCCCCATCCAGTAGGCAGGTCACCTGGTCATAAAAGGAAATCAGGTTGATCAGGCAGGACCTACCTTTAATGAACCCATGGTTGCTGGACCTGATCCCCTGGTTGTTGCGTACATGGTGTGGATCACCCTCAAGATGATACGCTCCATAGCTTTCCCCAATAGTTCTCCAGGTCCTTCATCCACTGCTGTAGATGTGTCACACTGGCAAGTCTGCTCTTGTCTGGGATGTCTCTGGTTGAGCAGGACCACTGATAGATGACGGAGAGTGGTTTGGCAAGAACTTCTGCCAGCTCCTCAGAACCCTCAAGTTCTTATTTCTATTCTTTGGCACAAGATTTTCTGCTTCTAGGACTTCTACTTGTTTATTTTTGGCCAGTCTAATATAACTTTAGCTACAGTTCAACTTGCTACTACATCAATACTTCACTCCTGTAAAATTTATCTGAATAATTATAGATTCAAGGAATTCTGCTGTAACAACCCTAAGGATGACTAAGATAATTCTTCAGCTATTCTAAAGGATATTACCTGTATGTTCAGAGGAAATTATCTTAATATTATTATTGTTTAAAAAGAAAAAAAAATCAGTAGTAGAAATTCCATTGAAATGAAGGAATAAATAACAATTCATTTCTCAGTATATTAAGCTACATTAAGTCAGATAAAGGGGAAAAAAAAGTCATGGAAAATCTCAGTCTTGTAGATNATCAGGCAGGACCTACCTTTAATGAACCTATGGTTGCTGGACCTGATCCCCTGGTTGTTGCGTACAAAATCTCAGCCTTGTAGATGGTACAGAAATTGAAAGCAGGCCTACTGCACTCTTTTTGATAACACTTTTGACTAAATCATTCACTTCCTGAAACTGAATAAATTTTTGTCCCAAGGAAATTATTCAGATCACATCATACATGAATCACTCACTCAAATTACAAAGTGATTAATAACATGATTCAGACTTCTGTTTAGTAACTGTTCACCTGTGGGAGTTGCTAAAGTGTTGGACTTCTTTTTCTGTTTTGTTTATATTTTTTTCAGCATTTTTTAAAAATATAATTGCTTCCTGGAAAGCAGACACTAGTATTACATTGACATTCTCAGAAGATGAGATTGCCTTTCATACTGTTTGACCATTTCATTTTTGGACTAATATTTGCATATTGTGAAAGCAAATTTCACTCGGAATGTGTCTAGAATCTCCACTATTAACTTCTAATAAAAAATTCAACAGTACTTGAAGACACCACTCACAGTATGAGTTACTGATTTTTCACATACCCTTTTTAGCAAAGTGTGGCTTAAGGGAAAACTTTAATAAGAGACAGTGATGACATTTTACATCAGCTAACTGAGGAAAAAGGACTTCAGAGAAGAAGTAACATAGTGAAAATATCTAAGACTTTTAAAAGTCAATGTGGATATAGAGCACTTACTCTGTTGGTCTAATATAGAATATGTTCATGGACCGCATGGCTACTTAACCTTGGTAGTGACTAAGAATAGTCACAAATATGACTATTTTCAAAGTGTAGGCCAGCATTATTTTAGACTAAGATATGATAAAAAAAAAAAGCAGGGAGTCTAGTTGGGATCTTTGAAACCTTTTTGATTGTCTTTCATAAAATGACTATAAAAATAACCAGTAATTATTAGATTTGTTTTATGAATATAATGCAACTCTCCGGTTATTCTCAAAGCACAAACTCATAGTGTATGGAGGACACACCATGGATATTTTGCTAATGTTGGTGTAAAGATAGTAACATTTGGGTTTTCAGTACTGCTGTGCTTTTGGCATATCAGTAGGTATGTACAGCTATTTCTTCCTAAGTCTATTCTTTAAAAAAAATGTAATCTGTGAAATCTGTAAAATATCATTTCAACATGAGTAAGATGATTCTAAGTATACTAAAGATTATTTCAGATCATTATATGTAGTATTTTTGGCGACGTCATATCATTAGTAATTGAATATGAATATCAAAAACTTTGCTAATGTAAGTTGTAGAGAGATTTATGAACACCTAACATAAATCTAAGTTCTGTGTATTGGAAAGGGGACAGTGATTACTCAAAGGAGGAAAAATTCTCTTCCCTCTATAGAAATCAAGTTTCATCTATAATTCACCTTCTCACTCAGAAAGGAAGCTGAAAGGGGATATTTTATATTCTATGCAGTTTTATGTGTGGAAACAAACAAACAAACAAACAAAAACAGTGGCGTAAAATATAGGTATATGTAAGACAACCTGAAGATGGATTGGAGAAAAAAGTTCTAGTGAATCATAGAATGATAGAATGCCTAAGGTTGGAAGGGACCTCTAGAGGTCATCTAGTCCAACCCCCCTGCACACACAGGGCCACCTAGAGCACGTGGCACAGGACTGCATCCAAGTGGGTCTTGAAGATCTCCAGAGAAGGAGACACCACAACCTCTCTGGGCAACCTGTTACAGGGCTCTGTCACCCTCACTGTCAAGAAATCTTTCCCTAAGTTCCTGTGGAACTTTTGATGCTTAAGTTTGTGGTCATTTCCTCTTGTTCTGTCAGTGACCACCACTGAAAAGAGGCCAGCTCCAGCCTCCTCACTGCCTCCCTTGAGGTACTTATAGACACTGATCAGGTCCCCTCTCAGCCTTCTCTTCTCCAGGCTGAACAGGCCCAGCTCCCTCAGCCTCTCCTCATAGGGCAGATGTTCCAGGCCCCTGATCATCCTGGTCGCCCTGCGCTGGACTCTCTCCAGCAGCTCCACATCCCTCTTGTACTGGGGGGCCCAGCACTGGACACAGTGCTCCAGATGTGGCCTCACCAGGGCTGAGTAGAGGGGCAGGATCACCTCTCTTGACCTGCTGGAGACACTCCTCTTAATGCAGTGAGGAATGAAAACATATGGCTTTGAAAATGCATCATTTCCTGGACGTATTTACGTAGTATCGTAGTGTTTACTATCACTCTATCTTTGTGTCCTAACGTAGTTTTCTGAGTCAGATAAGAGCGTGTTGGCAGAGTAATCTATCATTTTTATTTCTTTACTTGGTCGTGCATAGCATACAATACTAGTGATGTTTCATATAAGTGTGTGATGATCTCTTAATTATCTTCTCTATCATCAGGTAAAGTCAATAAAAGCAAATATCTAAGACTTATTCTAAGAAAAATGTTATTATAGAGTATTTAAATGTGAAGTTTAGCAAACAGAACTTTTGTTTTGTTTGGTTTTGTTTTGTTCTGTTTTTCTAGTTTCTGGTTCGATTCCTGTTTTCTGAAACACTAATCTAAAACAGAGGAGTTTCCAAAAGGATGGTGTGCTGATAGCACTTTAAATCATACAGAAATGATGGAAGTAATTTTCAGACTACTTTTGTGCAATTTAATTACCTATGGACAGTGGTAGAAGTTGAGAATCTTATTGTTTGTTTTTACTGACCAAGAAAGATCTGAAATGAGGCAGACTAATCATATTTAATGCAGGAATGCCTGTTATCTCAAATATATTCTTAGGCTTGCATAATTGCAAACAGGAAAACCCAGTACACAGACAGTAAGATTTGGGCTTCCTTTTTTATTTATTTTTTTACAGGCTTTTGGGGCACTTCCAAAATTTGAAGCTGGGTCATCTTAAAGTTAAAATAACTTGAATTTTTGCTTGTTTTCCTGGTTGTTTGGTTGTTTTTTTAGCTCTCAGTAGTAGAAAGTCGCTATGACTAGAATATCAAAAGGCACAAATTTCCTTGCTTTGGAAATTTACAGAAATGCTGCTTCTTATTGGTACTCGTATTTATTTTAGGCACCATTGCTGTTGTGATCCCCCTGGAGCTCTCTCTTTTTTATGAGTTTTAATATATGTTTCTCCCAACAACATCAGTAATTACTCTTAATATTTCACAGTGATTGACTGAAGACTGGGTGCAATTAATATGTAAAATGTTTGTTCTATGAAAGTACTACTGCAAGTCACCACCATAAAACTGGCAGGATGGCTGATATGAGATTGTTCTCTAAACACTCTGCTCACATGAGCAGCAAACAAAATTTATGCTTCAGTGTGGCCCCTAGAGTTTCTACATGACAACAGACACTTCTACAGTAGAAAGGAAAAAAAAATGTTATCCGAAACTGCTGCTCACTGTATCAGAACTGAAAAAAAAAAAAAAAAAGTTTGCCAAGGAGTGCGGAGACTATCCAAAATCACCACTCAGATACTCAGATAACTGAGTCCTAGACTACTAGTCCTAGACTTTCATCTGTCTATTGACTGAATGAAAAAAAAAAAGAAAAAGACAGAGAAGCAGCAGTAGATGAACTTTCCTTTGTAACTGCTGCCAGCTTCTTACTTTCTGAAGAGTGACCTTTACATTTCTGTAGCTCTAAGTGATTAAATGAATCTGATATGCACTGGGAAAATGCAGAAGGACAGATGAGCTGTTAACAACTTCATTTCGCTATCATGCTTTTGGACCAGCAGGCTTGAAGGTGATAGCAATCCAGAACACAAATGCTAATTGGCTTTAGACTCAAGAAAAGTCAAAGAGGTCGGTGGAGATTATATAACTAGCAAAGACATTGGCAGCTGTGCTGACCATCTACTTTAAAAATAAAACAATAAATAGCGCAAATAATAGCCTCTTGGAGGCAACTTTATGTATGGAAAAGTGACATGGTGCTGAAGGCTGAGCCCTAAGTGGAACTGCTATATGTGACTTGGTGGAACATCCCAGGGTTGGGCTGAGCATCCCATTCCCCTCAGCCTGTGGTCCACTGCCACCTTAACTGGACCAGAAGAGCCTTTTATCAGTGTGTGTAGTGTGTATGTTGTTGTATAGAAATTCCAGGGTATAAATCACTAAACTACCCTGTTTGGTGAATAAATTTTATATTCAATGTCAGCTAGTGAGCTGTTCTTATGCTCACCATGCCTAAATTCTCCTGTGACAAATGTCAAAGTGAGTGTGCCTGAGAAGTGAGCAGGGACACTCTGAGTAGCCAGGGCATCTGATAAATTTCTGCTGGTTTGGTGAAAACCAAAATGGTTCATATATCTTTAGAAAGACTTAGCAATGCTGATACTACTTACTCAAGTAACTGACTGGAATAAATATGTGTGTTTACTAGTGAGGATCAGTCCTGGACAGGGATTCCTCACTATAGCAAGAATTGATTATAATTTATCCTTCATAATGTTCTTCTTCAGATATAAAAGTCTGTTTCTCTTCATTAAAAAAATACATATATATCAATGAAGTACAATAGTGATTACATTATGTCCCAAGAAAGCTAATCTGTTTCTAAAGCTAAACGCTTAGACATAGCAGCAGCAATTTCAGATCTGTGAGTCTTAAAACAATAATGTAAGCATTGGTGGGAAGATTCACAGGACACTTTATACTCAGTTACACTCAGAACAGCAGTGCCATGAGAAAATTTAAGCTAAACCAAGGAGAACCATGAAATTTTGTCTTGTGGTCCACAGTCCACATGCAAGAGTTGTTTTTTTTTTTTTTTACAGGCACCTAAATATTGTCTTAAAGAAACCACTCCAATGTTTCTTTAATTCTGTTTCATAGTATGAAATAATCAAATTTACATATAGATTAAGAGATTAAGAAGCCATATATGTTATATATGATACTACAAATAAATGAGGAGGTCAAATGCTCTATTGTATTAGTTCAGTATTGCTTCATTTGCATTTACATTATACCATTAAATGCTACAGCTTTAAAATGCAGGATATGTCAAACATATCAAATTGATCTGACTCCATAAAAAATGTGTATCCATTGTCAAGTGTCAGGTTTAATTACTTAATCTAAATGTACTTCAAACTTAAGTAAATGGATACCTCCCAAAGTTTATTGCCATTGTACTACCTCCTGAGAAAAAAAAAAACAAAACAAGAGACGTAGGTTCTCTGTTATCTGAGCTTCTAATTCACAGTGGCACAATATACAAAATGGATATACAAACATTAGCACAATTTTATGCTAAGAATGAATTTAAATTATATGAATTATATGAATTTAATCAAAAGGAAAACACAAAGAAAATGTTTAAAATTAAAAGATTCTATGATTTTTAAGTGAAAAGTAAAAAGCTCAGCAGATAATTACTTTTATATATTAAAGAAATATTATGTATATATAAAGAAATATTAAATATTTCTTTAAGATTTCCTAAGAAGAGGATATATATAATAACATCATTATACTGGTAGAGAATGAATAAGAGGAAATCTGTGGGTTTATTTTGTAGCTAATGCCTATATGAAATTTTATAATTTCCAGTCTTTTGCAGCTTTTTAAGATTTTTGCTTGTTTGTTTCTATGAAAGCACAGTTTTGTCATGTAATTACTCTTTTATTTGATTTGGCTTATTGTCCCTTGTGTTCCATACTTTCTCTCTTAGAAATTCCATTTTGACTATGTTTTATTTATGATTCCATTTTCTATTAAATATATATTCTATACTGTTTTCACTTGAAATGTGGAACTCTTAACCTTTGAATTTGCCAAGATTTTAACTGTGCATACTTAATAGAGAATTAACATAGCTTTTTGCATTTAATATATTATTTATGGGTATTCATCCATCAGCTCTCAAATTCTGATCTGTTGAACATTAGTCATATTCCATGGAGATTTTCTGGATCATGTGGAACTTAAACATTTCCTACTAATTTTAGGTGTTTTAAAGCAAAGAAGAGAGCGAGATATGAGAAAAACAGGAAAGAGAGATTACATGCAAATTACATGCAAATTGAGGAGAAACAGTTTTCACTACATGAAACAGAGACTAGTGAATAGTCCAGGCAACAGGAAATGGCTTTGCTCATGCAAAAGAAATAATATGGTTGTCCCATAAAGGGCTAAGTTTCTGAACAATGTTAAGAAAGAGAGAGTGGTAAATAAAGAAGTTAAGTCTCTAGGTCAGGAGATGATCCACAGTACCATTTCATGTTTTAAACCTTTGGCCACAGAAATAGGTGGGAAATGAAATCTCGCATGTTGTCCACACTTAAGAGTAGTTCTGCTTTTTTTATTTTCCCTCTCTGTTCTCTGCATTACTGTTTTTCTTATTATTACTGATAATATTTTAATGTTATTTTAGATTGTGAGTGAAGTCTCTGCGTGATGAATAGAAATCAGTAAAGCCTTTTGGGACCTTGAATGAATCTTACATAATATAAGACACATAATCAAGAAATCAGTTGTACTACCTCCTATTATCTACTTCCTAAATTTGAACATAAATAATTACAATATTTGGCAAAGAAAGAAGTACACACACTTTGGAAAAGAAGTACACCCATAATTGGTTCCATTCAATTAAAAACAAAATATGAAATTATTTTTGTCCCAAGGTAGCTTCTTCATTTTCTTTTTGTTTATCTCTCAGATTCCATTAATGTTTAGACAACAACCTTACAGCATAGGCGTTTTGCTCTGTAGGCTTATACCTAGTATTTGAGCTTCAGGCTGTACAATCTTCCTTTTCTTTGCAAGTATGTGTGTGTATTTTTCTTCCTTATGTTCTTTCAGTACATTGAATTTGTAGCACCACTGTTATTCTTAAGTATGTCAAATGATGAAATATGCTTTCTTTTGCTTTCAGTAGTTTTATCTAATCTTCTGGAAAGTCAGGTTCATCCTGATTACATGCTGGGAGAGGCATGCCAATCCTGGGCCATGCAACTGAAGCGCAGTAAAGCAGTCCAGGATTGACCAACAATTCATCCCAAATTCTGGACAGGGAAGGGACCAAAGTTGTGAGGCTAGTTAAGACATATGTATGTACAGTAAGATGTATGTACAGTTGCCTTTCAATGTGGATACAGCTTCATAATGAGTGTGAAAGAGAGAAAGCCATCTCTTCTGAATGCAAAGGGAAGGGATACAGAGCTAATACATGCAGAGAGGAGGTAGCTAATGTGAGGAATACTTGCTGACAAAGAGGTCCTTTCATACTCCTTCTGCATTCTTTTCAGAGGTGTACACTTTTGGTGTGCCTCTGAGTTCAGAAAGAAATGAGAAACTTAGGAGACCTAAGTTTAAGTAGTTCAGGAGTATCATGGAGATCTGAGACTATCTAGATGATAAGGTATGGACAAGTAATAGACAGAAACACCTAAGACAGAGAAGCTCTAGAAATTAAACTGGATAAAGAACTTCAGCTGGGAAGGTTAAAACCAGGACACTGAGTTTGAGAATTGTCAAAAGTGTAATAAGAAGACTGGAAACAGAAATTCGCAGAAAAGTAGCATGTAATTGGGTTATCAAAGGTCTTATTACAATGTTTGTGCACTGGACTACTGAAATAATGTTTTGCCAGTGTCCTTGACTTGTTTGAACTTGTCAGGCTTTGGAGGGTGTGAGTGTAATTACCATATAAATTAAAAAATAAAAATAAATAACAACAAAACTCAGGTAAGTTTAAACATGAAATGGATATTGTGAAATAATCTAAGAAAAAAAAGTTGGTCTGGAAATCCAGGCTTCAAAATGTTCAAAAAGCTAAAGGTGAATTTGTCTAGGTCAGCTTATTCTAAAATAAACAGCAATTTTTTCTCTATAATTCTCTATATTTATCCTCTACAATTTAGCCAGCAAAGGAAAGAAATGGGGGAAACAACCCAAGCTTGCTTGTTTAAGATTTTCTAAGCATCCTGAACCTATAAAACATTTCCAAAGGTTTTCTCAATCTTTGTTTCTATGGTAAGTTACTATCTGTTCTGCTATTGGGAGAGAAGATAATCTGTAGAACTCATTTTTTAGCAGAAGAAAAGCTTGTATCACGTAAACAACAAAAATAACTGTTACATTGATGTCAAACATTTTTCCATCCATACAAATAATTGTATTAATGACAATTTACCTTTGAGGTTAGGTAGTTTAAATCACATACAACAATGATGCAAGGAGTAACTGTTTTGATGATATGTGATCTGTGGTCAAACAATATTCAGTGCACTAGCTCCACTTCACATTGATTCCAAAATAGTTTCAGAACAGCAGTATAATATTTGCAGTGGTAGTGTAAATGAACTTTTATTACAGTAAAAGGGGGAAAAAAAAGGAAAACCTTATTCACTGGTAGGACACAACACAAAATTTCTTTCAGATAGGATTTCCTATATTGCAGAGCATTGCAATTAAAAAAATATGCATCTAAAAATTAAATAGAAGAATTAGATGGAAATAGAATTTCTCATATATTTCAGGCTTTTTTTATTTTATTTGTCACTTCAGTGAGAAAATTAATAAATATGAACCAAGTTTTATTTATTTGTTTGGTTGGTTGTTTATTTATTTATTTATTTGTTCGTTTAGCTAATTCTTCTGTCCTCACAACACTAACTCTGGTCTCTGGTGCCTTTAAGAAAGGTTGTATTTTTGCCTGGGGAAATTACATTTGTAATTGATTAAGGCCTCTGTGAATTCCACTGAAATCTATATCCTGGTCTTAGAGTTCTAAGTCAGTATTCTGCAACATGATTTATTTATCCACAATTTAAAACTTTGTTTTTTCATTATATATAAAGCTAATCTTGATCAGAAAACCAGGAGCCCTGAAAGAAACTAGAGATTCTGTAATAGTGGTCAGGGTTCAATACTGACAGTAAGTAGATCAGCAAGCACCCAGACATATTCCATTAGTTTATCATACACAAAATGGCATATCTGTAATAAAAGCTTACTAACTTCAGATAGTGGAATAAAGTATTTATCTGTGCTCTGATACCTTCTTCAAAACACATGCTGAAAGGTGCCCACAAATCTGTCTAATTTGGTTGCAGTAACTTTAGCTGATTAGTGTGTTTATGATATGTGTGCTTTAATGTGTGTATGATATGTGCTCATTAAGACCAGGTGGAACCGTAAAAATTTTTTTGTATCTATCTGAAGTGAAAAATTCTGGAAGCTGATCTGTTTTTTATGTATTTGACTATTCAACAAATCAGTAATATTCTGAGACCCATGTCAGAGTTAACTCATACCTGTCAAATAATATATAGGAGCTTAAATTAGCCCCTTTTTCTCCTAAACTCATGTTTTTAACTCATCAGGGAAATACAACAAAAAACAGTGCTGCTAAAACAACCAACTAGTTTTCAAAATAGTATACGATGTAACCCTTTTCTCATTAAAGGAGAAAAAAAACACAGTCAAAAGACCCACAGTCCTAATGCAAGGAAATTAATATTTTAACATTACAGTGTTTAGAAGATAGACACATTAAGGAAAAAATGTATGATGCATGTGCAAGCCAAGGGCAGAAATGCAACAGCAGACTCAGTTACCCATGCTCTTTGGAACAGGTGCAAATGCTAAGGTGGAAAGGAAATTGCTAACAGTAGTGAAGAAATACCAGAATTTACCAACATATGGGAAGTTAGTAGTAACAATACTTGAAATCTTCATCGCTCATGTTGCTCAGCAGGAAATAGAATTAACCCTTTTAACCTCTCTTTACTGTGTTCCAAGCCACTGCTCTTGCTTTTATTAACTTTTCTTTTCTAATGGTGGTATTTAAGGTGCATGCTCCCTTAAATTCTAGCCCCAAACTAAAATACCTATTTCTGTGAAAGCTTGTTTCTTTGGTTTGTAATCATCATGCATGCCAGTAGGAACTTAAAATTAGTTTTTAAGTTTTTTCCTTAGAAATTCAATAATTTCAGAATTTTATTTCCAAGTTATTTTGCTTAGAAAATACGGCTTGCCTTTCTTTTTCCTTTATTAGGAATAGCAAATATTTTGTTTTGCCTTTGTGTGTATTTGCTCACAAAAGTAAAATTTGTTCTGTTAATTCTGTAGTGCACTCTGACTTAATTTACTTTTTACTATCGCTTGGTGGAAGAGACGCATGGAGGATCTGACAAATGATCTCAACTTTCTAATCCATAAGGGAGGACCAAGTGGGTTCAAACTGAAGCAAAGTTAGGAAAAATGCATTCATCTATTCCTAACATATTTAGACAGGGAGATCTAGAGCATGAAGAATATGTAGGTTCCTCAGAGTGATGACTAGCTGTCATCAAAGAGATGTGGAAAGAAGCAGGAGACTGCTTTAGAAGATTTATGTGCCGATTTAGTTCAAGCTCTGATAATCTGGATTGGACAGAATCTGCTTCCCGAGAGAGCAACTGTAAGTGGATAGACCATGAGGGAAAAAGACAAGGAGGAAGAAAAATGGAAGACAAGCATTTCACAACAGAGCTATTTCAACAGAACACCAAATCTAATACTCTATTAAAATACCAACTCATCTTTGCACAAACACAGAAGACAGAAATCCTAATGATTACACTGTTTTACTCATCTAGGAAAAAAGATTCAATAAAAAAACCACTTAATGTATCATTTTTTTGATTCTTCTTGCTGAAGGAAACATCACCTCCCAGTTAAAGGTAAACATAGCCATAAGGAAAACCAAGGAAACTCTATATACACTTTGTTCACCAAAAAAAGTGCTTTTAATAACTTTATGTGTGTATGCCATGTTGTCTTCATGAGATTGTCCTTGGCCTATTACATTTTCTCCAGGAACATCCTTATTGTAAAGTTCAGTAACAGATAAACATTTTGCAGTTAAACTCTTAAAGAAAACACAGTTATAACCAACAAACGGGGTTGAAGTCGAGTCCTGATGCTACAAAATAAGCAACACAGAGAAAAAAGAATGATAATAAATAAAAATCAGAGGAAACCAGAAGTGCCAAAATGGAACTTTAAAGGCTTCTCAAAAGTGAGTTTTTTATGAATACCTGAAGGAAAGGACAGCTTTTACATATTAGTGAGGGTTAAAATAAGCAGACAAAATAGACAGAAAATACGGAGAAACGGATCATTTCTTAACATCATCAATGAAAATGCAGCCATTTGGTCCTTGTTTGTTTAATAATTAACACAAGGAATCATGAGAGATTGATTTGTCAGAAACAGCATTTTTGGAGCAAGCCAGCAACTCTCTCTTAAAAAAGAGTCGCCACTCCAAATGAACTGATAACAACTGATGACAAAAATATGCAGCCTCTTATTCTAAGCAGTTCAATGATTCAGAGATTTGGAAAGCAGATGTTTTAGCTATGAATAAACAAAAACCTAAGCATTAAACTGAGAAATTTTAAATCTGTGAAACCTTTACACCTGCACCTTCCAAATGGCTGATGTTCAGTAATTAAAAACAGAACAATGAAAGACATGGAACATAATGAAATGACAGAACTTAAGCAGCATGCTGTGTGCAAAAGAAAATTCTCCTTTAACTCAGTTCTTGAGATGAAGCAAAAATATCAGAGGTGTAAAGAATAAAAGAAAATTTGAAACACACTTTATTTAGACTTACAAAAAGTCAACACAGGGTTTCATATAGAACAGTCTACTAAGAAAGCTAAGTATTTATAGAAGAAGAGGCAAGAAAACTAGCATGGCATTTGCTCGTGTGCAGAAATATATGTAACTATGAAGAGAGTATGTGTAAAAGTTTATATAGCACATATTTATGTAGAAATATAGACATCTTTAATTTTATTTATGGGAGTAAGTTGAAACACAGGAAGTTCCACCTCCATGTGAGGAAGAACTTCTTTCCTGTGAGGGTGACAGAGCCCTGGCACAGGCTGCCCAGAGAGGCTGTGGAGTCTCCTTCTCTGGAGATCTTCCAAACCCGCCTGGATGCCACCCTGTGCCATGTGCTCCCTGTTGGAGCAGGGATGTTGGACCAGATGATCTCTAGAGGTTCCTTCCAACCTCAACCATTCTGTGATTCTGTCTCTTAAGATATCTTAAGATATTTACAGAATGTGAACATAATTTTATGCCCACTTCTAAATACGGGATCTTTCTCTAACTAACAAATCATTTTCCTTAAAGAGTCTTTGTTCCTCTTTCTGTGGAGTGTTTTATGAGAAGATACGTAGCAGCAGTGAAAGGACTTTTAAAACTACAGAATCATAAAGTAAATCAATGGTCCTAAGAAAAGGTGTCTGCCATAAGTGTAATTCTGTGTGTACAAAATAATTGTTTTGTTATTATTCATTATTGTTTGAATACTTCCATATTTTGATCCAGAACAATAGGTTATTGATTTCTAATTAACAAGTCACATATAGCCCAGATCATGAAATATCATCTAGTGTCTCAGAAAATTTCTCTCTCTCCCATTTTTTTTTTTAATGTAGTGAAACTGCATTTTCCTTTTTCAAAATATGACCTCTATGGTTAGATTTTTAGTGTAAAGCAGTTGCCAGTTTCTAATCATCAGCAGTGAAGTGAAGGTTTATATGCAGAGTAGAAAAAATGTCAATTCTATATTGGGTACTGTGTAAATACAAACTGATCTTACAAATCATTTAACAAGCACCGGAGATGGCACCAGGCCAGAAAGAGAAAAAAAGGTGCTCAAACACAAAAAGTTTATTCAGTAAATTGAAATTCAAGCCTGAAATTGAAAAGTTTGCTTTTGATATATTTCAAAGGGCACATTTTAGCCTTATATATAAAGGTAAATTTCATTAAATGTTTACTTTAGGTATAGGTTATTTACATACTGTGTTTTTTTTTTGTCCCCCTTAACCTTCTGGCGTAATTACTGCCCTAGAAGAGAAGGGCGAGAATGCAGTGTTATATATTTGGGAGACTTTATCCTAATGTATCACATTACAGAAAGGATAAAATATATTTTTTAGTAACAGCAACATAACCTACTATGTAAATATATGTAACCTTTCAGAGAAAATATATTCTGTGATTGCTATATTAATCCAAAGAAGAGAATATCATAAATTTTACAAACAGGTTTCTTAACATTTCTCATTGACAACTTAAAAAAATCTTGTTGCTAGTTAGAGAAGTAAATCAGTCACAGATAGGTAAATGAAGCTTAAAAAATACTGTTATTAAAGAGTCTCATACATGAATTTTGAATCTTCTTATTTTATAGGCACAAGCCAACAACCAACCTGTATTACTAGGATTCACTGCACTCACTCAGGACATTCTGGAAATCCTTATGTCAAGTCCAAGATTTGTGTATCTAAAATATATCTTCCCTTATCTGAGAAAAGGAAGTTAAATTCTCACTCAAACTGCAAATAATCCTTCATCATCAATTTTTAAAGTCCCTATAAGGTACTACCATTCTTGACCAGAAGGCGGAAGCAAAGTCATTTGGTGGGGTGGAGATGGCTTTACAAACTCTAAGAAACACACTTTACAAACACACTAAGAAAATTTAATTGTACAGTCCACTTCACAGTTCAATACCCAAATCAGTCAAGAATGTAACAGCATAACTATCCATGAGGAAACTTATAGTGTAAATCAAGTCAGACCAAATTCTACACAATTTCATCCAGCTAAACAAGTTAGTCATAGGCCAACAAAAAGTTGGCCTAGGGCCGAAGTCTAATTTTAGAAAGCTATCTTTTTTCACCAGTTAGATATAAGTTCAGACAATAGGAAGGAGCTTTTATACTGCAAACAGGTAACTGCTGATACCCATCTAAAGAAAATGCTAGAATAAATACTTATTCTGCTTATCCGTCCATTTTTGATGTTCTTTATAACACACAACTGCCATAACTCTTGAAAGAGGTAGCAGTAACTCTAATACTTTTTCCTGTGGAGATATATCACTAGTGAGATTCAATTCAGCTGTGGATAGACTCTGTATCTGAGCTACTTGTGTAGACTGTCTCAAAATGAAAAGAAGCAAGTGCTTCTAGAGTTCCTAAAGTTCAGTTTATCTGATTCTAATGCACACATCCAAGATAATCTCCAATTCCTCTGGCATATTTCTCCTGCCTTATTATATTGCAGACCAAAAAAATATGTTTATATACTTTATACATAAACTATGATGAAATTTATCGAATTCATCTTGACAACACAGACAGGAAATTACAATTTTTCTTTGGACTCTCTTTCCTTTTCAACAGCTACATCCACTATCAGGTGAAATGATTAGATAGCCTTGACTAGAATGACAGCAATACAGAGATGAGTCATAGTTTGGCAACACCATTTATAAAGATGGTCTAGTGCTTGAACAAGCTCAGTTAAATTAGTACTGTGTGATGAGACAGAAGAGAGTATCTTTGACACTACATAGAATAAATGACAAGAAAAAAAATAGCTATGCATGCCTATATTGGCTATCAACAGCAGCATTAGAAGTGTCATTGACCCTTCCTGCTAAATATGGGTGGTATGAGAAAAGGTTCTTCCTCCTTATTCCCTCTCCAACTTTCTGTCTATCCCTCATTTAAAAAGTCAGCATAATTTTGATCTGAAAGGTCTGCAGATCAAAAAATGTGTAAAACTCCACAGTAAATCAGTCCCACCAGTGGCTGTCATTCTTTTTCTTGAATATGTATGGATTATAATCGTGTGAAATAAACGACATTTTATTCTTCTGGGAGAAGCAAAGTATGATAATTGAAAAGGAAAAAACAACAGTTATTTTACCCATACACAATCCACTTATGATTTAAATTGATTATTCAATTTTCTCTTGTTCTACAATATAAATAATAAAATAGTGCCTCCTACTGAGGTCCCAAAAGGAATTCTTTGCCTCAACAATTGTAAATAGAATAATCTAAGTAATAGAATTGACTCTAAAACATACACTGAATGGGGAAAAATATCATTTGCATCTCATGACTTGAGAGCCACACAATAGAAAATATTATATAGTAATTCATTATTAATAAAATTTCCAGATATATAAAATTCTGTTTAACTGGAATTTTATTTCACAGTAGGTGTATATTATATTACAAACAGAACATTAATTCCCTGTCTTCTCCTGACTTATGTGGAAGCAGCTTTTGGCCATCGAAGTTGTAATATTATTTATCAAAATAACTGGAAATGGTAGAACATTCAAGCATCATGGGCTGGGGTTTTTTATTATTTGTTTATTTTCCTTCCTTCTTATTTTGTCTTCACCTTCTGCCTTGTTATATGAGATATTAAAATAATAATTCACACTCACTTAGGTTGTTCAAATGCATAATTACTAGTATATTTTATTTTGGTGCACAATAGATTTGATTGCCTACAGGAGACTAAAGATATGCCACTTAATATAAATTTATATTGGGCATTTTTAGGTGGATAATTTATTCATCTGCTAGGCTAGCTTCATGACCTTATTTTTTTCCTGTGGATTATTTATATGAGATAAGAAGAAAGTGAGGTTGCATATTGAATACATAGCCAAAAATGACAGAGACTTATCTTCTCTTCAGCCTCCTTTTGTGTTTTAACTTCAATCTTAGAAATGATTCTGACTGATTGCTGCTTATTTACTATTTCAAATACTAAAAACTGTAAATACTATCGTTCTTTCCTAAAATTTATTTTCCTGTTCTTTTTGAAAACTTTTGTGCTACATGTTTCTATCTCTTTGAGTAACACTACTACAGGATAGAGAGAATTTTAGTTATTTCATTGGCACATAGAATAGTGTGGTTTTATGACTTATATCAATGTTTCAAGGTAAGCAAAGCTTTTGTCCGAAGAGAAAACAGTCAAAAATCACTCTAGACAAGAACAGATTTAAAAATTAATACATCAGCAGAACAAACTATTACACTGGAGATTTTAAAACCAAAGAACCTTTTATTCTATAGTGTGTATTATGGGTCACAATTCTGTAAATCATTACAGCATAATAAGAAACCATTTGTAATTTGAAAGACAGCAGTCAAATTTGGAAGTTGACTCGCCAAGAAAGTTAGATGGTAGATATCAGACATAAGTATTTGAAGTTTGGAATTGTACTTACACTGCGGTAGTATTCCAAAAGGCAGAGAGGAATACTAATTCTAAAGGTAACATTACATTGAAATCAAGCTTCTTGAATTTCCTGAAATTAGATATTTTGTCATAGAATTATCTGCTACAAAACAGAATCAGACATATGTGAGTAACGTTTGTCCAGAAAGCTCACTGCAGCTATGATCCTTCAGGCTACATTGTAAACCAAAGCCAATCTTGTACTCTCTTAAGTCTTTGGAAAGAGTAGAAACAGTACCATTCCGAAAGTCAGCATCCCTACCAGTTTTTCACAGAGTTAACTGTGAAGATTTTGTGTGGCTATCACATACCCAACAAGGACAGGTTTCTAGGGGCTCCTCAGTTTCACTTTCTAAAACAGCAGCACTGTGGGAGAGGCAGCATGATACCACAACAGCCATGGTTGAGTATGCTCTAGAATGAGGGCAAAGATGTGTCAGAAGGGTGCAGAGCTTGAGCAAGGCAACTTGGGTGTCATGTCACATTTTTAGTGGTATTGTCCTATCAGGAAAGTGAGCTGGTAAATGTACTGTGCTTCATCAGAGCTGTGAACTAATTCCAAAAGTCGTGCTCTGGGTTTTTGCATTGCCCTTTAACTGGAGGTGGAGATTAAACCTTCCAATGTATGTATGTACTTCTGAGGAACTGTCAGAAGCACAGTATAGGATTCCAAATGTGCGTACTTAAAATTATCAGAAAAGTCATATGATATTTTATTACTTGTCAATTCTATATAGTTACCTAATAAATGCAATCATTGTTCATGTTTTCTAGCACCTAGAGATAAAATACCATGTGCAAACTTAACTTTGCTATTCTCATTTTTTATTAACTTGTCAGGTAACCCTAATGTATGGTTAAAGTATTTTCTATAGAGGAGATTAAAATATATCATAATGGCAGACAAACACACAAAAAAGTATGTCCTTTCTGTATTGATTAATTTAAAAATAGAAGTGGCTTTATCATGTAGCCACAATACACTGTTAACTGGAACAGCAAAAGATTTAGTGGCTATACATTGTGTAAATAATTGCAGGGTGAACATTCTTCATTTTGCCTAGGCAGCAAAAGTCCTAGAATCCCTGCTGTTGAAGGGATTTGCTGCTGTTCTCTTTGTGCGAGAATACAGGAAAGGAGAAATGGCAAGTTAAAGAAAAAATCAACCATTCTGCAAGGCTAGAGAGATTTATTTTGCAATAAATAAAGAAATACTTTAGAAATACAGTTCCTTCCTATCATCTGACTTTTCTCACACATATAATGACAGCTGAATATTCCTGGCGATGTCTATATGTAAAATCCATTAAAACCAAAAATGAAGAAATGTTGTGCCACTATAAAGAACACATGGAATTAATACTGCAAAGAAGTTTTTGGCATGGTCTCAAAATAACTACATTCACATTTAAATTGTAAGAATTGTTTTATATGATTTACTTTGCTGTCTGAACTCGTCTTCTTTAAGTGAAAGGTACATGTAAAGTTAAATACTAGCATATACCTCCATTTTTTTCATTGACAGCAATGTATGTGTTGCATTTTGTATCTTTTTAACCTAATTGAACTCATTTAATTTTTCCTTTTTATTTTAAAGAAGAAAATGAAATTGTGAGATACAAAGCATACACTAAGTAGTTTTTAAATACAGATTCATTTCACACTGTAGTTCCTCAAAATAATGTGCCAAACAGTATACTTAATGGAATACAGATTTCCACATAATTGGTAAGTCGCCTGACATCTTTCTTCCTCCCAGTATGATAAACAGTAAGTGCCACTCATAGAGAGTTGGGTTTTGTTTTTGAAACTAGATCTGTGAGAGAAAGATAAACTCCCCTGGTGGAGATAACTTTCTTTTTCTCCCAAAGCCTCCCATCCTCAAAAACTCTCAGAGAGTGTTATTAATGATGGGGAAAAAGATTCAACAAAACAATTAGCAACTGAGGCTAATGAACAAATCTCCTCTCTTTAGTGTGTGTGCGTATGTGTGTTTTTTGAAGAATCTCAGGAACCTCTCGCTTGTTCTGTTTTTTCTTTTTTTTTTTTCACTATACTCTGACTTACTTCACATTTGTACCAAATAACCATATCTCCAAACACATTTGGATTTTTCTGCAGTTCTCACTCTACCACCATGATCTGTAGTAGCACTGTATGCTTTGCCAGGCAACTTTAATGTTACCTGGCAAAGTCTGTATGACAGAGTTTGAGCCTCTTGACCCACATACCTAGATAATCCCATTCATACATGCATGCATTCACGAGGCTTATATTCTCTAGCTGTGACATTCTTTTCTGGCCTATTCGTATACTCTTGTAGCCATATGATTTTCTAATGATATCAAATTTCTAACTCGCATTGATCCTACCTCCCGCTGCCCTTCTTTACATCCTTGGAGATCAGTGTGCTCCTCTTAGAACACATTAGTCATTCATTACGAACGCCATAAAAGCCCTGAAGTCCTAGAAGAGAAGAGTCTTTCCTTTTACCTTTCTGTTCCCTCTCTATTAATAGATAACTCCCAGCTGCTATTTCATTTTTCTTGTGTCATGAAAGCTGTAACTACATGATTAAAATGGTATGCAGCTCTAAAACTACTATCAATTATACTAATTAAGGTCAAAGAGAATGGAGCAGCTCTCTTCGTAGAAAACAATGTAGGCAATGTAAACCACTATTAATTTAAGGGCATCATATGTACATATGACAGCTTCTACAGACCTTCTTATTAATTATTTCTAGACAGTCTCTTATAATCACATCTCCAAGTCTTACTCTGTTATTTTGCTATTTTCTGAAAAACAAAAAGCCCTGATGAAGATCAGGATTCTTTTAGAAAAGCAGGTAAAAATGCCCTTTTTTTATTCAAAAATTTATTTTCTGATTTTTTTTTAACTTGCACTTAAAGAAGGTTCACTATGAATTTTTAACATCTAACATAACCTGCAGCTACACACAGACTGAACAAGTCAAGCAGGACTTGACCTAACTAACAGTAAATGTGCTCTAGCTAGATCCTAAATCAAGTTTTATAATGTAAAATAAATACATCCACTCTATGCAATTGTACCTCAGTTTTTTTCTATATCTGACAGGCATACAATATGAAATGACAACTATGGGAAAAAGGTGTATATACTCTAAGAAAATCTTTATAGAAAATTAATAATGTTCTAACACTTTTTTTTCTGTTTTTGATCACAAATTTTATTTTGAGAAGGAAGAAAGTGAACTTTGGCTCAAGGAACCAAAAAACCTCAAATGTTTCAACTGATATATTCAAAAACCAGTGACATTTTCACCTCTATACTAAGAGGCTCTGTCTAGGCAACATTTCTCCTCATGTTCACTCATTTCTGAGTAAAGAACCATCATGCTTAACTAGTAGGAGCTGAAAGGAAGGTATTTTTCATTTTAAAGGATCCTTAGAGGTTGGAATTTGCTTCCTGTGTTGGTATCAGCACAGCTCACGCCTGCACTTCAGACAGTGTTGCTGTTTTCGCTGGCTTCTACAAGTGGGGCTCCTGAAACCTGATGATAAAACCATTAGTAACGTGAAGTCAGTACACTTGGAAAATATCATACATGAACATTTATAATTTTGGTGAATGATGCAACATGGTCTGTTTGAAGTCCAAAATATTGTATTCCTACTGTATAGGAATCCTTGTGTTTAAAGCTTTTGATGCATAATCATTGCAGTGGATCTAACCAATGTCACAAGGTGCTGATTAATACATTTAGAAAAGGAAGAGAATGTGGTGTAAAAAAGGGCTATACAGAATAAAGGATCATAGGCAATATCAGTGATGCATAATAACACACTGCATGTAAAATACTTTGTAGCTAAATTATTTGGATAAGATATGTGTTATAGTTAAAGGCAATTATTATGCCTTCCCACTTAAACAGCTTTCTAGAGAACTTTTCTTAATGACCAAAATGATTTCACCAAAATGTGTTTTCAATGATTAGAAAATTAGAAAACTTTTATCAATCTTTCATGTTTCCTCTGAATTACCTTAAGTTAACCTATAGGGACATTTCACTTGTAAGAGAGGATTTGGTAAGCAATGAAAGCCTTAACTAAAATTCAGCACTTGATATGCAGTGACACAGCTGAATTTAAATAAATAGGGATGCACCAGTTTAAATCTGCTGGGAATCTTTCCACTGATTTCAACAGATTTTAGATGACATCCTTAATTGCATATGTTTTCTTTCTTACATTTTTCCCCTAATACCTACATTTGTTATGTACAATTTTCTGTTCTACTCTACCAAGGAATCATCTAGAAAATGTAGTCTAAGCTCTGTGTAGCTTAAATGTAGTCTATATTGCACTATATAAATATACCTCTCCTAACATGCAAACCTCAGTCACAGTTTATATTTCTATCATACCATACCATACTTTGTTCTTTCCTTTTGCCACGGGGTTAAATTACAGCTACACTATACATTTGATTTTTCACGAAAAGCGTATGGGAGGAATGCTGTGAAGATAGAGGCTCAGGGTGCACTTTATTGGGACAACACTGGAAAAGTGACAGAAATACTGAGAAAAATATAAAATAGTAAAGAAAAAAATAGAGAAATATGAGATGAGAAAAGTACAAGTAATAACACTGCGGTGGACTGTCAGCACTGCGGTTTGCCTTTGAGGAAATTCGAGGAAAAACTTCTTGACAGAGCGGGTGACAGAACAGTGGAACAGGATGCCCAGAGAGATTGTGGAATCTCTATAGAAATACTCAAAACGAACCTGGATGCCACCCTGTGTCACATGCTCTAGGTGTCCCACCTTAGCAGGGGGGTTGGACTAGGTAATCTCCAAAAGTCCCTTCTAACTTTAATCATTCTGTGATTCTGTAACACACGTACTAATGTATTAAACAGCAAAGTTACTTGTGGGTCTATTTGCAGCTACTGTTTTAGAGTGTCACTGAAACCAAGGAATGATGGCAAGGCAACTGTAATAAAGAGTTCTCTAAGTTAAACAGTAAGGAAGATAAACTGAGCTAAAGAAAATGTTAATTTTATTGAAGGAGATGAATCTTTTGGGTTTAGCAATTCAGGACACAGAAAGCAAAGAGAGACATGTGGATTACTGTTTTAAGTCAAAGGAAGGTAACAAAGGTCATGCAGGTTATTAATTTTAGAAAAGATAAAATGGGATTCAAACTTTATTAATTTCACACAAAACAGATAAAATGTAATATATGCTTCATTAATTTCAATAAGGAAACTCATAAAGGAAAATATGTGTTTAATTTTGTAACTTACACGAGAAAAAGAAAACAACATGATTAGTATTAGCTGAAGACAAGGTAAGGTTATATTATTAGATTATGTTTAGATTGTAGTGAGGAATTTACTGAAATTAAAGGAAGGTTTGAAGGAAAATGCCGATGAATCTATGTTTCATTTTAGCATCGTAGAAAAATAAGTCTATAAGAGCATCTACATATGAAGACTGCAGAGTTATTGTGAATACAGTACTCCATGCTCAACTTATTTCTAACATCTCTGCTCTCTTACTAAAATAAAAACTGCAAGTCACCAAGGCAGCACTTAACAAAGTAAGATATTATTTTCCTGGACAGTAGAAATATATTAGCTAGTTTTTCTTATTAGCTAGCTTTTCTTAAAGAGCTCATTGACACAGCAACATATATGGCAGTGTGTGTGTATATATATATATATATATATATATATGTATATATGTATATATATACACATATGCATATGTAATATACTTTGGGCAAAAAGAACCTCTTTCACACACACACACACACACACACACGCACACAATAAGAACACAACAGAAATAAAATTAAGATAGTGGATGATATGATTTAGTAGAATCAAAGGAAGTGTATGATTTACAACTGGAATGCCATTTTGCCCCAGTAGGCACTAAGGTACAAAAATCGATTCTTCATATAGCTTTCAAAAATAAGGAATGTGGGACAAAGAGGTTTAGCAGAGGACTCAATGCCTATGTTTTTATGCTAGAATTTCTCTCATATTTTTCTTCTAAAGATATTTCATGCAGAATAAACCAATAAACATTCTGCTCTAAAAATCTTGATCTTCTAGAGTCACTAGAGCCAATAAAAATGCATATTGACATTTGTTGCAGGAGAATGAAACATAGATATATCACATCTCCAGCCTCAACCTCTCACAGCTGAAATGTAATCCCATTATGCTGGGCTCATACCTCAGAAAGCCCACATACTCTCATAGTTCTGCAGGTTAAAGTAACCATAAATTCCTTCTTTCTTTGACATTTCTTATATAACATCAAGACAAAACAAACAAACAAACAAAATGATTACCATTCTTATTCTTATACAAGATCTATATGCAATTTATGCTGACACTATCTAGAATTACAATTGGGGATTATTTTAGTTTGCACTTTAGTCTTCAAGGATATGTCATGAGTGAAAATAAGTAAAACGTACATTCTTTACAAAGGATTTAAAATATAGCAACTTTTAACTTAGGTGGTATGTAAGGTTATAGCACATGAGGTAACAACAGATCCAGACAATATAAGAATGCATGCTCATGTTCATCTCTCTCACTCCCTCTACCAGTCTGCCAAATTTAATTAGTCATTCTATTGGATTAATTAATTAATTAATAAGTGTAATTCTTTATAGGGATTATAGTTCACATTCATATCATTTGCCAATAGCTGGGTTCCCTTGGCTATATTTCCAGCAGTGCCATCTAGATACTATTCAAAGATGGTCCATGTTTAAGAACCTTATTTTTCGAAACCACCTAGAAATCAGCTTGGGAGTTGCTTAGCTGAGATTCATCACATGATTATGTTTATTTATTTGGTATTTGGAATGGATCATGAATCGAAGGCATATATTGTGATGGGAGTGAGATTTCTGTTCCGATCATAAGGATGGACTACAAGAGATCAATGTTTTTCTTAACAAGTACCCTCTAAGAAACAAATAATCCTGTAAAACATTGCTATTTTACCTCAATACACATATCAAAACAATTGCTAAAACATCCAGTGCCACTTCAGAAAATAGGTCAACAGGGGTGGCCAATATGCATTAAAATCAAGGGAGATCTCTGCCTTGTGGGGCTGGGTCAGCCTGATCTCAAATATCAAGCATGGAATACAGAAACCTATATTTAAGCAGCTGTTTTGTTTGCTTCTATGTTTGTTTCTGTTGAGCTGATGAATCACTAAAAGAATGATTCATTTATTTGAACACAAAAGTCAAGTGCTATCTGTGATGCTTGGGTAACTTGCCTGTTCTGCAGACCCTGGCCAAGGAGAGTGCAGGTGTCCCATAAAGCCTATGTCTATCTGTCACTTCTCAGGAAGGAAACTTCAGCCATACTGACATGTCAGTATTTCAGATATCCTTGGCCATCTCAAATAACAACTCACCTAGTTAGACAACAGTATCTTCCCCTAGATTTCTCATTTAGAGTTAGCTGAACTTATTTCTAGGCTTCAGTGATTGCATTGATTAGCTCTCCATTGATTATAAAGGGAGATAAGATACCTAGCTCACATGTAGAGTTCTGAATTTGTGAGTGTTAATCTAAAGCTGAATCCCATACATAGCAAAGCATTACCATTTTAAATCATCCAGACAGATTTAAGCCAGGACAGATTTAATCTAGTGGGCTAATTGAAAATTCCCCCCAAAATTCAGCTGACACTGTATCTTGTGCAGAATGGTTCGACCAGCTTTAATTACTGCAACCATTCTAAAACCTAAGATGTTATCATTTTAATAGACTATGCTTAATAAAGTGAAGGTTAGTGTTATATCTTGGATATAGTCTTCAATCCACATGACACTTTATATGTGTTTTACTGCATATTAATACTAAACAAGTTAACTCTTCTAGAATACAAACACATTTTATCTCACTTGTATAATTCACAATAGTACCAATGCTGGCAGAGAATTTTGTTCTCTGAAATTAATTTCATTCAGCAATATTGAATACCTGCATTAACTACCTTTTTCTTTAAATTGCTATCTTTGTTAAGTGCAGTTTTAAGTATAACTGGTAGTATTTGAGATATATTATATATATCATACATAACTTGATTTAGTAATATAACAATAACTTTTTGCCATTTTAAAATCTATCTGAATAACCATTAAAAGAGACTTCTGACAGTAACCTGTCCTTTCCACATCTAGTTCTCAAAGCCAGATGAGAATGAGCATAGCACATAGCTTCAAGACTAGTTCACTGAATGCTTTATCCTTCCCAGGGTCTGATTACCACATGAGCATTCAAGAAAACCCACTGAAGAGCACTACCTAGTTTCATTTTTTTATATATATATCCATAGTTTTGGTGCATATCTAAAAAATGTTGTAGCTGTATTAAATATTGCCATACAAATACTTTTGAAAGAACCTTTTTATTATTTTGAATGATCAGCAAAGCATCATGAAGCTTTCTGAAGATTACAAATACAAATTATGCAGTTATTTGCCAATTCAATTTAACATTTAACGCATTAGAAAGGTTAGTTGGTCAGTCAGCACCACCAGCCACCTCTGTCTTTTTTGTACAACACAACTTTGTACAAGGCCATGGTAGCTGCAGAAATGAGCTCTTCATTTTGTGCACAAAATCTCCTCATAAAATATCCATGACATTCAGGAACCAGTTTAATCCCTGTGTGAATTAGGGAGGCCTGGCCATTCATGTCATGCGATAAATTTACCATGTAATGTTGACACTGATATCCATTTTTGCTGTTGTTGTTCTTACTGTCCTCCCTAAATTCTCATTTGTCTTGCCTGACTATGAAAACTTATGGAAACCTAAGTTAGAGATAAGGGTGCTTTATCACATCTTACAGTGACCAAACAGAGATATTTGCAAGACTTGAGACCTAGACCTCCAAAAATCTTGCCTTGCCCACTGAGTTGAAAATGAAGAACCCTTTGCTGCTGAGCTGCCTGAAACTGTTCCTCCAGAGCAACTGCACACTCAGAATGCAAAACTGCAGTCACAGACCCTCTCACTTACTGCTTTACACCTCTGATCCCTATTTTGGGCAAACTGTACAGCCTGGCAATCACAGCTTCCCTCAGCATTTTTGAGGCTTTTTTGGGGGCTTGGACCTAGTTACATAGGTAGGTCTATCAAAATGAGAATTGTAACAAAAAGTCCTAAAGTTTGTATTTTCAAATTAAGGCTACAACTGTGCTAACTGCAGTGTAAGGAGTATTATTTGCATTTCTGTTCACCAAAATGAGATTTAACTTTTGAAATTTAAATGATCTATACAGGAGTCCATTAGGAAGTCATTTATTAGTCTAAACAAGAGCGTATGATAACACAAGCTAGGTGTGAGAAGAGGTACTCATGAAAGTATACAATGGAAATTAGCCACTATCTATTACTAAATCTTAGTGTCCTCATTTTTTTTTTTTTTTTGTCTTAGAATTTGTTTCCCAGATATCCAGGACCCAAAGCCCTTTAGAGCTTGTGTATATCACACAATGATGCCAATAGCATTCAGCTCCAGGATCAGAACTACTAAAATAGTTCTCTGATGGTTCCAGCTTTGCAAATATCTCAGCCGTTTGGAAACAGGGACTCTGGTGCTCACAGCATTTCATCAGTGCTGATGCTAGTGCACTGAGGGCGACCATAAGAGAAGATAATTCCATATTTCAGTTGTCTTCATCCTCTTTTTGATTGCTTCCACACAACCAGGGCATCAAAGAACTCCACCATTGGTTCACACTTTGGGCACAGACTGCAGAGTTTTGGTGTGGGGGATGCCCTGTGACAGGAGAGGCTGGAACCGAGACCAGTTGGCAGTAGACGGTTTTAATCCGCTCCTTAACGTCTGGGAACCACCCGGACACCAGCACTGCCAGCAGCCGAGTGGTGCCCAGCACTGCTGGCTAAACATGTTTCGTGAGGTCTATGAGGGGGGTAGAAAGGAGGCAGGGGAAGGCAGGCACAGGCACATGAGAGGTGACACCTCATGGAGGACCTGCGCCCGGGCAGAGGAAGAAGCAGGATTGACGCCAAAGAGAGACTCCTGTGCCATGCATCTCCTCGGCCAAAGGAGGAGGAGAAGTCACAGTGTGCAGGGAAATGGAGCGGGGGCAGAGGTTAGGGAAGGGGGAGGAGAGCAATTGGACGCAAGCTGAGCCCGAGGAAAGGGGCAAAGAAGACCTTTGCTTCTTAAATTATGTCTTCTTTATTTCTTAATACCAAATCAATATTTTTAATTGTTATAAGTGTGCTAATTGACAATAAATTAGTTTCAAGTTCTCCCAACTGAGACTGACACACTTAACTGGTTTGCAACTCCAATTCAATCCGACCCTATCTTAAACAGGTGTTTGCAATTGCTCTCCGGTGAGCACACAGGGCAGACACTCAGCTTGCTGTTTGTGGTGAGCGTGAGAACCGTCAGATATATCCTTATGGTTACACTCTTACAGTGAAGAAGAATCCTGTATTTTCATGGCTAGTCACCTTAAATATCCTGAGTATAAAACTTGAAACCCCCTTTTTTGTAACACCTTTCTCACAGTTTCATTTACAAGGTGGTAATATATGTTCATGACATTAATGTCTTTTGAAATTTTCTGACCGAAGAGTGGCTCCTCTGTTACAAAAACTCTCCAGCAAGACCACTGCTGTGCTATTACAGGGCAGCCGTATGAACAAGTCATCGTGGGATTGTAATTTGTAGTGGATCATCTGCTTTGAGATAGCTGTCTACATTCAGGCTCATGTCATGTGTTGGGCAGCTTGCCCTGCCTTTACAGAAGACTAAACTCTTATCACACCTCTGTTTTTTTTTTTTCCTCCAGACCTTTTGCAGCTTGAATTCCACTGCACATCTCAAATTCTGCAATGCTGGTTTGACCTAGATCCTTTCCTATTCCAGAACTGCACTTTTCATTCTGTAAGATGATGTTGAGAGCAGGTGGACAGCTCTATTGCTGATTCATTAACAGGTTGCTGATGTTAGCTGTGCCACAATAACCCCTCCTGTCCCATGCTGCTTAAGAAACAGTTTGTCCCTTTTCAAAGAGCCAGATAACGTCATTTTATTTCGCATTTACTACAACCAATAGGTTTCTAACACCTCCTGGTATATATGTGAAGGGCCTTGGTCGATGGTAAATTTTACGTAACTCCAGGTTGCTTACCTATGTCTGAGGGATCAAAAAGTTCATTACAGAAGTGGCATGAAAGTTTGCACACAGTTACCTCGGTCAGGTGACCTCCTTTCCAATGACATATCACATATGCAAATTATTTCCTTGAGAAATTATGACTGTTGCATCAAAGATTAATTTTAGCTTCATTTACTAGGCTTCATTGCCAATTAAAATGTAAAATTTTGTACATCTTTCCTCAAATCTGAAATTAAGAATCTTCTCAATGAATTAAACTGAGAGTGGTCTCCTTATACAGAGCTGAAAAGAGTTATGCACGTTTCTGTGGAGTCTTATCAATTTTAAAAAGCATAAACATCCGTCATTAAATATGTGAATTCTGTGCGATTAATCCTTTCATATATTCTTCTGATTTTTTTTATCTTAGAAATAAAGGTATTTGGTACATTTTAATAGCATGAAAGAGTAAGCTAGACAATTTGAGATGTTAAACAAAATGGAAAATGTAAGCACTTATACTGGAAAGTCTATTGACCTGTGCTTACAGGTTATAGCTTACAACTTTTGACATATAAGCATTTTCTTTGCTATCGGTAGAACTTTTATATTCTTTAAAATGAAATGTGCTAAAGGATATGCTGGGTTGGGAGCTCTGGATATTAAATTGTAAAAACTATATGTCTCTGAATGGAGATCTCTTTCTAAACTCTGAAGTTTTGGGGAGGTTAAAAAGTCGTCTGCCATCTGCAAAATGTGGCAAACTTTACCTCAACATTGTGATTGCTTATGTTTAATTATTGGGATTGATTAAAAAACTCTTTATGAGGTGGAAAAGTGTATCCACTGTAAAATGAAAAAGACACTCTTAGCATTTTTCAGGTTGAATATTATGAGAATTAGTGACCATGTAAACAACTGCCATCTTGTGGATGAAAAGGTAGTAAGAGCCATTAGCTCCTGTTGCCAGAATGCATAAGGAAAAAATGGTTGTAATAGTTATCAGCGTTACCAGCCTTGGCACTTGGTTCTAAAATAGGATTCTAAAAGCAGCAATTTTGAGCTTGCACATTAATTCAGTAAAACCTCTTATCACCTGACTGAGTTCTAATTTTCCCCCAAATCTTCAGACCTAACCCTTCCAAAGTTAATAATGTATAGGTTAAGCAACACTGAAAAACTGCTTGTGTTTTTCAATTAGTCTGGTGCAGAGCTATGTTTTGTAATATAAATAATTTGTTTAACCATTAAATTGATGTGACAGAAATAATTGTTAAGCAATTAAATGCAGTAATGATTTCAGCTCATGGGAAATATATACTAATAAACCTGAGTTTCGATTTGCTTGAGAGCTAAAATATACCATGTTGCTAGGTTCTTCAGAACTGGCAATTAATACTGTGTTCTAGAAAGAAAAAAAATGTATTTAGCTACCAGGAATCATCAGCTTCTTCTCTTTCACTCTCTTGTTCCTTATTTTTTTTTTAATATGATTCATTCACGTGTGTGAAAGTATGACTAACAGAAAACATCACCAGCTACAGCTCACCTTTGTGTGTGCCTCATGGGAGAGTTAGTAGGCTAATCCAATCAGATAAAAAGTATGGAAATATGAATTGTGTATCCTAGATTTCATACACATGTACTTGCACATATTAGATCCTCCTGAAGTATTTTAACCTTTTTCATACATATACTTTATTTAAATGATTTTTCATTTGATGAAATGGCCTTATAACTTTTTACTTAAATTGTCTGATTAACACCTGATTATAAGATGACAGCATGTTCAGATGTGAAAAATGCTGTGTGAATTTTTAGAATCAAGCTTTTACCTACAGTTTCTACCTTTCGTAGACCAAAAAAAGAAAGAAAATGTCCAGTGTTCTCCGTTTAAAGTCCATACTATAATTTGTACTACCTGTTCTATAGACATTTTATACTAAGTGATTGTTTTGTTCACAAAATATAAGCTCTGCATTATCACTGAAGTTAACATACTTTATTGGTGCTGAATACTTTAGAGTATGGCACCCTACCATTAAAGACTAACTATCGGGTCATGTGTGAATGATTCACAGTGTTAAGGAATAAAGTGTAGTGTATATAAGAATAAAAAATGTGTAGAACTTGTATTCATCATGGTAAGATTAACTAGATCTGGGAAAACTGTAGTTCTCAGACAAATCAACCCCTATATTGAGATTTTTTTCAACAATGCGTCAGTTTGGTCTAGACTATTTATAGCGTTAAATTTTCAGAGGAATGTATCTTTTACATGTGTTATATCTAAGCATATTTTATCTCATCAATAATTCTTTTTACTTATGACTCATATCTTTTTAGCAATTACTATTCCTTACCTTTACCATTAATCATACAAAAGCAAAGTTGGCATTCCCATTGTTCAGATTCATCTGTTCTGATCTGTAATTCAGTTTTATGTCACTTTGCATGACAATGAATTTATTTTTTTATATACATTTCCATCTGAACTCCATGTTTTCTGAGCAGAAATAAATGAACAGGGGTTTTCATTTTGGCCTAAAGTACGTTTTGACTAATAGGTTAGCCTCCAGATCCCCACACAAAACTGCTGTTTATTAAGTCCCCAGAATTTAATCTCCCGAGTCTCTATAACTTTGTAAAAGCATCACAAGGCAGTGGCAGCTCTGTTTATCAAGTTTATTCTAGAAATCTTCCAATATGTTTCAAATCTTATATATTAAGCTAAAACAGTGTCTGCATATATTTGGGGCTTTTTCTTTGAAAACTATTTTGGCAACAGGAATAGTAGACTGTAAAGAAACTAATATAATGCATAGTTTAAATACTGAATCAAGTTTATATCCATTCAAATAAACAATTAGTTTCCATTAATGAAAAAAAATGTTCATAAAGAATGAAAGATATAAATGCAATATATATTAAATAAGAGTTCTTTTTCTGTACAGCAATAGCATATTTTGTTGCTCAGTGCTGAAAGAGCAAAACATTCTTTTATGGAATACACATCTGTGCTCAGAGCACAAATTTGGACTCATTTTAAAGTTCATGTGATTTATGGACTAGTAATATAACAAAATACTTAGTGCCGCTGTATTTGGGACATCATGCACTGCCAGTGTGTTTCATGCCTCATTTACTCCAGTCTGAATTCCTACTTAACATTCAAAGAATATGTGCACATCTACATTTGTGCATCTCTTTACTTTTGTTCTTCAATTTAAATGCATAAAAAGTCTATCCGACATTGCAACAGTACAGTGTTCTTGCATTTGCACACATTTTTTCTATGTGTACCTTTATTAAACCCCATGTCTTAAAAGGAGGCAATGTAAAACCATTAAAAAGTGAATTCTCCAGATGCTGTATGCATTAACCTTTCCTTTAATACCTCTTCTGTACAATATTTTCATGATTACTGTCATTTAGTAAACAGATTATGAAAATGCACTTCCCTGGGGGTCTTGTTTAATAATTTAGGCTGATTAGTATTCATGTTTTTTCTCTTATTATTATTACTCTTTTCAATGGCTAAGCAACAAGCTCCTGCCACCTCTTGTCCCCTAAAGCTGGAGCATCTTGTACAGCCCACTTCTCCCCTACCAAAAGCAGAAGCCAAACAAAAGTGTAACATATATATTCCGATTAGAGAGGCACATTTCACTTTGCGGCTGACAGCTTAGGGTTAAGATATGATTCCAGGTAACAGAAGCCAATGAGAGTACACCCGGTTGATGTTCGTGACATCATCCGAGAGCCGGAGCGCGCGGAGCGGCAGCCGAGGGAGCTCTCGGCGCCAGCGCCGCCAGTGCGGGGCTCTGTGATGGATGTTTACACGTCCTCGTTGAGAGGCAATTACCTTGCGCTGGTGTGAGGCCCGGGGCTCGCTCATGCTGCCTGCTCGCGCGGAGCGCTGCCGGGTCTAGCTCAACAAATTGTTCTCTCCGTGTCTGGTAAGAGTCTGTTCCGCTTTACGTTCGCGTTCAGAATAAAGGTGATGTGGCTAACCTGTAAGGGCGGTTGCATTCGTACTTCAGAGGCTTATCAGCCTCCAGCTTTTACTGGAGAGAGAGAGGGAAGAAAAAGATGCTTTAGAAAGAGAATATTTTAAAGGCAAAGGAAGCACATATCTGGTAAACTCTAATTTGCAGAATGGAAGTAAACAGCATGGATGTTTATTTTGCACTTCAGGTTAAAGAGTAATTAGACTTACAAGACCATTACTTAGAAGGATAATGCCTGCATTTTTCTGTTCTTCTTTTAAAATCTAGCTTTTGTTGATGAACTAGGACATGGGGAGATTTAAAGAGCAAGAATTTAATGTCATACCAACTTTAGAAAATGTTCCTCAGTACTTTTATATATATAAGTCTGAAGCTGGGGAGATTAATACCAAGAAGCTCAAGTTTCAGGTTCTGGGATAAGTTGCAGTTACTTTGTTCTGCTAGTTTCCATAATTCAAAGTGATAAGAAACCTAGTTGAAGATTAAAAGTGTTGAAGGTAAAATCTGCTCATAGCAGATAACCTGACATACGTTTCTATTCACACACATACATACACGCTTTATAAGTAATACTCGGTGTTTAAAAGGTATTATTAAATAGTTATGTGAGTGTGCAGTACATAAATGATGGAAGAAAGTGTTTATATCATTTTCATTGTTAGCAGGTTTGTGGTTTGCACAGAGGGAGGAGGGAGAGGGGAAAGGTTCTGCATATGTAACTTCCCAATTTTGCAACAGAGTAAGCACATTTAAAGCTTCTGAACTGATGTGGATTTAAGAGATTAGAAGTGACACTGACTTTGACAAATCAGATGCAATAAAGGATTTAATTGACTGAAGGAGTTCAGGGGCTACTGTATGAAAAATCCAATAACCCAGTTTAACTAGTCAAGTAGTGTACCTAATAGGAGATAATGAATATCAGACTGTAGTTAATTTAAAAGCTTGATGACATTTATTTTGTAGTGATTAGAATTTACTAAATACCTAGACCAGTTAATAATTCTCGGAATTTCTTTCAGTAATCTGTGATTGTACAACACAAAGTTTTAAGTAATGGCTTATATGACAGCCTTATAATTGCTTGCAGTATTGAGATATAATGTTATTTAATCTAGCTACAAATAGGGGTTTAGGTTTGCCCTAGTCAGTATTTTTAAAGAATAATAGTTGTTTGCAGTTTGGGTATCACTTAAGACACTGGGGTTTCTCAGTTGTATTATACTTACACACTTTTTACTAGTCCAGTCCTGCCTTTGTAGCTCCTAGTATTTAACATTGTTAATTTAGCTCTGAGTAGTAATATGCCCAGACAATCCCAAATTGGTATTAGATACTTTGTCTGTATTACAGTTGGAATTAGAACAATATTTTCTGTTAAGATAAAAACTTCATTATGATTTGCCTTTTCATTAGGAAAGGCAGACCTTCTAGTTCAAATGGGATAACCATTACATACAGGGAAGCAGAATATTTTACATTTTATTACTTCTCCTATCTTGCTTGGATCATCATCAAACAGAGCGAATAATTATCTTCTTATAGGAGCTTTACTGCTTGTATCTTTATTTTAAGAATTATTTAGTCTTTTAAAATCAAAAATTGAAAATATTCCAATCTCTCTTAGTGTTATATATCTCATAGTGCATAGGTACCTGCAGTTTCTCAATACTTCATCACTAAGATTTGTTTTAGCTCACGATATTTCTGTTCCCACTCAGTTTAGTCAGAATTCACATATGAACAACTCTCTCTTATTCCTGCCAAAATACAGTGTGATGGATATACTGTGGATTTAACACAGATTAGCTACACTTTAACAATGTGTTGGTCCAAAGCATTCAAAGACTACTTTTGAGTCCTTCTAAGTAGTAATACACATTGTTTTCTCAGGTTTTCTCAGACCTCAGTAAGCCAATGAAAAGTAGTAAATGATATCTACCAAACAGGTAGTCAGCAGCTTCAGATAGGAAATGATGCATTCTAGTTTAATTTAGTCTTTCAGAGGAGAGAGGAATAGTTTCTGAAAGAATATTTTACAGAGATTTTATTAAAAAAAAATGTTTTGGCCTATTTTCAATAGCAAAGGAAATTTAGCCTGAAAAATCACAGAAAATGACCTTCTTTGGATAAAAAAATAGTCTTACAATGCTTGCATTTTCTTCAAAATGATAAACATAACTATTGTGATAACAACACAAGTACTTCACAGCAACTTAACTATTAGTCAAGGAAAGAGTTCTTCATGTTCTGTGCTTGAATGATAGTTGATGTTCACTGAGTATGAGTCGTGTATTTCATATTCCCTCTATGGTCCACTATATTAAAGGAAGGACTAGCATTAGGTCACTTGAGTAAAAAAAAAAAAAAAAAAAAAAGGGTCATTTTGTTTGTCTGACTTTCTATGAATGAGTCAACTCATACATTTCCACAGTGACATCAGGTAACAGAACTCTTAAAATGAAGAATTGAGTCATTCCTCCTACACAAGGTACTCACTTCTCTTGTCATCTAGTTTTAAGCTGTATGCCAAAAAAGTGGAGGGGGTGGGAGTTTTGTTTTCCAATTTTTTATTTATTTTTTAATAAAAAGTACAATACATTTAATACTTCTTAAAGAAAATAAGGATATCATATAAACAGAAATCTTAGAGTTACACTGATTGCTGAAAAAGTATTCATGTCATCAGCAGCAAAAAATTCAAACTAAAAAAAAAAATTGTCTTCTGTAACAAGCCAAGGAAAGTTATCATTAGAAAATACAAATTAAAAATAGGATTGTGGTGATACAGTTTCAGCTGCATCCAGTTTACAGTGGGCATAGAAGAGAGAGGATTTTTTTTCAAAATCCCAAGTTCTTGTCCAAAGGACAGATTATTTATTTATCTATCATAGATCCCATGGAGGCTCATCTAGGACTTCCCAAAAATAAAAATAGCCATAAAGTCCCGTACTGCAGCCATTCTCTTCCTCTACCCGTGAAACTCTTTGTATATAAAGGTTCCACAGAAAGACACTTAAGAGCCTACTTTGTGCCTCTCTCTTTCCTTTTATACCAAGCCAAAAAATGTTTGACTTACTAAATTAGGAAGATATTTATTAGGAAGATAATTATTTATTCCTTCATTCATTTGCCTGTCTGTAAAGTCAATGGATCAATGATAACAGAGTATTTCTAATGTGGGAGATGTGAAATACAAATCTGCACTTGACCATACAGAATAGTGTTTTCCTATGGAAAGAATGCATAGACCAAAGGCACAGACAGGACAGCACACCTTGAAGATAAGTTACCAATAAGTTACTTGTCTGAATAGTCAGAGGACCAGTAATGTAGATCATGCACCTGTCAGTAAAGATCTCTCTAAACCTCAGTTTAGATCTTCTCCCCATGAATAGGGGGAGTTGTTTTTGTTATGGTACTCTGTATTTCTAGCCTGGGTTTTGGCATTATCAGCCACACAGAGATAGTTCTTTGTGGCTTAGTCAGGGTGATGCTCCTTTTAGCTAATTTCAGTTGGAGAGGTTCTTCTGGTAATCTGTGGAGAGAAAGAATTCTCTTCAAAAAATGACTCATACCATTTTTAAGGTAATTATTTCAGCCTGGTGAACTAAATCACTCTTCGGAGATGTCACGTACTTAGTCTATTGAATATGTAGATAACATGCATCAGTAATTAAGATTAGACTTTTAAATATGGCCTAGTTAGGATCTCTAAGATCTCTAAGGAGTGAATCCCACCAGTACTGGGCAGTTACTTTTTTCATACTTGTCAGCCCAAGGATCCTAGACATTACTTGCATTGGAGTAACATTTATTTCTACATTAGATGGACTGTTGTTTCTGGCGCAGTAGAGCAGTTAACCAGGTTGCTTGGCACAGGATCTGAAGTTCCACAGATATTGCTGGGAGTCAGGAAATGTTAAGGTTCAGGAATCTTGAATTCCAAGGCTGCCCGATTGTCACAGCAGATCGTCTCTTTTTTTTTCTTTTTCTTTTTTTTTTTTTTTTTTTGTCAGTTTTCAAGTCCTTGAATTACAGTTAGGGACTCCTCAGATATTCAAAGAAAAGTATTAAGCATGGGCAAGGAAATGTCCCTTATCTAATCTCATTATTTGAGGACAGCATTAGGTGCTTCGTATTTATAACTTCAGGAGAAATGGTTAGGGCCCATCAGTGTTCAAAGCATCTGCAAACAGGACTTTTCAAGTAGGGTCACTGGGCAATCAGCCTGTCCTTCCAGTTGTTGGTTTGCCCTTCTAAACCACCCTCTGTGCAGGAGGATGCAGCACCTAAGCCACCCTCTGTGCAGCAATCTTACCAATAATTTGATGATTTAGTCTCACTCTCTGCATAAAATAGTCTATAAAAATCTGACCAGCAAATCACGTGTCATCAAGTCTGTGAAGTTTAAAGCAGTTTATTCTAGTTTGATGGAATTCATGCAGAAGCTAGATAAAGTTTGCCAAACAAAGCTCTGTTACTCCTGAAAAATCCAGACATGAATGTGTAAATTACTGGGTACAACGTATTGATAATATATATACTTCTAATTATTAGCGTAAATCACTCCTAAAGTTTGGCTTTTAGGATCTAGACCTTTTGAAGAATTTTCTTTGAGAAGTAGATAATAAAATGGATGAAGAAGAGATGGAAGTTTACATTCAACAATGCAAAATTAAAAAAAAAAATAAAGAAAATGCTTCTCTCCCCCTATTATTCGACTTAGAAATTTATCAAATAAAATATTGTGTTTGAATTTCAAACAAATAAAAAGAGTTACTGCTTCCTGAATGAAACATAATATAACTAATCTGTTCCAATCTACCATAGAATAATATCATGTTATCACTCGCAAATGGGAAGTATGGCTTTCACAGCTGCCAAGCTGTAGTTATCCTCATCTGATGGTCTCCATTAATTTTTAACAATTGTCCTGTCACCAGACCAGTGAGCTGGAGAAAGTACTCTAGAAATGTGTCATATTCCTTGATGATTGCAGCTAATACTGCTGCCCCTCTGAAAAGGCATGAAATGTAGACACATTTATGACTGAATCTTCAATTTGAGATTTGATCATGCTATTTATAGGATTCCTAATGGTTTGCAGCACTGACAAGGGGTGTGTTGAAGTCATTCTCTCAGTTACCTTTGTTTTCAGTTGTAAAGACAGCACAGACACCTGGATCTTATGTATCAAAAACTAGACAGGCAGTAACAGTGCGGGTTAGTTATACTTTCATTGGTGAGAGATTTCAGTAGACTATCTTTTTGTGTGTGTGAATCTTGTTAAAGTCATTCCTTTTGAGAAAAGGGGTCAAATGATTTTGATATGTTTTTTATTAGGTCAGTTGCAGTCATACGTTGAAACAAAAGGACTTGCAGTGAGTCCCAAGGATGTAACTTACATTCTGTCTTACATTTGTCTTACAAGAAAGGTTGCCTGAGAGAATTAAATTGAACTCTAGAGGAGACAACTATATATAGATTTTAAACATTGGAATCCAAATTACTGTGCGTTATTATAATAGTATTTTGCAGTACTATAATTTTATCAAAATAATTCAGAAACATTGCCTCAGTTTCCAGAAGTGGTTTACTTTCAAATACCAAATACTTTCAAGAACATACAAGCATTTTGAAGACCAGCATTTTGGAAGATTTCTTGCCCAGTTAATAAAATAGTTAGAAGATTCCCTGCCTTTTTCTCTCTCTTCTTTCTTCAAAAGCATATCTGAATCTTCCTATGTACGATACCCTGAAAATTATCAAGTATGTTTAATATCAAATGTACTTGTGATTGCTGCTGTATCTGAAGTGCTGAGATCAATAGGAACTGTAACAGCTTGCTTCATTGTTTCATATTTCATATGGAACCAAGGAAAAAATAAAGCAATAACAAATAGCAGCAACTAATATATTAATGATCCTTGGAAATGATGCTTGATTTCCTATGGATTTACATCTCTCAATTGATAAACTTTTTAAGTAATTTGTGCTAACATTATTTGCTATCTCTCTGAATGCTTGTAAAATTAAGTCATTCTTTTTTCTTCATGAGTAATAAGTATTGACTTGTGCTAACTAGTAAGAATCAAGTATCTTCACAAGCATACCATGGAGTGATCCATATTCTCCCTTTCTGTCCTTTCAGCCTTTTTCCAACACAGCATGCAGGAATTAGGAAATGAGTAACTGTATTTTACTACATATACTTTACCTAATAGGCAGTAGAGAATTATTTCCAAAATACCTAATTTTGATGCTTACTACCTCATTCAGAAGTTAGGTGAGGATGCAGAATATGCCTATTTTCTGATGAAAACAAGCAGTAGGATTGTGTATAACTGTATAGGTGTATGTATATGTAGAACTCTGATAACCTTTATCAGCTGAAGACATAACCAGAGAATGTCTCTGCTCTTTTGTGGGGATGTTGAGAAGGAGCTTTAAATTTGCAGTTTTGAGAAACAATGCAGAATTTCATGAGTGCAATGCTATAAGGACATGGTCTGTAATATATTTCCAGACACATATCAAGCATATTCAATTATATTTAGAATATATGTAGATATTTACAGCCAGCTCTTCCTATGCCCTAACTTTGCTTTCTTAAATCTGATTTGGTAAGATTTTATAGTATCCCCTCTGTGGTATAATTTTCTATGGGTTCTCAGCAGTATCAGTAATTCATTGAAATCTTTCCAGAACAGGTAGGATTTCTGAAGGGTAAAGTTCTCTAACAGGATTAATTTCTTTGTTTAATTTAACCGAAAAATGCTAAAAGGTAAATGTTTCATTCCCCAATGAATAATATTTTTTCCTTTATCTGACAGAGACCTTTAGGTTGCTTCTAAATTAGAAGTAGACAACAGAATAAGCAGCCCAGAATTCTCAGCAGACTTGTTACCTTCCTTATTGTGACAGAGTGAGGAGGCATCAGTTTCTTGCACATTTGCAGTGAATTCTCTCCTGGACGTCAAGACCAGAAATCTGCCTTTTCTCTATAATTATTCTTCTTTTCAGAAATGCCTTACTCATTATCTGTTATTTGGATATATTAGAAAATTCCCTTTAGCTTGACCTTTTATTGAGCATCAATCTAATGTTGAAAACATTAGAAAAAAAGTTGAAAAGATAATAGACACATTCATTAAATTCATTTCTGTAGGTTCTAGACACCATTCTTCACATGAGGTTAAAGTTTTCATGCAAGTCTATTCTTATTTTAGACAAGATGGAAGGTATCTTGAAATAGAAAGTTAAACATCTGAGTTCTAGGCCACCCACAGCCGGAAGGGGTTGAAATGTACACTGTTGTCTTTACAAGGTCGTTTCTCCAGTATGGACCAGGAGACACGGGGAGGCAGAAGCAAATTCTTCCCTCCACAGCCAGTTGAATATGGGACATTGTGCAACCATAGGAATATAGAAATACAAGAATGATGATAATGTAAAACACACACAGCTTTGTAGCTTTTTGGTACTCCAGTGAAATACACTTTTTTTTTTTCTTTTTTTAATCCAGCGAACATTTATTATAAAATTATAGAGCAAATTCAAGCACCAGACTGCAGAGCCTAGAGAGTTACATTGTGGAGAGTTACAAGGAAAAGACTTTTGATACTGCAGGATGACTAGGGACTAGTACAGCAATGCAAACCGCAGCCTATCAGACCCACAGCTAGCCGTGATGGTTGTTTTAGACAGGTGGATGTGGGGCTGTGGTCAGCATATAAAGTACCTTAACTGTTACTCAACTAACCTAACTGGTACAGATAATCTGTATTGCTCGCTAATCACATATATTTTAGATGGTATGATGCTTAGATTTATACTCTAAATCAAACAGTCTGATCCTGATTTAAGAACCATGTAAAATGTTACTCAGATGCCATACTAATGCTTTTCCTCTTAATGCTTTAGCAACATTTGTAAAGTATTTTCTGAAATCATAAAAAAATATTTTAATAGTATATGTGATGTTTCTTTCCAGTGCTGTTGTGCATTCCTTGCCTGTAGATCTGCATTCCTGTTCTTTAGATCTTAAAACCAGTGAATAAAGTTACTCTATGAACGACAGAGAAAATGAAGACAGTTTGAAGACATTTGGTGTGGTGTCTCTCCCTAGGTAAAGATTTGTGATTACACTAATTGCCTGCAAGCTGGGACAGAGAAAAGTCCTTGGCACACAGTAAAGACCATTAGTTCTCACACATCTCCTTAACTGACTGTCATTAGAGAAAAGCCTGTAAGTCCCAGTTAAGTGCAAAGATGGCTGAAAAGATATTTGTCTCTTCGGGAAGAGAAATTGGCTGGGGATGTACTAATGAGAGTGCACTCTAAAGCGAGCATATTTCTTTGAAGCCAGGTTTTTGGGTACAAACAAATTGGTGCCTGGCATATCTGGAAAAAAGTCATTCTCTTGCTTCACCTGACTTCACCTTTTTAAAGTTACAGATGACGTCTGCTTTATATACCCAGTTTTACCTTCTGACTCATGCTGGTCTGGCCAATGTCCATGCACAGATTCCCAAGACTGTGTCCTTGCTCTTCTGTGGTCAGATTTTGTATAAAATCTCTGTACATTCTTGAGCACCGTGGAACTCAAATGGACCTTTTTTTCTTAACTCCTCAGTGGTTTTGTACAGCTTTTGTATTGACTGAAAGCTCATTGGGTGTTTTTTTCTACCTCAATCAATGAAAACCTATCTGGATTAAGTAACTATACTCTCAAATCAGCAATTTTAAATTAGCTCAAATGAGGCACTTAAAGGCCCTCACAAACACACATACTAATGTTAAAATAATTAATGCCTCTTCCACTCATTCTATAGTATTAACAAATTCTTGCAAATATTTCTGGAAGATGCCAATTACAACCTGGAAATATAGTATAGCTTTAAAATCTTTACATATTTACCTAAAAGACCCGTCAAAACCACTGTTACTTTTTGCTTCTGCGAAATAAATGAAATAATAAAAATACTTGAGATTAAAGAATAGTTGATAGCATTTATGGTTAGTGATTAAAAGCTATATAGCCTTGTCCTGATCTGCCCCTTACAGCTGTACAAAGTCTGTTAGTTTAACATTTGTAAAGATACAACTCTTCTAAGGATGGTAAGGCAGATCAGCAGCAACAGGAGAGAGGGGATTCATCTTTCTTGATTTTTGAGAAAGGGATTTGACACACACACCCTGTGGTTTCTTTGTGGCATCCATGCTCAGGTTCTTTTCTACCTCTATGTTTAGATCTCACCAGGGGACAAACAGGATGCAGAAGCCTGGAAGTGCTCAATGATAGATCGGATGATACATAACCAAGCTTTCTTCTCATAATATTCAGCAATCACTTAGAGCTCAGAAATCTGACAAATGTCTGCTTCATTAAGTGCTTGTGCTCACAGCAGTACTATGCAAGTTGATCCTTTCTCTAGTGCAATGATTGATAACAAATCACTCAAACCAGCACCTCTTAATTTTTTCTAGTTTTTCCTTCATATTCTCCACATTTTCTAAAATCTCACTATTCTGTAATAGAATTAGTATATTAACAACTCAGAAAATAATAGAAAAGAACAATGTCTGGTAAAACATAGTTTATTAGTTCAATTTAAGTATTAATTAGAACCTGCCACAGTAAATTCAATACTCTATATTTTGTGAATAGAGAAATTTTGAATATGCGATGTTGGGTGCTATTTAATTTTTGCTGAAAGAAAAATAAAGATGATGATGTTAGTGTTGCTTATTTTCATTTTGATGTAACTTGATGAAGATTAGTGAGGTTTCTCAGATACCCTTGGAAGGTTTTTGTTGACCTTGCTTTCTATTGCAGTGCTACATCTCACAGGGGACTACTCCCAAGAGTTATAAGACTGTAAGAACAAACTTTACTAAGACTGAATGTGTTTGTTTTTTTAGTACTGCACTGTCTACTTTTGAGGGAGCAAGACGTGATAGGATTTATAAGATATTAGATGAGATCTTATGATTAACTTCCAATTTAGCAGGTGTCATCATAGAATAGCTTTAGGTTTGCAAAAATGATTTGTTCATCTGAAAATACTGACTATATAATACCAATTTTTGTGCTAATGTGGATTTCCAACTGTGTAAGGCAGAAGTGTAGGTAAATTCAATTTAATATGCCCAGAGGCACTAACTTACTCCTTTCTGAAAATAATCACTTATTCATTCATGAATCTCATTTGGCTCAGTCATCTCTACATACTTTATACCTTATCCTCTTACATTTCAAATTCAAATCAAACTCAGTTATAATTTGTGAAAAATACTTAATTTAAATCTCAGATCCCCAAGTTAGTTATTTGTAGTTCAGATAACCCCCACAACAGTACTCTATTTTCCAAAAGAAATAATGATTACTTTCCTGCATTTTCTGACAAACTCTTCCCCATTTCCCAAATATTTTTTGAACATGGCAGTTAGTTTATAAGAGGAAGCAGGTGTTTAAAAGGTAAGTAAATTTCAAGGTTTGTAAAAAAAACGATGTCAGGAGAAAGAAAGCACTGAAAAAAGAGACAGACATTTCCATTGGTTTACACTGTTGTTTGGCAGAACGCAGCTGGCTAACCTGTGGAGTTTGGCTGGCCAGGCAGTATGCCTACTGCTTTCATCTCTTTCATGGATAGTAATCATATTTTAGATGCCTAGTTCGGTGGCGGAGTGATCACTCCACACAGAGAAAATGGAAAGATACAAATCTGTAGGAAAGCTCATTCATCAGTTCTGTGGCTCAAAACAAGGTGTTTTGTTGTTGGTTTTTGTTGTTGTTTTTTGCCCAATGAAACTTTCAGTAAAAATAGTCTCACTTTCCCATGCTTTGAACTTCCCACTAATGCATCATTTCTCTAAGCATTTCATTTAATTTCATTACTTTATCACCTTTTTAACAGATACTGGTTTTTTTTTTCTCTCTCTCCTTTTAATGTTAACTTTAATCACCTCATATCTCATTCATTCAAATTCATCTCTATCATTTTTCTCTGGCCTGGTGGTCCTACCTTTAACATTTATTCCAGTGTTACTCATTTTACAGCATGTGGACGACAAGTGGTTCATAGATGCCAGAAAGTCTTCAGTGACATAATGTGTTGTTTTTTTAATCAGGCACATTCACACGCATAGATATCGGGAAAGAAACAAGACATTAAAGATTACACAGTTTCCAGTATGAATTGTGTCCTTTTTGTTGATTTTTGCCTACATAGAGCAAGTGTTCCATTCAAGCCTCAGCTGCAGATATTAATCCTTTATCTCATGTTCTAGCACAGTTTCCCAGTGCACTGAATAGATGTAGTCTACATTCCTGCTGTTACAATTCAGAGCGTTCAGGTGGAGTTTCTGATAATCCTCTATACTTCACCCATGAAAAATGTAATGCAATACAGCCTCACCTGCAAATCCTGATCCTGCTCTTTAAACTGCTAGGGCTTTTAAACTGTTTTTATCCTTGTATTGCAATTCTTCGGTGAGATCTGCACCAGTGTTTCAGCAGCCCTGTTATTATTGTTTTACTACTTTATTCCAGCTGTATTGTGCGTTTTTTTTCAGTTTAAGAGAGAAACAGTTTTCCCATTTAGTACTGTTTCTGCTGCACAAGGCGAAGAAAAGGCCTGTGACTTTCTTAGTACTAAGTATGAGGTTTTGCTGTACAACAGTCAAGACATAAACCATCTTCAGTTGGTTCTCCTTCTGCTTCCTTGTAATACTGCAATAGAATGAATAAATGTCCTTTTGCAGTGTGACCTGCAAGAGAAAATGTTCAAAGTAGAAACAGTGAACAACAGAGTAGTATCTTCAGGTATATCAGATATTGTACCATGTATACTGTTCTTACCATCTAGATAAAACTTTAAGTTTAAGCAGAAACAGATTAGTGCAGTAAATAGATATGCAGTGAGAAAATCAACATTGCAAGATAAAAGAGAACAATACATACCTAAAGTACATTGGAAAAGAGAGATTTATTTATTTACGAGTGGATCTTGCATTTAGGAGTAGGTTGTAGGGTGTAATACTATGTAATGGAAGACAGCATTAAAGTGGAACTCTTCACAGAAAAGCTGAAACCTTTACTACAGTTATCTTTCTGAATTTTATACTTTTGTCATTGATCATACTTTCAGAGCAGTTTTTCTACTGAGTTCTGATAAAGACTCAGTGGGGAAATTTTCCTTCTCAACCTGAATGTCTGCAGGACACTGACACTGGAGACACTTTAAATTTACAGTTTTTAAACTATAACATTACTAGGTAGTTCCCAGCAGTAAAATTACATTCTCTGTAAGTTTTAATAAATTTCAGAATAGTGATAACGCAATTCTAGGACACATTTTATCATGAGAAAATGATTTACTTTGATATGTGCTGCCAAACTTCTCAACATCTTAGGAATTTGATTATATAAATGATTACTTCAAGAATACCATGTTCCATTTCTGACTTACTACCTGGGTACTTGATTTATTGAATCAATCTTAGAAGGATTGTATATGTAGATAAAGTGCGTGTCCTGGAATGTCTTTATGAATGAAATTACAGGGCCACTGGAAAATAAAGTATATTCCACCAGAACTCTATTTGTACATATTCTTTAAAACTGGCTATCAGAACAATATTGTTTGTGTTGAGTTTCAATGGCAGTTTCAAATAGGAAGAATTAAGAGCTTGATCAGATATATACTACCCATGCATATAACATACAAATCATTTCTGTCATAGTTCAGAATCTGAAGGTCATGTCTTGTAAAGCTGTATTTGCTTGCCTGTTAACATGCTGTATAATGATTCTCTCTGAAGGTAATAGGATAGTGTACAGTCAATCATTTGTGTCAAATTCTCTGGAGGTGGTAAGATAACATCTAGTTAACCAAACAGTTGAAATTTTTTGAAAAGAAATACATTTAAAAATATTTGAAAATAATGTATTTATTGAATACCTATTCAGTTAGATAATTATCTATGCAAGATATAGTATTTCTTTAAGTAGCAGATTTAAAATGGTCAGCATCTATATGTAGTATTCCTTTGGACAGAGACATAAGGTTAAAAATGTTTTATAAGAAGCTGGAGCACAAACCCTGTTTTTTGAAAAGAAATACATTTAAAAATATTTGAAAATAATGTATTTATTGAATACCTATTCAGTTAGATAATTATCTATGCAAGATATAGTATTTCTTTAAGTAGCAGATTTAAAATGGTCAGCATCTATATGTAGTATTCCTTTTGACAGAGACATAAGGTTAAAAATGTTTTATAAGAAGCTGGAGCACAAACCCTATAAGGAGCTGGGGTTATTTAGTGTGTAGAAGTGGAGGCTTGGGGGAGAGCTTATCACTCTCTACAACTATCTGAAAGGAGGTTGTAGTGAGGGTTGTGAGGGTGGAGGTTGGTCTCCTCTCCACAGTAACTACTGATAGGATGAGAGGAAATGACCTCAAGTTGTGCCAGGGCAGGTTCAGATTAGATATTACGAAAAAATCCTACAGGGAAAGAGTGGTGAAGCATTGGAACAGTCTTCCCAGGCCAGTGGTGGAGTCGCCATCCCTGGCAGTGTTCAAGAAATGTGTAGCTGAGGCACTTACGGACATGGTTTAGCAGGCAGGGTGGCAATGGTTTTACAGTTGGACTCAATGACCTCAAAGGTCTTTTCCAATCATAATGATTCTGTGATCTTGCAAAATTCCACTTATTTTTATCTGCAGAGAACAATGGTGTGAAGTACTTCCCCCACTGGAAAACTTTCTGATCTTTGACATGTAGTTTGAAAACCATTAATACATGAATTCCTGACATATTATGTAAAAGAAATAGTTTAATATTATCATGAAGTATATTATTGTGGTGTAATATGCTTTCATGACTAACAAATAATCATTTTTTAAACTACCCTATAATTTAGACTGTCTTAGGTAGAAAGCTTGAATTTAGCAAGTACATAATCCATAACTGATTGAGAAAATCAGTGAAAACAAAATACAATGCAATTGCATATTGGCTAATCAACCAGATTATGATTTTATGATTTTTAATTTTTATTATAAAAAAGATGCAAGTATCAACATGTATCTTTTTATAATAAACATTAAGAATACAGTAATTATATAAATGAAAAAATCTTAAGAGTTGCAGGTCTTGTAGTACTTCCATGCATATTTGCATTGATTGATTTTTACTTTACACAAGAAAAGATCCCTTATCCCTGTGATATTTAATCAGTTAATTCTGACTTCTTTAAGATGATGTGCTTTTTCACCTATTGAGGAGTTAGAATCAGTGTAAACAAGTTTGCTGAAAAACTAATTGAGCTGAGGATTTTCTAATCATAGTAATAAACTTTTCTCAATTTTATTATTTCTCCAGTTATGTTCAATTTTGAAAATGATGTAGAAGCGCAGTATTCCATGGACTTTAAATCCTATATTCANTTTAATCAGTTAATTCTGACTTCTTTAAGATGATGTGCTTTTGTAACTATTGAGGAGTTAGAATCAGTGTAAACAAGTTTGCTGGAAAACTAATTGAGCTGAGGATTTTCTAATCATAGTTATAAACTTTTCTCAATTTTATTATTTCTCCAGTTATGTTCAATTTTGAAAATGATGTAGAAAGAAGCGCAGTCTTCCATGGACTTTAAATGCTATATTCATACATACTCAGCTTTGCAGGGTGCCAAATAGAAGTTGCCCAAATTTACGAGAAAAAGTAATACAATATGCCCTTAGGTAATTATATATGGTGATGTAAATACAACAAAACATAAATTTACATACGGGCCATGTGCAGACAGCTAATGTAAACACAGTAATCAGATTGCATTTAAGTCATGAAAATGAGATGGGGTACCAGGATTTTCAGTATTATCCTAAGGATTATTAGAAGCTTGGTAAAGAATCTCAGGTCATTTGATTGTACAATTTCTCTCTCCCTGAAAAAAGGGTCCATCCCATGAATGTTGATTAAAAGCATATGCAAAGTCCTCAATCAGGGATGGAATTGTCCAATGACTCAAGTGGGCTGATGGCTGACTTTGGAGTGAGCAGATTTACAAGGAAAGACCTCCTGGACACCAAGTGCAACCTCAGTCAGTTGTGTACCCTGGCAGCAAAAGTGGCCACCTGGGCCCTGGGTTGTAGTGGCAGGTAGAGAAGTGGTCCTTCTCCTCCCTTCAGCACTGTGAGACTCCTTCTGGAGCCCCATGTCTGGTTTTGAGCTCTTCAGTACCAGAAACTTGGGAGAAAGATGGGAGTGATGTGGGAGCAAGTCCTCCGGAGGGCTCAAGTGGGGACTGAAGCACATGGTCTATGAGGAGAGGCTGAGAAAGCTGAGTTTACTCAGCATTAAAAATTTGTCTTGAAAAGGACCATTTTCTCACAAGGTTGAAAAATGGAAATTCATCTTTCTTATTTTGATAGACAGAAGACAATTCAGGTATCAACTCATATTTCCTGTAGGTTAAGTTGAAACCTCAGGAAACAAAAGATGCAGAAAGTAGAACTACTGCACTGTAAAGAGAGAATAATGTGCTTGACAAAGGGAATCTCTGATGCATGGCACTGAAAACAGATAGAAGAAAAGGAGTGTCACAGTGTTTGAAAAGAGATTGGAAGAGAAGTTTATGAGTGTCAGATTGTTTGTCTGCAAAAAATATTATTGTGCCAGGAGAAATTAAAGGTAGTTGTAGATATTAGGTCTTTCATGTGACAGGATAGGAGTTTATCTGGTTAAAGCTTGAGGAAAGGAAAGTATGTTTACTGGAAATGTCATTTTGCTACATCCTCTGTGACTTTTCTTGGTTTTACACTTGTTTGTTTTGTTTTTTGTTTTTTTTTTCAAGTGGTAAAGGATGAACGTTCATGCACATAATGAGAGCACTGACATACCTCTCTTTTCACTTCTATTCTAAATGAACCAGTGACACGAAATCAGTGGTTTATTCTGAAATGGGAGAGGAAGATTCATTTCTAATTAGTATTGAAAAATGTCTTCTGGCTTCTAGTTCCCATGAGGTTTTTCAATAGAGTGACAGTTAATTGTTATTAATTCTAACAAAATGCTTCATTCCTAACTTACCAGCATACTTTAATTATCAGAAATAATTAAAAGTACTGCATGTTAAAACTTTTATAAATACGTAGAATTTTATTAATCAATTCATAATGAAATAAAAGAGGTCAGAGAGTTTCCTTTTGTGTGGTGTAATAGAAAACCTAGTTCATTGGACTCCTGGGCACTATCACAATGTGAAAAATTTATAACAGCAGAACAAGGCACATTCTACAACTACAAGCCTGTGCTGTAGTTCTAAGTGAATCATGTGAACATGCTGCACTACTCATAGCAAATATTCGAATGCAGTCTTTACCCTTTTACCCTGATCCTAATTCTTTTCCTCCTGTGACTTTTAATCATTTTTGGTCTGTTTCAGTATCACTCGGTCTCTGAACTTAGAAAAACAAGTTAAAAAACATTTGTTACAAATCAATGAATGAGATGCGCTTTATATTTGGGAAAGGGAGGGTCAGGTTTGCTTGCTTTACCAACTTGCAGTAACTCACAATGGGTTCTCCGGACATCAGTCTGAATGAGTGACACTTTCTGGTAATAATAAAATAGGAACATGGTCTGCTAGTCAAGACGGCAATCACTGAGGTGGACCTCTGTTGTCTTAGTACTATAAAAATGCAGGAAGGCAATAAGATGTCTTCAGCCTGTGATCTGTGCAGGACTCTGGTAAGAAGAGCTCTGGGATCACAGATGACCTGCTAAGAAAAGGTATAAAAATGTTGATGAAATCAAGGAGTAAAAAAAACCTGCTTGCTCCCGTAAAATCAGCACTCCCTTAAATGTCTTGGGCTGATTCATTTAGGAGAAACAAAAGGTTTACCGTACATCACTTCCACATTAACTCCACTAGCTGTTCACCCGCAAGTCATTTATCACTGACAACTCTTGTAGCATGTGCATTAGTGTGTTCCACTCCCAAAAGTCCTACTAACAAGCAAGATAAAGTCCCCCCACACACACAAAAAATCCCCAGTACCTAAACATTTTTGAAGTGGTCACTGGAAACCTGGTTCAGGATATCTTTTCCACTAAGTTGATCATTAAAGTTCATCATAAAAGTCTTTTATTTATACTCTTGTCCTTTTTTTCTGTAAAGAAAACTATGGACTTTATAAAAACTTTACTTCAAAGAAGTATAAAGTAAAGCCAAACCTTAAATTCCCAGATGCAATGCAATTCAAATTTATGTTTGAAAATCTGTACTTGCAAAAAATTGACAATACTATGGACTTTCAACAAAATCAAGTTACCAGATCCAATTTGTTTAGAATCTCAGAGAGATTCATGCCTGCCTCCAAGTTCTGTAACATTAAATTGGATATAAAGTTGCTAAAGAGTAAAGACAATATTTACTAGATAGGCAACTCTTCTTACATCTTTCAAAACACTATTCAAACATTTATTTAATCTTCAAAACATTCACTTGAGATGTAAATATTGCCTCCATTTCAAACACAAAGAAGTTCAGTTCTGGGTAGGACTGATGCACAAATTTGCTTGCTTATCAAAAGGTATAACTGATTAGAGGACTAATTATGACTTGGAAGGGACTGCTAGTCTCCTGAATAAGGTATTACTGCTGCAAGCTACATTAAAATGCATGAAAGACACTGTTGTTTAATTCAAAGCAAGCAGTGTGTTTCTATACTGAGTTCTTCCAAAGATGGTTCCGTAAATGTGACAACCAACTTCTAAATTTCTCAAGACAAGCAACTGGGTGTTTTTTCCTGTCTCAGAAAACAGAATGAAGATTCCATCCTTCCCCTCTGCCACCCAACAGTGCAATTTCTGTACAGAACAGTGAGGTTGTAAAGTCTAAGGGATCAATTTTTTAGCTTAATTGTTCCTCTTCCAACCTACAATACAAGGCTTATTATATGGTAAAAATTAGCATCATATCAGCAGAAAATTTTAAGGCAAAAGCCAATTATAGTCTGAACCCAAAGCTGCCACTTCTTTCATAGAATTGAAGGAATATCAGATAACATTTTTTTTTTTTTTTTGTCCAACAAATCATTTACTGCATGGTACATGTTCCTTCATATCTTGAATGATTTTTATTTCAGACCAATAGAGATTCTGGATCTACATTTTAGATTTATTTAGTTCATTAAATACATTACTTTTAGTTTACGAACTGTTAAGGATCACTTTTAATCTTCTGTAACTCTTAACAATATTAGTTGCTAATTAACTGGGAATTTTACTACTGCTCATTTTAGGTAATCTTGTGTTGCTTAAACTGCTAAAAAAAAAAAGTTGCCTCAGGTGGAACTAAAGATCACAATAATATCAATGCCATCTTAAACTACTTTTTTCCCTCCCCTTAAATTAGGCCGCCAAGGGGTATAATTAGTTACAATAGAAATAAAGCCTATTTGAAATTTATTCTCCAGCAACATATTTGTCTTAATAGAAAACGATAGGTTATGCCAGTCATATCGTCATCTAAAATGTCAGTTCTGCACAAGTGCAAACCTTTACAGTAGAAATCCATTCTCTGTTGTTTGTCAAATATTAGATGAATATCCTTATGTTTCCAAAATAGCTCACGTCTATTTTTGTTACCTAGCAACAGAACAACAAATTTATCTTAAGCTCAATCTTATTGCTGAGTTAGATGAAAAGGGTGTTTCTTTAAATGTATTTGTAGATAGAAAAAGATCATCATTAGACAGAAAAAGAGCTTCATTAAGCATTTCCAAAGCATCCTTTTTCTCTTTTCTTACTATTTTCAGAATGATGTATCTAACTAAAAAACATAAGTAAATCACTTAGCAGAAGGAAAGAAGTTTATGCAGGATATTCACACTCAAACTCTGTCCTATATTAAATATTTTCATACATAATAACTAAATTAGACAGTCTTAAGCCTGAATCAAAGAGTCACAGACTACTTGAGGTTGGGATGGAGCTCTGCAGATCATCTAGTCCAATTCCTCTGCTCAAGCAGGGTCTGCTAGAGCACCTAGCCCAATACCCCGTCCAGGTGAGTTTTGAATATCTCTGAGGAGGGAGACTCCACCACCTCTCTGGGAAACCTCATGAAGTGCTCTGTCACTCTCACAGTCAATAAGTTTTTCCTCAAATTCAAAGGGAAAAATATACTCTAACCCATAGATATTTAATTCATTTTTCATTTCAAAAACTTTTTCAGTGTTCAGGGGAACACTGAAAATTTACAGTGAAATGAACACTGAATGTAACAAAAATATACATGTGATATAAGAAAGTAGATTGTATGACTAAATGGAAAATTCATTGATGCAAGAATTTTGAATTGCAGACAATATCCTGTATAATAAAATTTATTTTACTGCATTTAACTGTGAAGATATCAAAGAAAGATGTTGAACTTCTCACAGATACACCAAAAGTGCCTCTGCAGAAAAAAAAAAAAAAACTCTAAGGTGTGCTGAAGTCCAGTTCCCAAGGAAGGAGAGTTTGGTTTCAACTGTTGGTTTCTGTGTTTCCTTTTCATGTTGCGGTGATAAGATGTTGAAATTCTATTAATCAAATAGTGTTTTATGTAAGTGCTTGTTATACTTGGACATTGATTGAATGTATACACAGATGTCATTTTTCTGTTATCATGAACTTAATATTCAGTAGTCAATAAAAGCTCATTTTGATACCGTGGTTTTAAAACATAAATGTATTCTATTTTTATGTTTGCATATATTTTATTCATATCTCAGTCCCTAGTTCTTCAAAAGAAAAAAATGAAAGCTTTTCAGTTCACATTTATTGAGACACCTGGCCAAAATATAGTTGTGCCGACAAAATTTTCAATTTCATTAATTTTTAGGGACACTCTGGAGTGCAGGAGATCAGATTTTTTTTTTTTACTATCATCTAGAATGCGATACAAACCTCTTAAAGATCAGTCTAACTGGGAAATTGCCATAGCCATGAATTTGAGAGGTTTGAGGTTTTCTGAAACAGGCTTTTTAAACCCAGAAGAATTAAATGTGTGTTTAAAATCCTATTATCAAATGAAGACAGCTACATACTACTAGTCATGATACAAAGGCTAAAGATTAAGAAAACAAAAGTTTTCATCTTATCTAATTTATGAAAAAAGCTCCTTTTGCAACAGAAAAACTGTGTGTTTAGGGCAATAATGTTTTTTTTTCATCACTTTCCCAGTATAGCAACAGCATTACTACATGTTAACGCAATATAACACTTTGTCATTATCCCGTGAAATGCACAGGGATGATTATCTCTGATCATTTGATTTAGACATCATTTGTCACTTGCTTTAAAAATAATTTGCTTTGCTGTGGTTTATGGCTAGGTTATCAAACTGGGGAGAAACTATCTTTAGTTAACTGTAATAAAAATATGTGATGATAGAAAATATAATATATGGGTATTTTAAAAGTAAAAAATAACTTTTCTCACTCACATTCAGAGACTTTTTTGCAGTATGTGGTGTAAGTTGAACAATGACTGCATATTTTTCTATCATAAAACAAAAGAGGTTTATTGCCAATAAAAAAGAGATGATAAACAAAACATATATCGGGGAGAAAAAACAGTGTTTTTCTCCATAGAGTCCTGATATAAATATTTCAGATCATGAATTATAGGTAGTGTTCATTTAGGGAAAATGTATGCAAAGTTCTCTGTGCTGTAGAGCCCTAATGATAGCCTGCAGAAGGAGGATGCTTGGAGCTGCAGCAAGAAAGGGACTGCATGGACATTGTAGAAATTTGAACCCATTTTGGATGGGTGATTTCTATAACCAAAGTCTCTTTTAAGTGTATATATGTATGTGTATGTATGTGTATATATATGAATTGATTAGCTATAATAAAAGATTCACAGAACTATATAGGTTGGAAGAGACTTCTGGAGGTCATTTGGTCAAACACTTTGCCCAAAGCAGGGCTAAAAAGAGGAGGCCGCACAGGGCCATGCATTGTGGAGTCCATTCCCTGTCATCCTCCAGGGTGTCCATCTGGGAAATGTCTGGGTTGGTCCTTTTATCCTCTGACCAAGCAGCACTAAAGTCTCCCTTGAGCCTTCCCTTCCTAAGGCTGAACAAATTTTCTCAGCCTCTCCTTATAGGCCATGTGCTCCAGCCCCCTCACTGAGCCTCCACAGGGTTTCCCACAGGACTTAGGTGTTCCCACCTATCGCTTTTTCTCTGGTGCTGGGGAGTCCAAAACTGGACACGAGGCTCCAGATGGAGCCTCACAGTCCTGAACGGAGGAGAAGGATTGCTTCCCCGCACCTGCTGGCTGCCTGCCACTAGAACCCAGGATGCAGGTGGCAACTTTTCCTGCCAGAGTGTGATGGCTGAGGTCGCATTTGTTGTCCAGTAAGTCTTTCTGTGCAGTGGTGCTTTGGATCCACTGTTTTCCAAGCCGAATTTTCTCAGGTGCCAAATGAACTGAGCCTGAACCACATACTTGAAATAGGGTTTCTACTTAATATTCAGATGCTTTGTGTTCCAGTCTAAAGAATCTAAATTCAATATTGAGGTTTTTTTTTTTTTCCTCTCTCTTGTCTACATGAATCAAGAAATTAACTTATGTAAAAAGCAAGCTTACAAGGGACTAGCCATACAAAATTTCCATATTGAAAATACATGCATTGAACTTGAGCAAAGATTTCAGTTCCTGGAGTTTTTATTTTTATAAAAAATAAAATAAATAATCTCTACTACTTCTTCCTTTACTATACTTATATACACATACCAAAATGTGCACATATGCACATATATACATGTGCCAAAAACCACATATCAAAAAATAACACTTTTTTTCACATATCAACTCTTGAGCTGCAGTAAATAGCCCCTTTTTGTATGCAAAATCTATTTTTGTTTCACAGTATTCACCTGCAGTATTTGTGAAAGTACTAGGTCATTCCAAGGAATGAAATGTTATGCATTTTTCCAAGTATATAAAAATTCCAGAGAAATAGGTTATACATTTTTTTAATTAATTTTATCCTTGGCTACTAAACTTTGTATTCAATTTCCTTTGTTGGTTGAAAATTACCTTATTAATATATTATGTCAGAAATATAATTCCTTGCTGGTTCCTGAACATATTATCCATAAATAGAATAAATTAAAATGTTTCTGGGGAAAGATCTGCTTTATAAGCTGCTCATATACCTAAAATATTACACTTGATTAATAAGGCTCTCTATATCACTGAAAGCCTTAACTTACATTGTTAAAAAATATAGTACCTTTGTTTCTTTAGAAATACTCGGTTGTCAGCTGCTGTCCTTTAACCACAAGGATTGTGTTCACTGTGGAAAAATGTCCAAGGGAGGAAATAACCTATTCATAGTCTAATACCTTTGCCTCACTTCACACATAAATTAAGAAAACAATCAAAATAAAGTGGTTGAGGCAGGCAATCATCTGATAAAGGTCAAATATTCAGAGATGTCTTTTATTGCAACTGTAGAAAGAACAATTGCCATGTTCATTTTTACTTAGCCTCTCTGTGGTGGCTGCAGAGACTGTATCTCTTTGGTCAAAGTTTCTGTTCCAGAACGCTTTCACTATAAGGTGTCAAAGAGGGATGTACAAAATGGCTTTCTACTTGTGGTCACCACTTCATTAATGGGTAAAAATCATATTTGTGATCAAGTGAGATTATTTTAACGACATACATTTCCCAAATACCATTAGGAATTTATTGATTTTGTTGTAAATATTTTAAGGTCCCCTTTTTGGACGATTGTAAGACATCAGCATATATTTATCACTTAAAATGATATTGGTTTTGCTTTTCTGACTTGCCATTTACAAAGTGCAAACTTCCTCTCCCATATCTTAGGATAGAAACGTTTCACTCGGTGGTTCCTCCTGTCAATTGTCAACAACACACAACTCTACTTAGTGGGAAAATCTCTACTAAATTGTGAAATTCAAAATATATTTTTAAACTAAATAATGGTAGAAACTTTGTCTCATGAAACACTCATTAATATCAGAATACAAGGTCATTTTGATAAGACCAAAACAAATTATTTTTACTTCATTTGGTATATAAATCAATAGCCATAATTCAATATTATATAATCAGAGTGTTTCTACTTTGCTTTGATAGCTTATACACTAATATTGTATTTTATTATATAAGAAAATAAGCAATATTTCAAATGGTTAAAATTCTAATTTCAGTCATGTAATTGTAAAAAAGAAAAAGAAAAAAAGAAAGACTTTAAGATAGAATAGTCTGTCTTTAGAAAGTCTAGAAAGAATAGACTGTCAAAATATTTTCAGAAACCTTTAGTAAAATGCAATTATTGGAAACATGACAAGACCCTTGTTCTGCCATGCTCTCTAAAGGTTATTGTACCAAGCTGACAACTTGTTTGTGATACCAGGTTTCTTTATTTTTCTTGACAAATGAAAAATGAGAGGGCAATTGCTTGTCATTTTGATACCTAGGAGCCAAGAATTCAGTTCTCTTTGATCCCTTTTATAATGAAAAATTTTGTCTGTGTAGGAAGTGGTAAATCTTGACTTTTCTTATTACATACCAAAACATGTAAAGGAAAATTGTCAAGCACAATTGTGCAATTGATATTTGCATAACATCAATAATAATACTAGAACAATCCTATTTCTTGTGTGTTTGCAGTAGACATTTTTTGCCCCTCTGAGAAAGACTGAAATCAATCATGATATATACCATGGAGTAGTTTACAGTGATACTCTTGTTCTCCATCACATTTACTAGAACATATGATGTTTTATGCTGCATTCACTATGAAGAGAGTTTTGCACTAATATGAATATTTGCAGATTTTTTTTTTTTTTTTTTTGGTGTTCTGTAAATCATCCTTGTTGAGCCAGTACTCTCTCAAGAAAGAGCTCCATTCATTTCATTTTTGCCATATCAGTTTGTAAAGAAAAAAGCTTTTGCATTTTTCTTATTGTCTAAATCATTTCAGTTAAAATTGGATTGTGTGCCCTGCTTCCCCTCTAAACAAACTGTCAAACTGTGAGATGAGAGGTTGCTTTAATTCTATGTCCCCAAAAATTAATGAAAAAGGGACTTCCAAGAGATAATTATGAATAGCTTTTTTTTTTTTTTTAATTGCAAACTCTAGATAAAAAAAGAATCAAAACCAAATGAAAGGTTCATGAACATGTTTAGCTCATGAAGATTGTTGGAGATATTGGGAGAAAGTGGTCATGAAGAGGAACTTATTTTCAAAACAAAGTTTTAAAAAAATTATAACATCAATTGCATGCTGTTGTTTTCTGGGACAGTAGTGGGGGGGTTGATGAATCAAAAGATCCTTTCCAGTCTTATATACTGTGAAACCAATACATTTCAACTTGCTGCCTACTAAATTTTACATTCAGTGTATAATGCAATGTATTATCCTCTGCAAGTACATTTGAACTGGGAAATACTCCTAGAAGAAAACACTTTGCAAGGTACACATTAATATTCCATTGCTAGAAGAGCAGGAGTGTCACAGTCAGGGATGTCTGTTTTTCAGTGTCCATGATTTGTACGGATTACTTAATCTTTTTGTTTGAATCAAAGATCAGATAAATGTATTTCTCCTACTAATATTGGAGGAATGCATATAAACATATATAAATGTATGCATATAAACATGCATTCTTACTTCAGATTTCAACTTGAGGAAAATAATACTTTTGGATGGGAAAATGTGAAAATATTTTCATTAAATTATATATATTTATTTTTATGAAGTCTTTTAAAAACTTAGCAGTCCTTCATTTTACATTTACTGTTAAATTAGACTTTTAAAGATAATAATAATAAAGTACTATTCACATTTTCCTAAGTAAAAATATAGCAATGGAATGTAATATTTTTCATCATATATGTTTCCATAATTGTTAAAATACTAATACTATGAATTATTAAGCTTGCAGATAAGTTTATCAAGTTTAATTAATGAGCATCGTGGTTAAGAGAATCACAAGCCAGTTATTTCTCCCTTGGAATCAAAATGCATCTCATTATTACCCCAGACATAGGAAGAAGTCAGAAGATCATATTTTCTTGACAGTGGCTTTGATAATTACTGATAGCGTTCTCCTGCTGGCAGGAATAATTCCTGAGGGACTCAGTCCACAGAATCTGTTTATCTGGTTCAACTTTGCTGATCCTAACAAGAATGAATTCCCTTATTGCTGGTGAATGTATAAATATTGATGCCTTCCTAACCTGTATGCCAAAGTGTACCAAGGTAATTTTTATATGGAACAATTATGTATATTAAGAAGGAATCAGAATCCATTATTTAGGTCTTTTGGTGAAGTCTCATGAGTACAAATCTCAGCTCTTATCATCATAAACATGACAAAAAAAAAGTAGTAAATGGGATTTTCTACACAGCTGTGCCTGATAAAATCTGCAGCTGATCTTTTTAGGAATATAAGTTTCAGGACTGCATTATAATAGCAAGAAGCTAGGTGCAAAATTTTAAAATATTTGTATTCCGTAAGTGTGCGTGAGTCATATTTATAAGTATGTACCTTTGTCAGTCAGGGGGAAGGAATGATTGTTATGTATGATTATCATGTAAAAATGCTGTTAACGTTACAGAATAAAGTAACTGAAGACACTTCTGTGAATATCAAATATCTTTATAAACTTCAAATTCTGTGTTGACTAAGAGATGATTTATTTTTTAAAATGAACTTTCAGAAGTGAATCTTCAGTTAGAACACATGAAAGACATAGACCTGAAAGCTACATGTAAATCATTCATATTAATTTCTGGGGCTTGCTTCTGGTCACTGGACAAGGAGTTAACAAATATAAAGTTGTTTAGTAAGACAGTCTTACAATTTTTAAAGGAAACAAGAAAGTGTTCTATTTTCCACTCTTAAATATTCCTAATATATTTGCAAATAAAGGTGTAGTATCATTTTCAAAGAGACAGAAACAAGTCACATGCTAAATAAAAGTATAGATTTATATGGATTTGTGAAATGTTATAAATGAAACTTTAAGAGTAGCAAATATAATATACAGTGGAAAAATATTTGTTATTTTAGTAATGATTACATAAACAATTCTAAGAATTCTAAGAATTGTTTAAACAATTATTACCATTTTTCATGTTATTAGAGTTTTCAGAATCAAGTTGATTATGAATATTTGGTAGTACTGTTAGATTGTAACAAGGGTATATAGACTGAGGAGAAAACAGTTTAAATAAATAGGAAATGCATACAGCTTTCCATTCACCTTGGCTGTTTCTTGTGGTATTTATCATTTGTAAAGTATAAGGTGTATTTTAAAACATGATTTCTAAACTAAATTTGTCATAGACAGTAATACTCCTCATTCTTTCCTCTCTACTTTTGACAGATGCTTTCTTTTTCCTACACTAGACCTGGTTTTGTTATATATTCTCATTCCAGAAAGAATCACTGCAAATTGGAAACTATACTAGGAATTATCTCGCTTTTTGTTTGTTGTTCGGATGAATCAGCTCTCTTATTGACACCATATCAGATATACAGATTGGAGAGCTGCTTATTAATCTGTATTTTTCTCCACCCTCACCCCCAATTTTTAATTAGTCTCATAAATATTAATAAGAGAATGAGCTGAAATGCATTACTGATAGGAAATCGTGAAGTTTAATTACTTTAATTAGTCTTCTTCAGAACATTTTAGGAAGAGAACACTGGGTTGGGTTCCTCCTCTCCCTTTAAAAATAAAATTAATGTTTAAATTGCCTTTACATTACAGCAGCATAACTTCATTTAGGAACTAAATGACCATATTAAGAAGAATTAACTTAAAAACCTTTAAATATGAACAATAGTGTTAATATAAGATACGACTCATGCCAAGAAGATTATGCACTGCATAGCATTAACTTTTTAATATTTCCTGTAACCATAAAGATCCTCTCATTGAAAAGTCATAGTGAAAAGTGAACTTAACTTTGGTATGATCTCTGATTACCATGAAGAAATCTTTGGTTCCTACAAAGAAAACATACTAAGCTGATGCTTATTCCAAGGAGAGGCTGTGGGAAGGTCTGTGCATTCTGCCTTATTACTTACTGGAAGCTCAATTCAGCTTCGTGCTTTCTGAGCAATAACTTTAATTTTCGTCACGATTGCTCTCTTCGTCTTTACAGGATTACACAGGCTGCTGTAGTTAGCTACATTTTTTTCCCACGTGCTGGGGCTTTTGTAAGTTACTCTTCTTCCTTCTCAGGCAAGCTGTTTCCTCAGGGAGTTTCTTTCCAAATTAGAGACAGACTAAGTATAAAGCAGCAGAACTCAGTTCTCAAATATGGGGATGCACCATGGAAAGAGTTTTTCAGATTAAGGCTAAATATGGTGAAAAACTCCAGGCATGGTAACAAGAAAAAATAACACTCCACATGGAGAAAGTTAGGGCGTGAAGAGCAGGTAGGGATGAAAAACACTGATGAAAGCTAAGAACAAAGAGAGAGGTTCATATTTTAGGATAAATTTAAATGATCACAATGGCAAATAATTCTACAAAAATCCAGAAAATATTACATGCACATAATTTTTCTGCTTTCTAATATTTTTAAGAGGCAGGAAATATTATCTGACATTTCAAAAATTTCCAGTAATTGCCAATAATTCTTTCTCCAGATTTATAGCTGTGAGTGTAATTTTTGTGAGCATATTTTTTTTTTCAGTAATTTTGGCCAATAGTGGACATTCATGAAAAAAAAAAATATAGGGGTATTTTTCATGATATATCAAAGCTAAACTTGTATGAATTGAACAAATATCATAGCCCCGTGCAGTCATAGGGCACCCACAGATCCTGTTTAAAAAGTTTATCCACAGACACAAACATTTATCTACAGACACAAACATTTATCTACAGAACACAAACATTTATCTACAGAAAAATGAGGAAAAATAATGTATGGAACAAGATCTTTTTTTATCTGATGTGTCTGTTGTCTGTCTGTCTATTTATAGTCCTCCTGTTACTGCTATTTCAGAGGTCACATTTTCATCACGTGGCAGGCACTCTTTTTTTTAATGTTAAGGTTCATACATCCATGACCAGTGGCTTTTTCTTTTCTGGATCTTCATCACTTGTCTCTATAGTTTTGTTCCTACTTGTAAGCACACTAACAATTGAGCTATCAGGTTATAGGAAGTATTCTTCACATACATTTGATGGTTTAGAATGATTCTCTGCTTTAGCCTTGATATCATCTGATTATAGAAGGTCTACTTTGAAAGATAAAATAGATCACACTCACCTAGTCCACATAGGAGCAAAATGTGTTAAGTGAGCTTACACTGTATTAATCATGTTTGCTCCCTAGACATATTCCAGTACATTACTGAAACCATTCTATTTCAGGTATTTGTGCACACGGCTTATCTAAAAACAGTCTACATAAGCCTTATGGATTTAGTGCATCCAGGTGCACAGGCATAATTTAAGGACCTCCTAAGACACATCTGGAAATCATAACAGGTTCTTCAGTCTGTGGTAATTCTGAGTAGAGGAGTATGAGGAGCTTTGTGACCAAAACTGTGATTTTATGAATACAATGCTTCTTGAAAGCAAATGGTCAGAATAATCATAAATCTTTGGTACCTCACTTAAGCCAGGATTTAAATTGCCTGAATGTAACTATATTTTTTTTTCTGAAATGCCATAGAAGAAGTATTGCTAGTAAATGTCAGATTTTATCTCTCTCTCCCCCTCTCTCTTTGTCTCTGTCTCTGTCTTCCTATTACAATGCAGAACCAAAACTATAAAATATTAAGTTCAGACTACATCAAAGTGACTACTAGTTCTGTTAATTTGGCAGTGCCCAGAATTTTACCATGCCTGGCATGTGCTCTTTTGTTGTCAACCCCACCATGGGCTTCTCATTTTGATTTTTATCTCAGAAATTCACTTGGAAATAAAATGAGCTTAGTACCTGTAATGGAATATGCATAAGGATTAGAATTTTCTCTTGTGCATATTTTTTAGATAACATTTTATTCCACTGTTTTGCTTCTAAGATATAATATCTAATATAATGTATGTAAGATACATAATGTATGAGCTTCTTTAGAAACATACTTACTCTTTCTTCCTGTGAATGCAAACTCCTGCTTTATGGCCTATTTTGTCATTAACAATGCACAGGAATGGCTATTTGTTATAAAGTGCTTTGCAGTTCTTATTATGCATATTATTATGCATACTTTTCTATATACTGATGCACATATTAGCACGGTATGCATATCGTGCTATATACTGATGTACAAGTTGACTGCAAAAACAATAATATACAAAATTAAAATATAGACAACAAGGTTGCTGCCATAATCAGAGATCCATCCGAATCTTTAGAATGTGAAAAATTATACAGTTTTTCCTTCAAATTAAAATGACATAGGTTAAGCAGAGTTACTTTCTGTTCAGAAAAATGAAGAATATTTGTTACAGCAAGTAATTCTTCATAGAATAATAACATTTTTCATGAGTAAGAAGTATGATTGTCTTTTGTGTTTGTACTGTACCTAGCATTTAACACAATGGGACCTCAATCTCTGTAGGGACATAGGCTGTTACAGCAGTATAAATATTTAATCATGTTAATTAACTGTAAAAAGAGGGAGTCAAGAGTAAAGTCATGGTGTAAGAAGTCTGTTAAATAGTCTGAAACAGGACTCTGCTGAAAGTATATCAAAGAGCTGTAAAATGTGAAGCTAAGAAATAAAAATAGAATTAGCTATTTGAGGTCATGTTATACTTTCACATACTTAAATTAAAGTAATGTCTCTCTGGTATAGTGAGGTAGTAAACAGTTACAACTATTTAATATACTAGACAGCTCATTAAAACAGTCCTAGTTCTGTAGTATTTCACAGGAGTGAAGAATGCTGGCAAAAAGTGACATCAGAAAGGACTGCTGAGAGACTGAGTGAAAGAGGAAAGGGAATATAACAGGAATTGAAAAATAGGCTATTAACAAGATATGTAGTCAGTTCATTTACAGGTAAAATAAATAAAGGTTACAAATACATTTACAGGGTTCTTATAAATTTGTCATGGTAAAAGAATTATTAGAGAGAGAAAAAAAAACAATAAATAGAATAAATTATTGACAGAGAAATGAATTAAAAGTGTTTTACAATTATGTCTGCCTTAACAATCCACAAAAGAACTCTAAATATTTTACAAAAAGGAAAATCTTAATTTTGCTTGCATTTTTTTGTTTGTTTTTAGTTGGGGGGGTATTGTGGTAAATGGGAATATTGAACGGGAATAATATGGATACCTTTATACAAGCATCTCAAATGGCACTGTTAGGCATGTTATGGCATGTTAGACAAAAGTTTGAGCCTTTGATCAATTAAATTTAGGAAGTTCTTCCCCTGAGCAGATGGTAGATGTCTATTGTTATTTGAGCAGATTTTCTGCAATACCAAATAGTAACGCCGGTCAGCTGGAAATCCAAGAGTACTTGGATGGTCTTTACCTGACAGACAGCTTGGTCTCTACCTGGCAGTCCAGAGGGACATAAAAGAGCCATATGTCCTATCTGAGTGCCCTATGCAGAAATCTGAAATATCCTAGCATGTCTCAAAAGGCAGTACCTGCCTATATTTACAAAATATTTCACGCCATTGAACACCTTTGACTATAAGGGGTGCCTATAGATGAACTTACATGTATATAGTCATCTATATTGAGAAGTTTTTATATTGAACTGCATTAGATCCTAGACACCTAGATGCCTATCCTTAAGGTAGCCATCTGGATCACAGTTTGTTTGCCCATTTACAGGAACCTAGAAGCACACACTATGTCCTAGGCTATTTAGGACAGGTCTGATGATCAATTGGATGTTGACCTGTGCTCTTCTGGAATTTAAAATGGGGATAAGGGGAGCATTGGTCATATGTGTGGAAATTATTTCTATTAAACATCTGATTTCCCTTCATAGTTAAGTGAGAAATAAGCACTATTTTAGAATGATTTATTGGTTGCTAGTATAGATACTTAAAATAGCCCAGATGTACCATCTTCTCTACAGAATCACAGAATGGTTGAAGTTGAGGAAGGGACCTCTGTAGATCATTTAGTCCATACCCGTGCTCAAGAAGGATCACATAGAGCACATTGCACAGAATCATGTCTTTTATTTATCTTTTTATTATCTCAAGGGAAGGAGACTTTCTCTGGGCATCCTGTTCCAGTGCTCAGTCACATTCACAATACAGTTTTCCCTTGTGTTTAGATGGATTTTTTGTTGTTGTTCCTGTTAGTAACTGTTGCCTCATTCTATCGCTGGGCATTAATGAAAAGAGCCACATCCTCTCATCATCCTCCCTTCAGATCTGAGCTCTGCCATTTCAACTGTTCTCAGTCCACCTCACTGTCTGCTCATCTATCCTGTACTTCCCGAGCTTGGCTTCAGGATGTAATGAGAAAGTGTTGAAAACCTTGCTGAAGTCAAAGTAGACAACATCCGTGGCTCTCTCCTCATGTATCCAGCCAGTTATTCCATCACAGCAGTCTATGAGGTTGGTTTAGCATGATATCCTCTTTGTGAATCTTTGTGAATGCTGACTGGTCTGCTGACTACTGGTCACCCGTTTGATCTTCATGTGCTTAGTAACAGTATTCAGGGTCAATTGCTCTGTCAACTTTCCAGGGATTGAGATAAAGCTATTAGGCTTTACCTCAAACCCAGGCTACTGGGTCTTCCTTCTTGTCCTTTTTTTTTAAAAGACATTTGTTTTCTTCCATTCCTCAGACACATCTTCTGATTTCCATGATCTTTCAAAGATGTGGCCTTTCAGAGAGTGGCCTTGCAATGACATCAGCCAGGTCCCCCAGTATTCATAGATATATGCCATCAGGGCTTATGGTTTTGCTTATGTCCAGTTTCCTAAGTGATCCCTAACCTAAACCTCCTCCACCAAGGCAAAGTCTTCCATTTTCCAGATTTTCTCCCTTATCTGCTGGAATTCCTGAGACTGATTTTACCAGAGGAGACTGAGGTAAGGATGGCATTCAGTGACTCTACCTTTTCTAAATCCTTTGTTACTAGGGCTCCTGCTCCATTCAGCAGTGGGTCCACATTTCCCCTAGACTTCCTTTTGCTACCAATGTGTAACAAGTCCTTCTTGTTGTCCTTGACATTCCTTGCCAGATTAAATTCCAGATGGGCTTTGGCTAATCAGGAAGTCTTCAAACATTTTTTCATTACTAAAAACAGAGAGTATATGGACCAGATAGATTGATTTGAAACCTTCTCTCTTTGACAGTGAAAGGATGTGAAATAGTTTTCACCGAAGGGGCATGCTAAAATTAGTTTGTAGCAGCTTTCTATTGTGAAAGTTTTGCTTGTCAACATTAGTGTCCTGCTATTTCTTATTTTGCAAATTAGTGACTAGGATGATTTGTTTGATCTTCAAAAATGCTCCTATTTGGTGTAAACATCTGGGATTTCCTCTGACAATTTACCAACCTTCACTAATTAAAGAATATTTGGCATTTGTAATTATTATTGGTCCGTTCTTCAAGCCTATAAAAAGTCATACTATAATGTTACTTTCAGCAAATGATCTAGTCAGAATGAATTGAAAGAAACTTCAGTGAAAGAGTTTTCAGGCAAATATTGAACTGTCTTACATTTAAACTATTTCATCAAATGTTAATAATTTTCAAAAAAAAATGATTTTCAGGGAGAAAAAAGGATAGGAGGTTTACTTCTTTCTTGATATCAATGCTTAAAAATACATTTATGGATGGTAAGTCTTGCATTATGGATTGAAACATATATTGTAAATATCAGTAAAAAGTACTGAGAAAAGCAATATCTTTATCTCAGAACAATTTTTTTATATATACAAATTAAAAGGAAAATATAGTGAAGAAGGATTTTTCCATTCAAGCCGGAAATTAAATATCCTGTATAGCAAATTATCTAATGGCAATAGTTCCATATGAGAATACTCATTTTTGGAGAATAATATTCTAAAGAATGGTGTTAAACATATTTTACATAGTGTTTCAATAAACCAGAAGCACTGAAAGAGATTGGTGATTTCTAGTTTATGTTTAGGTAGTGAATTTAGATAAGTCATGTACATTTTTTTCTAGGACATGAATTTTTCTTCTTTAAATCATAGATGCTTATATCATTTGCAGAATTTTCATTTTTAGAAAAATTAACACTAGTCTGGTCTTGGTCACATAAGTATTTATTTATTAAAATGTTATTCTTTATAACTTTTTATTCTTATATTTTAAATATTTATTATTTATTGGTCCATGAAAATGTTCCTCAAAAATGCAATATGTTGCATGGCTGCAGAATTGGTCAAAAGTGCATATCAGTATTGCTGTGCAATTGTCTGGTCATTTTTTTCAGAAATGCCACAACTCCACGGCAGCTGTGTTCACCCATGCTCAAAGTATTCTTAAAAAGTGTATATTATATTTCATAAAGAGTCAGTGTTGCTCATGCCCAGGGTCCAAATAAAGATTTCTGTAAGTTAATGATTCCACTCAAAGAGATAGCAATAAGCCGTGTTTAGTGACCTTTTCAATTTCCAATTACAAAGCTGTCCATTTCTGCAGTGTTTTCATTTACTTTTGTTATTCTTGGCTTCTGTTCTTTTGTCAGTCAATTAGAACTGTTGTTTTTCAGGCAATAAATTAGCTATAATGTTTACCATCCTCTTGGCACATATTCCTTTGCTGAGGATAGATTGCACATTTGAACTGACAGCTCTCCAGTAAGTCTGAGATGTTAAGAAAAGCCTAGCTTCTTCTCTTTCTGCCTTCAGAGTAACCCAATCCAAATCAAAACTACATTTACAATTCTGTAAACAATTGTTTGACCTGTACTGAAAGATCAAGGCAGATGTGGATGCTAGTTTAATAAGGTCCCAATCCACCATTCCTAACGTAACTGTTAAAGAATTAACCTAGTCTTTATGATTTTACTTCAGGTTTTCACATATAAAACATTAGAGAGCTTTTTTTGGTGAGGGGAAGGAAGTGAAATGACAAGAAAGGTTCAGTTTTTATCAGCAGTGGTGCCTGCAGTATCGCTGTGATCTTTCTCTTCCATAGCAGAATGTACTCTCAGTGAGAGGAAGCACCAGGTACATGTCTCATTAGCTGCTGCTTTCTGCATGGATTACAGGATCTGTAACAGGCTGTGATAGTTTAGATAGCTCTCTCCTTTGCTAACCTGCAATTTCTCTTCTTCATATACTGTTGCATTAGAGTCGGTGGAGTGGATCAGAAGTTTGACTAACTGTCTAATCAAAGCTCATGCTTGAGGACAGAACATAATTAACAGTGCAGTTTGGGAAGGAGTCCCCCTATTTGGTTAGCTTGTAGAGGTGGTTCTTTGGCTCACAAATTTAATTGACAGGCACAGTTAGAGTGATCATGCTAGAATTGTTGGAAGAGGGTAATAGGCAACTCTGTGAGAACCTGCTATATTCCTACATTATCCTGGTATTCAAGAACCAATCTTCATCTGAAACAAAATCCTGTAGCTATAACTATATTCATTTCAGAGGGACTCTGCTGTCCTTAATTCTGAGAGACTAAATTGCCTTATTTTGCTTATCATTTTATGTCTTACAGTCATTGCTTTTCCTTATTACATTTTGAGGACAACACTTCTAGTAGGAAGATAATCACATTTCACTTCATGTATAAATATAGTGTGGCATAGGTAACTAGAGTCTTAGTTTACAAACTGAAACATACACACATATGCATGCCTATGCTTTCCCTTTACAATGTCAGTATTTTGCCTGCTTACTAAATCATGCAGGTTTTAGATAAATCTGAAATTGGTAATTTCAATTATCTGAAATACTTTAATAATCCAAGTTAGAAAAGACTTAAAAGGCAACAGTGATTCATTAAGTTTTCAGTGTAATACCTCCCTTATAGCTTTTAACCAAAAAAATGCTTTATACGTTGCGTTTTGGTATTTTCATTGTGACTCTTCAGCTGGGTGGACACTGGACATTTATTATCACCATTACTGATTAGTACTGTTTTTCAGTTTATAAATACAGAATGTGAATGTCCTCTGAAAATTCTAGTTGCTTCGCTAAAACTGTTTATTTTTTTAAATAACATGTGATAACTGGGTAACAGAATGTGTTTCCTTGCCTTCCCTTACCTATTTTCTTAAAATCTAAAAAGAATCATTTATTCTTAAAATATGGAAACAAGCTGGTATCAGTCTCTAGACATTTTCATTTGATCTTGGTGATCTCTTTTACCTAATTATTGAACAACATAAGTAGTTGTATTTGGCATCACAGTAAATGAATTTTAGACATGTAGATTGCTGTGTAGAGATCTCTTCTGTATGGAAAACTATATATAAAACTAAAAGTACTCTTCAGATAGATATTCCAGATAGATAGTTTATTTCCATTAAGAGAATGCTCCTTTTTTATTACATGGTTGTGAAATCCTCTTTCTGAAAGGGTATTTAGCACCCAGGGTGATTAGAATAATTCCCAAATGACTTGTGTATCAAGGATTTCCTCATCTGTTCTGCTTTGCGATGTAAAGGCGGTGAAGAGCTAACACTTTCATTACCTAGACTGTTTAAATTCTGTGGCTATCAGCTTCTTCCTCATTTTGTCATTATGGCAACACAACATATCCAATTTTCACTCCTGTTTTTTTCCCTCTGGAGAGCTATGTGCCCAAGTGAATAGCATATACTGCAGTCACTTCCCAGTGTTGATGATGTGTTTTTCTCTCTTGGAAGTTCCCCTGCTTCATCTTTTGATGTAACATAACACTGAAACCACGTACCTGCTGTGTTAGGATATCTATAAATGTTAGAGAGGTGCATGTATATAGAGATACTTCAGAATGTTAAAGAACATAACAGTGTACTCAGGTGTGACAGATGTCGCTTTCTCTGTTACTGTAGTGTGCCAGGAAATGATTGTTGAATCATGGAGCTTCTCTTTACATCAACTTTTCGCAGCTGGATTTGCTCTGTATACTAACCAAACCTTACTCCAGTCTACTTAAAATGCCTTAAGTGATGTGGTTTCTCTTGCAAGTTTATTCCACTGTTTCTCATTCAGATGTATTTTTATGTTCTCCATTCAGTGAAACTGAGATAGATGAACATTATCTTGTCTGGATCTATATTTCAAACTGAGGGGACAGCTAAGGTTTTCTGACTGTATGAAATTTTGAAGCACCCAAAACATGCTCACAGGTTACCAAACAATTGCTACAAGTGGTGACCTGAGCACAGGGTATGAATCAAGAGCAACATCCGTTGTTCTCAGTATTGGTTTATTTTTAACAAAAAAAAAAAAAAATCAAATTCTTCATCTTTATTTAAATAGAGAGTTTACCTCATCAAGGAGGTCATACTCCATGCTAGGCAATACATTTTGCAAGTGAATTTTAGGAACCAGCAGCTATAAATGCTATGTTACATTAGTAATTCTGTAGTTTGAATTCCTCAATCATTCTAAAAAGACCCTCCGTTTTTCACGGAGCATTCCAGGCACGTTTATTTTTTCCCCTAATAATGTGATTGAAAAGGAACATCACAATGTATGTATCTACTGGGATTAACACTAGGGAAACAGATTTCCTGCCATTAAAATTATTCCCCAGCTAGTGAAGAGAACGGAAATTTAGGTGAGTATCTCTGGAGAAAAGCTTTAAGAAATAGATTGGAAAACAAATTCATCGTTCAGAGCAAAATTGTTTCTGCAATTTAGCTACTGGCATTTTACTTGTGCTTCAACATGGAAGAGAAATACTTGACATCACTGGAATTTTTTTCTATATGCTTCTTTTTGGAAAGATAATTTCCAGGGTGATAAGGAAAAAGAGATTTGGAAATCTGAGTGTTAGACTGTACTTTTTACAAAAAAAAAAAAATGAACAGAAGACCAAGAGAAATGTGGGCGATATGAATCTTACTCCATTAAAGTCCTGTAATTGTTCATATCTTTTAATTTTTAAGAGGCAAAACTGATGCAGAAATCTTAAATAAAAATCATGGTTGCCATACCATATAAATGCATATCTAATGTTTAAATTCTTCATAAGTTAATATTCCTGGATCTGCATGAAGTGATAATGAAGTGATATTTTTAATAGTTTTCAAAACATACCTCTAGGAGGACTTCCCATTAAACTAAATACATCAGTCATGATCACCAGGGATTCCTAGTGTTTTTCTATCTGCTTTACTCAGACTCTCAGTTTCAGGGACCATAAGCATTTTATTGGCGCATTTTATTGCTTATCACTTGTGCTGAATGGAATACTGCGATATATCTATTGGAATTAGTAAAAATTACCACAAAATAACCCAGTATTCTGATAATGATTATTTGAGGTCTGCCAATAAGAAGCCGTGTCAGATGATCAGAATTACAGGGCACAAAAGACCAGGAACATTTCTGGCTAGACTGTTCTCCCCTGCACATTCCCCACTCTTTTTGCTTCCAGTAATTTTTTCAGCAGTTCTTTATTTCTTTCTAGATTATAGCTTCTCTCATTTTTTCATATCAGTCTGAAACAGAAACAGGAACAATTATATCCAGTGAATTAGTTGAGGCTAAAGGCTAGTGTCTGGTCTAGATTGGAGAATTCAGTGAGTGCTTCCAAGTACCTGGATCTGGGCGCACTCCCTAATCGCATCCCAGCTTTATATTGAAATGAGATGCAAATATATACAAACTCCACCTTCTATGGAAAATAAATGTGAGTAGCCACCCCAAATGGAAGGAGGACATGGTTCCAAATGAAGTGCATTTCAGCAGATAGGTATAAACACAATCTTTAACCACTGATAAAACCACTGGTTAAAAAAGATAATACACCTTACTGATTCTGACAGCTTTTCTGCAGCTGATTGAGAAGATGTCCTGACATTTCACCCACCAAGTTTCTGGTCCTATCATCTGCTATATTTCTTTGCCTTGACTAGTAATTCACAGTGAGCAGTCTTAACTAATTCAGCAGCACTCTGTAATTTGTCTGTTCTACAGCCAATCTTTCGTTTCTTCTGTCTCATAAAATCCCTTTGTATAATTCCTGTTCATTCTTTAGTGACTAACTGTGATATTGAGAAGTTAACAGTGAAAGCAAATATATATCATTCACTCACCTCCTGAATAGTTACTATTTACATTTTTTTTGCTTAATACTCAAGATCTGAAGATGTAAAATCAGATCCTATCATTTTCTCTTAAAAAATAAACTGAAATGGATACACTGATTTCATGATTCACCACCTCTACTTCTGCAAATATTGGTATCATGTATACTTTAATATGGTCAATATGAAAACAAGTTGATCTTTATACCAGTAAGTACTGAGCAAAGCTTCTGCCTCCTATTGACTGAAGAGCTTTCATTCTTTGCAATTAATTCATATCAGAATGGTCACTCATACTCTATGATTAATATCTGCTGCTATGTGAGTACGTGTCTTTATATGGAAGACACGTGTGGCTATGTAAATCATATGTGATTTCATTTAAGTTTCTTTTAATGTTTAATTCCTTCAAAGACTGACATAGCATGAGAAAGATTATATGACAAAGTCAATTACTAGAATTTGTAAGGTATCCAGAATCATTTCATTCTTGCCCTGTTTCTTCTGTATTTTCCGTGGCCATTAACAGACGGAGACAGAATAAGGAAGGGTGTTGGTCTAGAGACCTTCACCTTCTGATTTACTGAACCTTTTAAAATTATCTTATGAAATGAAAATGAAACCACTTTGAGAAAAAAAAAAGAAAAAAAGGCAACACATGTTATTTTGGGCCCCAAAAAATAAAGGTTTTTTTAAGTGTCTTCCTGAAATTGTTATATTATGTCACTCTTTTTGTGAAATCTGCAGAAAAAAGCAGTATAGTAAAAACAAAATACTTTGGAAATGAAAGCAAAAAGTATAATGAGCATATTTAATACCTATAAAGTTAACTACCATCTAGTAAGGGAAAAAGTCATATTACTTTGTTCATCAGAAAGAAGAAAGGTATTTTTTTTTCAAAAAGAGAAAAAAGGTCTTTGCATACAACTAAATGAATATTCTACATATGAGATGATTGAAAAGAAATTAAGAGTGATTTCAATTAAAACAGAAATGTTGGTGTGCTTCAGGAAATCTATCCATCATGCAGACTTTTGTGGCTTTTTGTATCCATTTTATCCAGTTTTGACTAGTTTATATATCTCTTCTTAAAGCTACCCTCTCCATCACATTTCATAAACCAATATGGTACTTTAGTCAGTGATAAGAATAAATACACTCTCCCTCCAATGTTATTAGCATATTCTAGAAATATAATAAAGGAGATAACTGTTTAGAACAGCATGAATGTCTTTCACAAAATGTAAATTATAAATCTCTATCCAATGGGCTAATCACAATGCATTAAGCATCTTTTCTGATAAGCAGGAAAATTGCAGAGTGAGATTCAGATAGATACGGTTAACAGAATGCAGAAAATGGGGAAAAATATTTCTAAAGAGGCTCTAATCATAGGGTTTTAAAAGAAATCCTTTTTACTGAGGATTAATTGTACTATCAAGTACTTTCCTGATCATCAAAATAATTCTGTTTGCTGCATGTGTGGTCTGTTATTATCCTAAAAACAGGGTGAGGAAACCACCAGAAAAGCAATGTTATATTTTCTGATACTTCTAGATATAAACATCTTAGAAACCACATTTTGCATGTAATCTTAATAAAAATATTTGCAAAGATATTGATTGTAGATGAGAGCTGTAGCTTGAGACCTTCATTCTCTTAAACTTTGCTCATATACTCAGAAGATTTTGTTTAGTCTCACTAAATCTCCATTGCATGTGTTAGTACTATGTTTGAGCTCTTTCCAAATAAATTAAGGTAGATTATCAACTTATCACTTAGTTATTATGACTTCAGTTATTTTTCTATAAACAGACATTACTCTGTTATAAAATTTAATGTGAAATATTTGTGATTCAAAGATAGAAGGAATCTTTTCCAGATATCGGTTGTAGAAAGCAGGTAATAAATGGCTCAGCAGCAACTGGGATGACACATCCAATCCCTCCCAAGCTCCTATAATGAATGTTTATTGCTCAGGAATTATTCTCTTTGCTAAGATGCAAGAGAATCTCATGTTATGATTCTCATTAAAACTTCCTCCATCAAAATTAGTCATACTGTAAATAAGTACTATCTCTGAGAACGGTCTAGTATGACTTTCTTAAAGATTATAATTTCTTAAAATATTTAATATTACTATACAGATGACAAAGCAGTAACTCATATTCAAAAGAAAGCACTTTTGTACTATTTGAAAATACAAGTATATTCTTTCTGTTTGTTTGTATAAGTCTTGTATAAACTTTGGATAATTGTAAACAAGAGATGGACCTCACAATCTTACCTTCTCTACCAATTCACGCTCTAACCCCAAAGCATGCTTAATGCTTTTCAGCATAATGGATATATAATGTCTTTAGTACTTCAGTTTGGATGAGAAGTGAGCTTTTGAGCTCACTTTTTGATTTTTTTTCCATTTACCGAAATTTGCCTCAGAAAAATCTCAATATAATCTAGAGTCCTTTTTCACCGAATTAAACACAAATATGTGTTCCCATGGAAAGTGCACTTTCAGTCCATAGGACAAAGATAGATTGATCCAAGGCAAACTCCTACCATCGCCCCTGCCTCGGACATGCATCTATTGTGCAAATTCTCAGCACAAAAGAGATTTTGTATCTACAGATCTGCTTATATTGGGCCACATCAGTAACTAATGTAAATACAGCCAGTAGCACAGTCTTTACTTGAATGATAGAATATATTTATTGCTTAATTTTTAGGCTATTCTATATGAAACCAACAGATACATGTGGATTGGAACATGTGGTTTTCACAGAGAAAGGCCTATATCTAGGTTTGCTATTACATTCTCTGTAGGGGGCAATCCTTCATGTTATCAGCTAGTTAACTGGAGAGCAAGGAAGAACTGGAAGATTACTTTGATCTTCAATGGAAAGACACAATTCATAAATACTCTAAAATATGAAATTTAAGAAACCCAATTCAGATGTGAGTTGTTTCAATTTTTAATTAATTAAGTTACACTAATTACCAAAAGTCCCAAAGGAAAAAAATTGTCTTGATAACACCATCTTGTTGTAGTTATGTTGAATCATAGAATCATAGAATCACTATGACTGGAAAAAACCTTCAAGACCACCAAGCCAACCATAAATCGACCACCACCATGCCTGCTAAACCATGCTCCTAAGTGCCTCAGCTACACATTTCTTGAACACTGCCAGGGATGGTGACTCCACCACTTGCCTGGGCAGCCTGTTCCAATGCTTCCCCACTCTTTCCATGTAGGAATTTTTCCTAATATCTAATCTGAACCTGCCCTAGCGCAACTTGAGGCTATTTTTTCTTGTCCTATTTTTGGTAGTTATTTTGGAGAAGACATCCACCCCTTCCTCACTACACACTCCCTTGAGGTAGTTGTAGAGAGTGATAAGGTCTCCCCTGAGCCCCCTCTTCTACAGACTAAATAACCCCAGGTCCCTCAGCCACTCCTTGTAAGTTCTGTACTCTGACCCCTTCACCAGCTGCGCTGCCCTTCTTTGGAGACACTCCAGCACCTCCGTGTCTTTTTTGTAGTGATCGGACCAAAACTGAACACAGTATTCGAGGTGTCACCTCACCAGCACCGGGTACAGGAAAATGATCACTTCCCTATTCTGTCTGTTTACACTGTTCCTGATACAAACCAGGAGGCCGTTGGCCTTGGCCACCTAGGTACACTGCTGCGTCATGTTCAGCCATCTATCAACCAACACCCCCAGATGCCCTTCTGCCACACAGCTCTCCAGTCACTCTGCCCCAAGCCCACAGCATAGCATGGGGTTGTTGTGACTGAAGTGCAGTAGCAGTCACTTGGTCTTGTTGAACCTCGTGCAGTTGGCCTCAGCCCATCAATGCAGCCTGTCCAGATCCCTCTGGAGAGCCTTCCTACCCTCAAGCAGATCAACTCTTCCTTCCAGCTTGGGGTCATCTGCAGATTTGCTGTGGGTTACTCAATTGCCTCATCCAGATCATCCATAAAGATATTAAAGAGGACGAGCCCCAACACTGACCTCTGGGGAACACCACTCGTGACTGGTCGCCAGCTGGATTAAATTCCATTCACCACCACTGTCTTGACCTGGCCATCCAGACATTTTATCTCCCAGGGAAGAGTCCACATCTAAGGCATGAGCTGCCAGCTTCTCCAGGAGAATGTAGTGGGAGACAGTGTCAAAGGCCTTAACAAAGTCTACAGCCCTTCTCTCATTCACTAGGCAGGTCACCTGGACATAAAAAGAGAGCAGGTTGGTCAAGCAGGACCTGCCTTTCATAAACCCATGTTTGCTGGGCCTGATCCGGTGGTTGTCGTGCACATGGTGTGGATCACCCTCAAGATGATCTGGTCCATAACTTTCCCTGGGGCTGACAGACCTATAGTTCCCCATATCCTCTATCCAACCCTTAAATGCAGCTTACTATTTAATCCATCTATCTTTTATTTATATTTAGGATGCTTAATATTGCATTGTTTGCTATTTTGGGTTATATCCAAAGATGATTAAGCTCCATTGATTTTGATTTAGGCTTGTTTTTGTTGACATGGTTGTAGATATCCCAAGAATCCCAAGGAATGACTTTACAGAAAATACCTGGAACCTGAAACTCTTAGGGTACTGATAACTAATTCTCATTAATGAGAATAATGTCTAATCATTAGGTAAGTATTAAGTATTTCAACTGTAGCGCTGATAAAATTTACACCTTTGTAACACTAGCTAAATGCTATTTTCTATTCTGAATTGGGTGATTAAGCTATTCAAACATCTGGTTTTCTCTTTTTCTTTCCTTCTCATTTTTTACAAAACATTTTTAAAATAGTTTTACTCTTGCAACATAGCTGTTTTCTTGCTTTTAAATAATTCTGTCAATGGTCTGCATTTGCCATGTGGAAGTACCATTCTAGTGCCGTGTAATATTGAATAGGTGGAGAAATGTTTGTGACCAATATCTTATTTGGCTGTGTGTCACAGTATAATTTATGCCTCATTTTTATGATAAGCAGTAGAATTATTAATTGTAAACAAAACTTTACCTTTCATGAATATTTAATTTGGAGTTAAGGAGTCCACAGGGGATTGAATCTGTCTTTTCATCATACAGAAGTATTTAATGATATAAATTGCTTTTATTTACAAAATAATTCAGAATAGTTGGATAACAAACAAGTGAACTTTTAGCATTGTATTTCTATCCACCTTTCTTTCCTCCTTCAATGAAAAGTGTTTGTTTTTGTTTTAATTCTCCTTTCCTGAAACTAGCTGCTAGGCCCAACCTTTTCTAATTTCAATTTATTCCTCACTTAAGGGTTAGTGGAAGGATGTAATAAAGAAAGTCATTCTAATGACATTATATATCAGAAAAATCAGGACTTATTTTTCACTTAATATTTTGTTATTTTGTTTTAAAATGAAACCTAAAGATATTCCAAGTGGTCTGAACTATGTGGAAAGTTTCAGAGTCTTCAGTACTGATTTGATAATACCAGTTTAATAATACTATATGAACTGGGCATTACCCAGAGTTGAACAACCTGGTTAGGTAAAATAACAGACCAAAATCACTTATGGCTACCTTCAGTTTCTTAAACATGTGTTGGGCTATAGTGCTCAAGGTCATAGGTTTTGAATAGGCAGCAGGATTTTTAAGATGTTTTTATGGAGTCACAGTTGAATATGATAAGCTTAAAGGACTGATAATTTCTCTGTTTGGAATAGGAAGATGACAATAGTGTCTTGTATCCTCAAAATTCAAACTCTGGAGTCATGACTGAAAGATGGATAATAAGAATGTGTTACTCTTTCCTCCATGAGATACGTTTCATTATGGTATGTTGTGTAATGGTTTGACTTCTGACTTCAGTGTAACTGCAAGCAGCAGTTAAAATTATCTTGATTTAAACAACCCTTTGAGAGCTAACCTTGATATCTTGAGCACTTCACTAAGAATTTTCTGGGAGCACATTTCTGAAAGTGCATAATGGCATTAAAAATAAAGCATTTAGCAGCAACTGGATGCCCAGAGGATGTGGAAGGACTTGCCAAACCATGAGCAGTAAATCATTGGACATATGTAAAAAACATATCCATTACCTGGATTTGAGGTTTCATAATTTCATATGCTTTTTAAGATCTAGTTACACTGATATTTTTACAGTCAAATTCCTTCTACCTCATGCTAGAAAACTGTCATGAAACTTTCTAATCTATACCAGAGCAAGACATCCTTAACATCCTGATTTAGTATATGTACTAATATCATTGCAGAAACTGCAGGCATAAGAGATAACTAACATCTGCAAGAGCTGAATAGTTCACCTGATCTAAGCTTTTCCATATTCATAGGGTTTGCATACTGTGGACATTTTCATGTGACAAAATTTTACCGAATGACAATGCTGTGCTCCGTTACCTGTTCTTCTGTGGCTAGGGAAGATTTAAACTTTTTAACCATTTTTTTTTTCCTTTCTTTTTTTTCTTTGTTTTTTTAAGTAGGCAGTGAGTCAAGCACCATATGCATCAGGAATAAGAAAAACACTTTATAAAGGTAGCCCTTAAATCATGTTATTTTATATATGTGAAAGCTCAGGAAAAACAGTCACATATGATAAAATTAGTCACTACACAGGTGCATAAAGCATACACAATTAAAGATAATTTGTCCCCTATCTAAACAATTTATTAGAATTTATTAGAAAAATGATTCTAAGTAGTTGCTTTTGTTAGCATGGGAAAAAACCTGAAGACTCCAAAAGAATTATGAATGAATTTCACACACACACAAAAAAAAAATAGCTGGCATCTCTTCTCTGTTCTTATTCATGCAGTTTTACTTTTCAGAGAATATATACTTTTTAGATGCTCTTCATTATAGCTGATCAAAACAGTTATGATGGGATATCAGTCGTGTCGGTTAAGCCGAGGCTTAGAGAAACAGATATTATTCCAATAGGACTGAAAATCATGCATATGTTTCATGTGTTAATTTATAGATACTATTTGCCGTGTGCCTGTATAATAAAGAAAGCAGTCTTTCTGTCACTACCATTTTCATAAATGTTTTCCCATGCTTAATGAAAAGCATTAGCTTGCTTGGTCAACCACTTTTATGTTCTCATTTACTTGATATTATCGTTGACTTTAATCCTTTTATTATCAGATAAATTATTATTCCTCTGTAAAACTGTCTTTATTATTGTCTTTATAAAGGCAAATACATTCTTGGAATAATATTGGTACTTTATTACTGCACTCTAAATGACACAATTGTCAAAATTTTCTATTATGATGACATTAACAGTGGTTTGAGAAACCTATGTATGTAGTTTCTGTTGACTCTGATTTTCCCTGTTACCTAAAGTAATCTTTCAGAATGTTATATCACGCACAGTTATAAAAATAACCAGGTAGCTTTTCTAAATACCAAGGCCCATTATAGAAGGTCTAAAAATGAGCACCCAAAGACAAAAAAAAGTCATTGCAAAGGTCTTGATGCTGGCTCTCCTGAGATGAACTAAATGTTTAATATGAAAATTGATATTTATATATAGGATTAAGACTAGTTTTCTGTTAAGAAACATCAGATTGTCACTCCACAAAACCTCACTAGAGCATTTTATTCATACTTTAATCTTGACAGCGTTTCTGACAATAGGTCTATCCTTTACAGAGTATATTTTTAAATAAAAATTATAATTGAAAAGGCAGAAAATGGTAGCACTTTTTTTTAACTTTGGAATTTTTAGGATTCAAAATTTCAAATTTTTACCTGTGAACTTCCATATTGGAATTTAAACTTAAAAAAGAATAGATTTGTATGTAATCATATGAGTAGATTGCATGATTTCCAGAAAAAAAAATCCTAAGGGTCTGGATATCAGCATATATGCAATAAATGTAGAATTGACAAACTGTAATCCTCAGTTTAAGTTTCTTTATACATGACAACAAATCTTCCTAAATAAAAATGCACATATATTTATTTATTTATACATATACATATTTAGAGTGAAGGCTTCAGTGAAATGACAACTCCTAAGAAACTTTTTTTTCTGGTGAGAAAATGCAGACTAATTCTGAATCAACTCATGTCACATCAAGTCGCTATTTATAAGCTCAGTTCAAGAAACTGGAGTATATTGCCTCAAAAATGTCAGTGCTTAATTTCAGTCTAAAATAATGAAATAAGTGTTGATATTTCCAAATAATTTGTTTTTCTTTAAAAAAAGAATAATATTTGGGTCCTGAGTGTAGATGAAAAAAAGACTTGAAAATACTGAAATTAAAATGAATTTCCACTCTGTTCTGCATACCCCTGGGAGTAACCAGCGTTAATTGTAACCAGGTTTGATATGTTTGAATGAAGAATGTCCTCAATTACTTTGATTTATGCAAACCTTATCTCATTTACAGACATGTTCATCCTTAAAATATCGTATTATTTGTCTATAAATAAATTGCTTCCTGTGTAATGTAATTACATGGGAATAGAAGTTACATTAAATGTAATTTATAGGCAATAATATTTTTCAAAACAACCATTGTGTCTTATAATAAGATAATTTTATAATTACTCAGTAATCTCATGGCAATGTAGAAAATAGAAGTAGAAAAACTTTAGGTATCAATATCTCTATTTTATCCAACTGTACATATTGTACACAATATATACATTGAAATATATTTTTTTTCAATCAGAGAAAAGAGAGTTTTACCGTGTATGGGAAAGATATGTTTTGTGATCTTTTTTCTGTCTCCAGTAGAGATTGTTTGTTTAAGCCCACAATGGAGGAGGAATATAGTATCTGAGCATCTTATGGTTAAGAAAGAATAGTTTGTTGATTATGTTCTCTGGTGTTACAGTATACTAAAGAAATGAGAGGGAAGCCTAACCAATGATATTAAACGTTTTGGGACCAAGTACCTCAGCACACTGCCAGTTTAAATAGTCCCAGTTTTGCCCTGTTTGCAAGATGTTAGCTAGTGACTAAGAAGAACTTTTGTATTAGTGACTCTATACCCCTATACATTCCCCTAGAATATCCATCTTTCGAAATATTAACTATATTATACAGAAACCAAAGGCAATATCATAAAAAAATCTATAGGAACAAATATAGATCTTTATTTAACAGAAATATGTAAGAGTTTTATAAATGGTGGTGAACTTTGTAGCACTGTAGTAGGATCTAGTTGTTTTACCGTATATTATGTGTTCCCAGTTGAGAATAAAAGATTTATACAAACACACTAAAAGTCTGATCACTAAGGAAAATTATTGGTCAGATATTTGCTTTAAGCTGTGGTATACAGACTTCACTTTATGCTTGTGAAATCTGCATGCTTGTCAAATTGTTCCTGCTTTGTGTACTTTTGTTGCCATCTTTGAAGTTGTTCAGTAGGTGTAATGATTTCCCTTAAGCTAAGTCACCAGAAAGGACTCCATCAATCCAGTTTTAAAAGTCTACCAAGAAAGAAACCCAAAGGAAATCTCTGCTGAGAAGATATAGATTGAGAGTTGTTCAAAGAAGAGCTTTATTTGTTGAAGGATTAAGGGCATGCTAAGAAGAAATGCATTCATTCAAATTGTTCTTTTAGCACTCTTCTTAGAGCAACAAACTTAGTTGTCTGTAATAATATTTTTCCCACATACACAGTGTTAGAAACTGTTCCAATGAATAACACTGTCTTGAAACATCTCTAACAGTAAAGTTGATCCATCATATGAATGCAATTTTGTGCATTACAGTTCCATTTTGTGAAAAGCATGGGTTATGCACATTTTCTTTATTTTAGTGAGTAAAATAATTCTTGAATCTCTTTAATCTCCTTTACTATTATTTGCTAATTTTTTAAGAAGTTAACTGACTAAAACAAAACAATAACAGAGGAAGGATATCATAAAATTACAAAGATATTAGGAACATCTGAGTTTACTGTAAAAAATTCATCTCACAGGTTTTTTTAACATGAAATAAATAATGTGATTTTGAAGTGGAAAATTAACAGATGGTAACAAACTAAAAGACCTAGAAAATCTTATTAGAAATTATCTTTTCACACTCTTTCTTATCTTGGTTTGTTCAGTTTTCATGGTCCCTGAATTATCAGTGGATTCTCTACACCATTTTTCCAAATAATACTTAAGATTCAAGAGTTTCAATTTAACTTCTGCAGAACTATGTTGCTCAAAATCAGTATATTCTTTTTCTACATCATTTTATTTGTCTTATGTTGTTTCATCAGGACTAGTTTGTTCCAATTGCCTGATGTCTTTCAACACCATATGACTTGAAGAAACCTAAAATAGATTTTTACTACCTTCCTGAGAGATGGTCTCTGCTCATGCCCATCTCCATCTGTCCACATGGCTCCCACATCTGTCCCCTTCTCTGGCTCCTTATAGAATTCCCACTGAACAAAAGCCAAAAGTGAATAATGAAAAATGAAATGAAAATGCACAGTTAATTGAACATACCATTAGTTAAAATAACAACATCTTTTCAAGGTTTTACAGTCAGTCGTGAATACCTTTTTTCTTATACTTCTTACATATTTGTCTACATACCACTTCAACAGTTAGAAAGAATAAAGACCTAAAAATTATGCTTTCCTTTTCTTGTGCATTATCAGATAAGGTTTTTGGCCCTAATCTTAGCAGAATTATTTTTCATTCTTTATGTTTGATTATTCGTTTTTTATGGATCACACAAGATTATAAGCATCTTTCTTTATTTTCTTGGCATTTTGTATGATCAAATGATAATAAGCTTTTGAAATGGATGTGAGGATGTGAGCAGAACAATTGCCTTTTCTTATAGGTCAGAAAAAGCTGAAACCAGTCATTGTGCCAATGCGTTTTACATATAGGTATCAGAAAGCTTTCGCCACAGGTAGGCAAGGAAATAGTGTTCCGCATGTTTTCACTTCACCCTTTCATCTCGGGAACTTCTGTATTGAATCACTACTAAAATAGAGATTAGAATACTTCAGATTTTTAAGACCAGATGAGTCTGGTTTACAGCTTTAAGTTGACTTGAAGAACAGAATTACATGGTTACATGGTTAGTAACTTATATGTAACTAACTCGCATGATTAGTACTTCTCCCTGAGTGAAGTGGGCACATTATATTTCTATTTCCCATTTCTAGTATTGGTTCAACTGTTTATCTCCTCTAGCTATCAAGTAGCAAATTTTCTTAAATGGATTTCTCTTGTGTGTGCTACTTTTGTTCTCACAGTTATTTTCTTCCATGGATCAGAGAAGGCAAAATGGAAATCTTCAGCATGGTTGTGATAGTGGAATCAATGTCTTTTCCACATGTTTTCTTGGCGCATTATCTTCTAAGACCTGGGGTTAATGAACAAGGTTCTGTGCTTTTTTTCTTATGCTGAAAAGTTAAATGAAGGCTATCGCATAACTTCTGAATCATTTTTTTGCATTTTTAATTTCCTTTGCCCTGATTAAGTTCTCCTCTGATAAGTTCCACACTGAGGCCCTAACCAACCTGTTGAGTGTCTTTACAGCTGTGCTGCCTACATCTCACAACATTCTTGTTAGTTGCTTCAAAAAAAAACTTTTCCTGCAGCTGCTGCTGAAGCACCACAGCTTCAGCATCTTCAAGACTTTTCTGGGTCTTTAGAGGCAGAGCAACATCGGGAGCTTATTCCTCTAGAAATATGGAAAAAAGCTCTCTGCAACTTCTCGCTAACTATCCTAGTCTTGCTTAGAGCAACCTAACTGTATGGAGAGTTCTTCAAGATGATGCAACTTGGGTCCAGTCAATGGTTTGTCTGGATAATGACAGAAGGCAAAAGAAGATAATGAAGAGTGGAATTGTGTGTTTGTTCCTCCTATTTTCTGATGTAAAATAAGAGAGGAAGTGATCAAATATGCATCAAACTGCATGATCCTGTATATTTGTATTAGAATAAAAACTTGCTTTGTGACAAGAACATTAAACTGGAGAAGGGGAGAAGCAACTTTTACTAAAAGTTCAAGATAATGGTCTAGGTTTTTTAAGGGATTAGTCTGACATTAATTGCAAGACATATATGGCATTTATTCTTTAAATTGTATTTATTTGAAGTTTGCATAAGACTCTAGTTTTATTCAAATCTAGATTTATCTTCTCTCATTTGTCAAAACACTTTTTATTTTCATATTCTCAACTTAAAAAAATGAGCACAACCTGCTTTTGTGTTTATGAAATGAATCACACTCTTAAAAATCTTGCTAGGCTGTTGTCAAATTCCTCAGCATGTTATATTATTGAACATACAATAGCAGGCAGTTTGTATTCATCAGACTGGCATCTGATGGTTTTAATAAATGACTTTTCCTGGAACTTTACATTAAATTTAAAAACCTAGAAAGTAAATAAAGCCTAGAAAGTAAGTTAATGGAAGTATTTACCTGTTGTGAAACATGATTTGCAGAAAATATAACCCAAAGTTTTAGGAATAATACATAAGAGATGATAAATGTGACTGTAGCATCTTTATTTCCTTAATTATAATGAATATATAAAAACAAAATGAAAATGTTAATAGGTTTTATTTATATGGAAGAAATATTAAATTAATAAATGCCATATCCATCTGAATGTGAAGCTTCATCCTGTCATTATTCTTTTGAAATGCATGAGTGCATTTCAAATGAAATATGTATTTGTAATCTACTTTTTAAACTTTAGTAAAATTTCCAACAGGACCTAAATCATTTCAGACATGATTTTGATGGACATTTGATCAAGCTTATGCTCAGAAATGAATGCTTAAAAACTCACGTTATGGAAGAATTCAAGCTGTTCTTTAGCATCCTGGTTAGCATTTTTTTATTTCTAAGAAAAGAGGGCTAGGATAGGAAAATGGGAATGGCAGTGCTTTCAGAACACTATAAAAATATGAACATTAATTTTATTCAGATGAGATTATTTGCATGAAAACTGATCAGACTGTAAGCTTATCTCATTACTCTCTTAAACTTGTGATTTGTTTTACTTTTATAGATGCAATTAAGTTTAATAAGATAAGATTGTGCATTAAACATGTCTGGCTACTACATGTTTTCTGTATGACGGTTGACTATTTTTCTTGTTATGTTCTAATGCAATCTTCTTAATTTACTTTATATTAAATAGGACATGTGACAGCAAGTTACAACATTTTTTTTTATTTTTACTGAATATTTTCCTCTTTCTTGCCTTTTTTTTAATTAGACATTTAAATAACTATCAGCTTTAGACCTGTTACTCAACAACATTTAATTGACAATTTTTTAAAATATTTAAACAATATCTAATTAAACAATATTTATTTCTTAAACAATATTTAATTTAATATTTAATTGAATAGAAATATCTAAATATATCTAATATTTAAATAGAAAACCCCCAAATTTCATCCCCCCAAATTAAAATGTTTTTACCGTTAATCAAACAGCTCTTCAACACATCAGATGATAGTTTTTTTTTTTCACTTCACCCTTTACCAAGGCTATCAGATCTTTGCACAAATTACTAGACTGACTACCAGACGCGGACGGCTTGTAGATAACCCTTGGGCTTTGGAGTCTTGCAGGAGAGCTAGGGACTCAAGGCGCTCTTGTTGCTGTTAGATGAAGAATAAACTAGCCTCTCAGATGTGTGTATTCAGAGCTCTAACACCTTTCAGGTTCTGGCTTGCAGCGAAGTTGTGAATAGTTAAAGAACAAAAGAGTTTAGAAAGGGAGGAACTAGTCTCAATTTACGAGGTTTTCACTAATTCACAGTCCTCTCAGGCCTTACCATTCTGCTGAAGAACAAAAGGGAAAGGGGAAAAGTAGCAAGACATCAGGTCATCAGTGAAAAGTAAAAATAAATAAAGAGTATGTCCAAAGTCCATTATGCCATGGTTTCTCCAGGCCATTGCAAGGGAAACCATAAAACAGTACAGGAACTGCACTGTGAAGTGCAGCTGAAATAGGAACAGGATCGCTGCACTTGCAAAAACAGTTTGCTCAGACTCCCCTAGGAGATGATCAAGATAAAGCGGAGGCATCCCCTGACACCTCTTGTCAGTGAATGCCAGCAGGTGACTCTTGGCCAGTTTTCCTGTGCAGATTCCGGGGAGGGATCCTTGTTAGGGCCGACACAGTGTGGAGGTGGCTATTTACTGAACCTCTGCAGTCAGATCTGAGTCCTCCACATAGAGAACAATACAGGATAATAATACTGAGTAACAAGAAACCTTTAAAGAGAATGTGGGCATTCCTTCCAAGGAAGGAATGGAAGTACCTAACCATATGCTTTATTGGATATTTACTGCTCAAAATTGGGTCTGGAGTTACTGGTCACTGTTTTAGAGAAGGATTTAATGTTGTATTCCTTTTACGTTTAATTAATTACATATTCCTATTACATTGTATTCCTATTTTGTTTCCCTTNGGATATTTACTGCTCAAAATTGGGTCTGGAGTTACCGGTCACTGTTTTAGAGAAGGATTTAATGTTTTATTCCTTTTACGTTTAATTAATTATGTATTTTGCATTCCTATTACGTTTCCCTTGATTTTGCACATCATGCTGTTGAATGGGTCAACATTGTCTGTTAAAACTGTGGACGAGTGTTTTTCCCAAGACTCTTAGCAGATGCTTGAGGGAGTTTATCAGATCCAGGAAATGCTTTTAGCTATTACCTTATGTCTGTTGATGCCTTAGATTCTGCCACTAACTATCTGCTAAGAAGTTTTATGGTTCAAAAATAAATCTAGCTGATACTTCACACTTACTTGTACAGAAGAAATAAAGATATAAAAGAAAATGAAGAGAATAAGATAAGAACAAAGGACCTCATCACCACAGGAAACAGATTTATTGTTTACACGCTAATAGGCCTGTTGCCAGCATTGCAAATTCACAGGGATTATAGATAGAACAAGAGATATATATTTGTCTCAAAATTGTCTCTAACCATTTTTTTTCCTATCAGTGGAATATTTTATATTTCCTATAGTCTATTTAAGGTAATGTCGCCTGAATGTTCTGAGTTAATGAGACAAGAAAGATGATTCCATGGTTCGAGTGATTTTCTCGGGCTTGGCCTATATGGCTTTAGTTTTCTGTTTTGTTATAGTTATTCTCTTGAATTTATTTACCTTTCTCATGCACTCAGTCCTAAGAAGGAGCCTTGCAAGAAAACATAGCTGTGCTTCTAAGAGTAAGTAAGTAATATATGGAAGACCAAACCACCTAAAAAATGTATACTAAGTGGCAGTAGTTCCTCATCTGATTGGCCATAGGTAATTATTGGCCTTTGAAGAAATATATACTGTACGATTTAAAAGAAAACTTTTTTTGTTTGTTTGTTTGTTTTTTACTGATTTTCTTATGAAGACCCTTTTCTGCCTTGCAGGTTGTAATGTGAATTGTTTCAAATGTCAGTTTTGCTAATAAACTCATGACTTATTAGTGTTAAGTTCACTATGAAATAAAAGAATACATTTTTCTATAAGATATTTGTTCACTATGCATTCCTTTAACATATTCAGTAATAACACACGATAATACATTTTAGAGAGTAAAAAGTAATGCTAATTTTTCATCATAATGAATTCATACTAAGCAACACACACAAAATGAAATGATTGTATTAATGTGAATAATTTCAAACTGGACAAATCATATTTTGATTACAATGTAATGAATACCTGAAATTCTAAAACCTCTAAAAATATAAAATGCAAAAGTAATATAACACTTTAAGATCTTCCTTTCAGATCTGCTGTTATATTATCAAATGGCACTCTATATGAGGTTTTAATAATTTTTTTAACTAAAAATTTAATCACTTTCTTAGCTGTGTTCTCCATTCATGTTTTATTTATCTCTTCTAAATTCCCCTTGCATACCAAATTCAAAGTCTTAAACTTATTCCACACAAGGTGACATGTAGCATTTTTACATTTGTGAATAAGTCTTTAGAAAACTGATCCTTCAGGTTTATTGAAGTCTGTGAATGATCCATTAAGATGGACTCACCTATTCTTCACAGTGATATCGCTATAAAAATTGGCAGTTTTATGATTATTAGACTTTCTAAATTGGAAAAATCTGAATCTGATTTTTTCATTCCCAATTTATGTTTGTTTCCTCTCCAAGTGAAAGTTTCCAGAGAGTATTTTTGGCATTTTTTTAGCTAACCCATAGAAAACAACTCTTTAGTTTGCTCATATAGCTACGTAAGGAAATATAACTGCTATAGAAACTTTGCATTTTCCAGTCCATTTTCACTTATTTCTTACAAACGAATAAGAATTTCATTATTTCATGCTTCCTTCCCTCTCTTGCTTCCCTGCGAAAACTAATATTGATAAAATATTGGTTAAGTAAGATGTTACTTTAAAGTGTAAAGTCATGTTTTAGAATTCCCAGATTCAAAATATGAAAATAGAATCATTATGGTGGGGTGGGACAAACCCTTCAAGATCACCAGGCCAACCACCACCATGCCTGCTAAACCGTGCCCCTTAGTGTCACAGCTACACATTTCTTGAATACTACCAGGGATGGTGACCAGGGATGGGATGTTCCAGTACTCACCGTTCTTTCCACATAGGAATTTTTCCTAATATCTAATCTGAACCTGCCCTAGCGCAACTTGAGGCCATTTCCTCTTGTCCTATTTTTGGTAGTTATTTTGGAGAAGAGACCAACCATCGTCTCACTACACTATCCTTTCAGGTAGTTTTAGAGTGATAAGGTCTGAACCTCCTCTTCTCCAGACTAAATAACCCCAGGTCCCTCAGCCGCTCCTCGTAAGGTCTGCGCTCCAGTCCCTTCACCAGCTGCACTGCCCTTCTTTGGAGACACTCCAGCCCCTCCGTGTCTTTTTTGTAGCGATCGGACCAAAACTGAACACAGTATTCGAGGTGTCACCTCACCAGCACCAGGTACAGGGGAATGATCACTTCCCTAGTCCGTCTGTTTACACTGTTCCTGATACAAGTCAGGAGGCTTGGCCACCTGACAGCGGGTTGTGGGCTGTCAACCAACGCCCCCCCCCGATGCCCTTCTGCCACACATATCTCCAGTCACTCACCCACAGCGTAGCATGGGGTTGTTGTGACTGAAGTGCAGTAGCAGTCACTTGGTCTTGTTGAACCTCGTGCAGTTGGCCTCAGCCCATCAATGCAGCCTGTCCAGATCCCTCTGGAGAGCCTTCCTACCCTCAAGCAGATCAACTCTTCCTTCCAGCTTGGGGTCATCTGCAGATTTGCTGTGGGTTACTCAATTGCCTCATCCAGATCATCCATAAAGGTATTAAAGAGGACGAGCCCCAACACTGACCTCTGGGGAACACCTCTCGTGACTGGTCGCCAGCTGGATTAAATTCCATTCACCATCACTGTCTTGACCTGGCCATCCAGACATTTTATCACCCAGGGAAGAGTCCACCTGTCTAAGGCATGAGCTACCAGCTTCTCCAGGGGAGTGCAGTGGGAGATGGTGTCTAGGTCGACCACAAACAATGTTCATCAGATAGATACACTTCTTAGACACTTTGAGATTCCTGATAATTTATACACATTTAAACATCTTCATCAATGTTGTCAGATGCAAGACATAAGGTTGTTTCAATTTTTTCAAATGTTATTTAACAACCTAATGACAGCAATAACTTTTGCTTTTATTTTTCTTAATATCCTTAATTTTCTTATTTTCATCTTATTACTCTAGTTATATACTTAAACATTGCTTCAGGGTTAAACTAAGGTACACATATTGAAGCTCATGCTTTGTTTATTAACAAGGATAATTTCAGTTATTATTCCACATGAAGATTCTTAGTTTTTGTAAAATCATATATTCAGGTTAAAGAGACACTTTGTCCTCAAAATTAGGAAATACCGCAGAACATACCCTTTAACATGTTCAGATACTGCAATGACTTTATCTAAATATATCTTTCTCTGGCATTTCAACCTCTCCTATAGTTTACAGTCATGAGGTAAAACTGCCTAATCAGTGTAATGCGGCTGTGATTCTGGAATGTCTGGCTGTCCTAATAAAGAGATGTTCTTTTTCAGTATCGATTGCCCCTACCATCATCACTGATATACATATATATATATATTTATAGGTATATATATTTTTTATCCTAAAAGGTATTTTATTCCTTTTATTTTGCTTCAAAGGCAAATCTTAAAATATCTTCTGTATTTACTGACTAGTATGCATACTGGACCTTGTGTCCAGTGGCTATGAGTAATGCTCTGTGTGCTAAAAGTCTCACATTTACTTTCGCTAAATAGATTTTGAGATCCAGCCATAAGCATTACTAAGTGGTGAAACAAGTATCACTGGCAGAATAATGTTTATGAACAAAGGGCCTTTTCTGGGGAAATTACTTCAAAGCAATAAAAAAATTCTGTCTTTCATTTAACATCTCAAGTCCTACAAGTCCTCTAAAAAGTTCATGTTAACATTCAAAAATAACTTTGTAGGTGGAATTAAAACACATGGAGAAAGGATAAGTGGAAATAGAGCTGGGACCCTGCTATATGCTTTTGAAGGATTAAATATGCGTCACAGCCTCATAAGGTACCTGTGATGTCTATCTTTTAAGTAAGTGATCTCACACTGTTTTATAGGAGAGGAAAGACTGAGGCATGAAATAGGACTATGTTTTCTGATGACTGATACTCTGTTATCAGTGGGTATTGTTTTTGGCACTATCAGTGAACAAATCTACTATCTAAGGATAAAAGCCAGATGGCAAAATGTTGCTTTTAAAAGCTCTTTCCGGAAAAACTGAAGATGAAGTAAACAAGATCAATTTTATGAGAGCATTAACAAATAACAGAGAGTCTGTCTGAGTGCAATATCCAAATAACAGTGGGTGATTCTAGCGTGGAAATAAGAAAGACGCCTGTATAGAAAAGAATTTTAATTAGTGAGTCCTTAAAATATAATGAAGGAAAGGAGCATAACAATAAACAAAGCTATGGCTGTAAAGAGAATTATGTTTCATCAACAAAGTCACAAAAATGCATAAGAAAGCCTAGATAAAATAATATTGGTATTTGTTGCTTTCAGTTAGCCAAATCATGTTTTTACCAATTCATGACCGTAGACTGACATCAAGAACATGAAAAACCTCTGAAAACATCTGTACAGATGTGTATAGATGAGCTGCAGTTACAATTCAGAATGAGAAAGCTAAAATGCAGGCAGGAATATAATGTGGGACATAAGGCTTTAGAAGACTGTTGTGTGTATTTTAGATAATGTTGATATCATGTATGAGATGTTCAGACACATAGTGAAAAGAGGCGCTTGAGACTATAAAAATGAAGAATGAGGGATGATATGAGAAGTAACTGCAACTCAATCAATCTCTTTCAGAATCTGTCTTGTATAGATGAATATAGTAAAACAATAAAAAAAATAAAAACCCTGTCCCAAAGGCAATACTTCTGGGAAAGAACATGAGGTCAAAAAGCAGTACTAATAATTTGGAAGTGGTAAAGATAGATAGTCTTTTGTCTATCAACTGAATAATTTTGCCAAAGTCCAAAGCCAGAAAACCTTTAAGTCACAAAAATTGCAATTACAGAAAGATAAGAGAGATAAAAATAAGCAATGATCAACCATTTTCAGACACTGAGTTCATTTACGAAGAGGAGGAAAAGAAATTGAAGAATTTCAAAAGTTAATGAGAACAAAAAGAGCTAAATATTTTACAGCATTCCTGCTAAATTATTAAAGACAAGAAAAGATAAACCAAGCTCAGTACTTTGTAAATGATTTTTGTCTTTGGAGATCTGAAGGAAAACTGAAAGAATCTGAATCTTAGAAAAAAAATGGGATGTAACAACTTTGTATGATCTCCTTCCACAATCAATAGAATAATATTTTATATATACACTTTAAAAATGGCGTAACAGGAAAAGCAGTATGGGTTCCCATACCCATGCTGTTGTATGATGCCTCCAGTAATCAACTGCTAGAGATATTAAACAAGTTGAACAGTTTCAGTATCTATGAATATTAATTGGTAGCAACAAATTATTAAGAGAGTAAATAGAGGCACACTTATAGAGAATATCTACTTTCATATCATGCAGATAATTTTCAAAATAAGAAAGACATTATAGTCTGTAGATATTTAGATGTAATGCTTAGAATGCATAGGTTTGATATAAGAATCGAGGCCTCATCACTTGCTAAATAGAAAGAAGGATGACTGTGTGCTTCTGAAAATACCAAATAATTTTAAGAATACTGAAGTAATTTTTTGAAATAGTAAAGTAAAATAATGTGTGGTGGAGGTGATATAAGAAAGACTTGCAGGAGCTCTATGAAAAACTAATTATAGTAATGCATTGAAATGCCAACAAAATAATCTGGCAATGTATGCAGTTAGAATGGCAAAAGCCAGGCTAGTTAACTTGATAATGGAAGAACATGCCTCTACTGTTCTTCCTGAAGGGAAGGGAGGGCAGGAGTGAGACTGGAAAGTTCTTGATGTGAATTAGCAGAAGAGGGGTGCATAGTTGTGGCCAGAGCTGAGATCTTCCACAGCCTAATGCCATATATCACAGAGATGCTTTCAGAATGAAGGAGCAGCACGAGTGCCTGGAGCTCTTCTGCAAGGCAGATGGCAGGCCAGTTTAAAGCTTGTGTCAGTATCAGAGGAGAAACCACTGAGACAACATTATGGTGAGAATCTATTATAGCCTGCCCAATCAAGATGAGAAAGGAAATGAAGCTGTCTTTAGAACACTTGGCTCTGGATCACAACCTGCCTGATTCTCATGGGAGACTTTAACCTCCCAGATATCTGCTGGAATGATTTCACAGGCAATCCAGAAAGTTTCTGGAGGAATAAGCTGTTGTTACAGGCACTGGATGTGTCAAACATGAGTGATTCGCAGCTGTATCTACTATTCACAACCCACTTGGTGGGCTGAAAAACACTAAGTAGAAAGAGTAATTTAAGACGCAAGAGGAAAGTTAAAGAAAAAAAATGAAGAATGGACAACTGATGAAGGAGAACAGTGATAATGAGCTTAGAGGTAGACCCCAGGTGCAGAAAACTGATTTTAGAAGACATAGTGAAATACCGTTCAGTGAATTCATGGCAAAGATGCAGAGAGAAATGTTGACTGTGTCAAAGGAGAGTTTGGCATCAGGCTGTTAATAATTGAAGACAAATGTTCATATCCTGAAAACAGAAAACTTTATATCTAAGTGCAGATGTATATACCATGCATAGAAGTGCATACAGAGCAAACTGTTCTGTAGCACATTACTGCATGATTGGTCTGTGCATGTGTATTATATTTACAACTCTTCTGGTGAAGTATTTCAGTGTGAATTCTGTTGCCGCGGTGAAATATTTAGCTGGAGTGATGGGACTCGGTGTTTATCACTGGAGTAGCAGCTATTAGTGCTATATACTACATCATCCTTGTGACAATTTTGGGAGGGTATGTAATGCATAGCTAACTTTAGACACATTTCAGACACCAATATGTGACATTTACTGCTATTAATAATGTATTGTTTTTTATTTTTGTATAGCAAATAGACATAATATCTGCACTTCTCCATCCAAACAGCAGTGAAAATTCTGTAAATAGTGCAACAGTTTTTATCATGAAATGACTTTTCTGATGAGAGAAAGTTCTCAGACTGGAATCTAAATATACTATTTACCATGGCTTATTCTACTGTGACAATTCCTGGGCAATAAGTAAAACCTTTACAGAAATTGATCAGTCATTCCCTTGACAGAACATTGTGGTAACACAGTATGAATTATTTTATAAGTAAAAATGATCAGTAAAGGCTTTTTTTTTCTATTTTCTTTGAGCCTGACCAATCTTTTTGAAAAAGAAAAAAGAAAATACACCGATAAGTGTGAAAATCAATGTAAAACCTAGAAGTGAATATATCTACAAAATTCTGAATATTGATATGGCTCTGTCGTGCATATTCAGGTATATATTTGATCCCTGTTACTTGCATCCTAAATAAAGGATGACAAAGGCTTTCAGACTTCAGTGATTGTTCTACAGAGTAGTTTTGGTCAAAAAAGTGGTCATAAATTAGACCAGTGTTTTCCTTTTGAAACTTAGAGGAATGTTACCCCATTAGAAGGCTTTGGCTATTTGGAACAGATCCCTGGATTTTATCAAAGTTATTTCATTGAATATATTTCAATAGGAAGATAATGAAAGAGCCTATTAAAAGAGGAAAAAAAATGGGCAAGGAGTGAAAGATACACTTTTATTAATTAAAATCATGAATTTTAGGAGTTTCCAACATACACTCAGAGATTTCAGTGTCAGCTGGCACTGAATCTGAGGGTCTTTGACTGTTTAGTTTTTATCTTTGAAAAGAAGCAGCAGAGTTAGAAATTGTTCCAGAAAGGCCAAGGAAAGAGTTAACCCTGAAGACTGATTAGACCAAAGAAAATGAAAAGGCACTTAGATTCCCCCTAAAAAAGAATATTTTTTGACTATGTAGCTGCAAACATGTTCCAAAATACTTCTTATATTACTGTTTCTCCCCTCCTTAGTCTAGTATAAATATCTCCTGTCTTACTGTCTTTGAAATCTTTTACTTTTCCCCTGATTTAAATCATAGCTCAGAACTATCAACATAGAATATTAGCAGAGTAGAGAAGCAAAAGCCATTTAACCTTCATGCAGCTGGGACAATCTGGAAGAGTCCAATAGGCAAGTGCTAGTTCAGCACATCTCCAATGATGCACATGGAGTATAAGGCCACCACAGTAGTCCTCCTCTTCAAATACTTTTCTTTGCTTAATGCTGCATCCAGCACCATTGGCTATACAAAAAGCCCATGAATATATTTTATCCTTATATTTCAACACAGAACTGATAGTAGAACTCAATCCTAACAGGCTTACCTGAAGACATGCACTAGTTTGTATCATACTCTAAAGACTTAGGTTTCTCTGCTGGAGTTCAAAATTTTAAAGCAAAACAAACTTTTTAACAGTGACTGTGAGTTTCCTTCTTCCCAGTAAACAAGTTTCTTGCTGATGATGACTTAAGCATAGCCTTTCTTACATTTGTGTTCTTGAAATAGAATAAAAGGCAGCCATGCACTGACTGTCATGCTGCGTGATTCCCTCCTTAGCAAATAAACTGTTGATTTCATTAAAGAAAGCATAGTACAATACTTATATCTTACCCAGTATTGATAGTACAATTTTCAAATGGCTGGCACCTTTCAGTCTTAGATTTCACCTCTCATGACTTGTCTGCAGATCTGCTGTTTACAAATTTGTACTTTTAACTTTGAACATAATTTTTAAAAAACTATCAGTAAAATGTGATAATTTCAATCTATGGAGAAAACACTCATAAAAAAAGAACAGAAGGTGAATAAGGAAAATGCATTTAAAATTCATATGAATGGTATTAGATGGTTTTACATAACATTTATGGAAATGTTTTCATGTGTCTCATATTTTTAACTTTCAGAAATATCTGGTTAAAATGTATCATTTTGAAAGGTGCATAAACATTCTTTCCATGTTTGAATATTAATCTGCCAAAATGTGCAGACTAAAGCATTACGGATATTTGTGCTAGTCTTTCCTGCCCTTTCTGGCTGCGCTGAACGAAATAATGTTTTTCAGTGTTTTTTCAATATGAAGTAAGATGGATTCTTCTACCTAAATATTGAATAGTATAAAGGCTAGCCTTTAAGTGTTCATTGTATTGTCAATTTTTTTTGACCACGGTCACAATGATACAAATAAACAGATTCCATATGCCTTTACTTTAAAGAAGGATTAGCAAAAAACTTCTGTTAAGGATTAACAGAAGGTTCTAAGCACAATTATTGCACTATAGCTATATATGACTTTTAATTTTGGTGACTTTTATGAAATGAAGCTCAGTAGTCATTATGTGATTCTTTCTTGAGAGAAATATGTTTATATATTTTACTTCAGATTTATGAACTGATATACATTAAAATAGAGATATATATTTTTGAGTTAAATTTGTCTGAAACATTTACACATGCACACACACAGACTTTGCTTTTGTTTTGTTTTTAAATGTAGCATATAATTCTGACAACAATTCTGAATGTACAACTTTTTGAAAACTGCATTCCCTGGGCTAGTTTAACCTATTCTTTGATTACTGCAAGCATGTATCTCCTGCTTATTACTTTAATAAATAGAATTATAAGTGCTCCCAGAATGTTGTGAAAGAAAATAAAGAGTTTGGATGTTTAGGTAGACCTTTCTGAAATTCTGACTTTTCCATACTATTTCATATTTCACAAACAAAAAGTCAGAAAAATATAATTTATTTAATTTCAAAGAAGCCATCAAATTAGCATTGGCTGAGATGATTTATAGTAGACAAGTTCGTTCATATGTTAACATGACATGTTGCGTGAGCTGGTGGATGGCGTGGCTGCTGTGTGAGCTGGCGGATGTCGTAGCCAAGCCACCCTCCATCATCTTTGAAAAATCCTGGAGAACGGGGGAGGTGCCGAAGGACTGGAAGAAGGCCAGAGTCACGCCAGTCTTCAAAAAAGGCAAGAAGGAGGACCCAGGCAAATACAGGCCGGTCAGCCTCACCTCCGTACCTGGAAAAGTGATGGAACGGCTCATACTGGCCGTTGTCTGCAGGCACATGGAGGACAAGAAGGTGCTCAAGACTAGTCAGCATGGATTCACCAAGGGAAAATCATGCTGGACTAATCTGATTGCCTTCTATGATGGGATGACCGGCTGGATAGATGAGGGGAGAGCGGTGGATGTCATCTACCTTGACTTCACCAAGGCTTTTGACACCGTCCCTCACAACATCCTCCTGGACAAGCTCCGGAGGTGTGGGCTGGATGAGTGGTCGGTGCCGCGCGTGGAACGGCAAAAAGGGCTCGAGACTCGTCGCTGGCGGGGGTGGAATTCCGCCAGCGCTGATTTCTCGCTGCAGCGGTGAATCCGCCCGGCTGCTGTTCTTCTCTAAGTCGTCCGGGCCTGGAAACCTGCCGAGCTGCTGTTCTTCCAAGTCTCAAGGCTGCTGCGCGGTTATCTTTGAGTCTCAGGGTCAACCCGTCCGCTGGGGAGAGGATGTGGGGAAGAATGCAGCTGACTCAATTTGAGTAATAAAGCAAGACTCCATCTATTGCTGCTGCGCACAAGCATTATATAGTTTTACAATTGCTGCTAAAGCCACACGTTCTTACACTATTGGTTAACTATTTGTAAACTACTTATACCCTACTATACCATTGGTTAACTATTTATGTCCCCCTACTTATTCCCTGTATCACACCTGGTGTTTGCACAATCTCAGTATTGTTTTCCCATCTAATTTTGGACTGTGCTGCAGTTTCTCATGAGACTGTTTCCCTACCTAATCTTGGATTGT